>CM019162.1:3897699-4440883 GCA_009733165.1 Naja naja | reverse complement strand
AAAACTGCCCAAAACAGCATGAAAACGCTCCTGAAAATGGCCTGGAAAATGGCTTCCTCTCCCTCTCCTGGCACCTCAACTGGGCTTGCATTCCCTTTGCTCACCTCTCCAAGTTTGCAAGACAAGGAGGCAACAGCCCAACTTGAAGCTGGGAACTTTCCCAAAGTTTCGTTGAAGGGGGACCCTCTCAAGGTATGTGTGTGTGTGGATGTCTTTTTCTCCAAGTGCAAATAGGGGAAGGGAGAATCAATTTTTCACCATCGCTGTGTCTCCAAAGGAATTCCTCTCGTTTGCACCGTTTCCAAGACTGCTGGACTTGATTTGTTTTGATGGAAGGCTTAGTATTGTCTCTTCTCCCCCACCTTCCTTCCCACTTTCTTAGAAGCAGAAAGTCACAGGGCTAATCTGGAAGGGAAACACTGTGCTGAACCATTGAAAAGTGCAGGTGGTGGCCGTTCATCCTCTTTCTGCTTCCCTGGGTCTTCGATTCGGGGTTTCCTCTGGAGCAAAAGCAGAGAGCCCCTTCCAGTGAAAATTTCTCTGTGTCTTCTAATTTTCTTCCAGAGCAGAACAAAAAAGCCTTTTCCTGCGAAGGCTTTTCCATGTCTTTATTCTGATTTTCCCCTGGAGCAAAAGAAAACCCTTTCTAGTGAAGTCTTCCCAGTGTGGTTTTTTTTCTGATTTTCCTCTGGACTGGAGCAAAATCATCTGGTAGCAGGTCTTACATAACAATCTCACACTTATTTTACTCCATGCGTGGCCCACCCACTATTTAATTTACAACTTCTGTCTGTGCCTCTTTCCCAAACTGTATATTTGTCTCCCCCTTCCCCACCCCCCACCTCCACCTCTCTCTGTCTCTCTCTCTCTCACACACACACACAGAGGTCCATGGTAAAATTGTCTTCCATGAAACCATTGTCTTCCATGAAACCAGTCCGTGGTGCCAGAAAGGTTGGGGACCTCTGAATTAGACCATGCAGAGTCCCTACAGGAGAGCCCTTTTAAGGATTATGTACTAATAGAAAAGCAACTAACCCAGCTCTGTTCCTAAACACTAAAAGTGTTGCACATAAAAAACAGAGGAGCTCTGATCAGCTATCACAGCCACCATTTTGACAGTTTTGTTGTAGTGCTGTATGTAGATGCGCCCACTAAATGCAAGCATGAGATAAACTGAGCCTGCTTCGTTTTCAGTCTTTTAAGTGGCCACAGACTCTTAGTAAAAGTGGCATTTGATCACAAGGCAAGGAGGCATCAAGAAATGTTCCCCCTTTTGCATTTGAGGAAAGGAGAAAGGGAAAGAGGAAAGACAAGGCAGGGAAGATGGGAAGAGAACAAGGAAGGGAAAAAGGAAAGAGGGGAAGGAAGAAGAAAGAAACGAGGGAAGAGGGAAGGAAAAAGAAGAAAAGGGAAACAGCCAGAAAACAGGCCATTTTTTTGAGCTATATTCAGGCCAAAAACAGCCCCAGCCTGAAAATTGCCCCCAAAGGCCTGAAAATGGCCAAAAAATGGCCAAAAAACAGGCAAGCACACACCAGCCAGCTGGTCTTTGGTTTTCGGGTGCTTCGGCATGCGCATTCCGGTTTGGGCACTTGGTGCCAAAAGGTTCGCCATCACTATCTTAGATGATAGTCTCAAAATCCAGATGGATCTTGGCAGACTTGAACGCTGGGCCTTATCCAACAAAATGAAATTCAGTGTAGAGAAAAGTAAAATCTTACACTTAGGCAAGAAAAACCAAAAGTACACATATAGACTAGGTGAAACCAAGCTTAGTAGAAGTAACTGTGAGAGGGATCTTGGACAATCAATTAAATATGACCAAATGGTGTGTGGCGGCAGCCAAAAAAGCCAATGCAACCCTAAGTTGCATTAACAGAGGGATACAATCAAGATCAAGTGAAATACTAATACTGTTAAGTTTGCATGAAGAGACAGACGCGGAGTGCTTCAAGCTCTTTGTTTATTAGTGACTACAGCTCAGAACGGACCCACTTTGGCTGGGCTGCGGCTGCTACTTATAGCCAGCAGCCGCAGTTGCCAGCCAATCAGAGTGCAGGGTTTTCCCGCACTTTTTAAACCAATCATTTCTTACATTTTACAAGAACAGTTCAAACTAAACCAATGACTTTAAACCTGCATACATGACCATTCTACAAAGCCTTAGTAAGACCATACCTAGAATACTGCATCAAGCTTTGGTGACCACACTATAAAAAGGATGTTAAGACTCTAGAAAGAATGCAGAGAAGAGCAACCAATATGATAAGGGGACTGGAGGCTAAAACATATGATGAACAGTTACAGGAACTGGGCATGGTTAGTCTAGTGAAGAGAAGGACCAGGGGAGACATGATGATAATCTTCCAATTTTGAGGAGCTACCCAGAGAGGACGCCAGACCTGAAGGCCAGACAAGGAATAACGGATGGAAACTGAACAAGGGGAGATTCAAACTGAAAATAAGGAGAAATTTTCAGTGAGAGTAGTCAACCAATGAAACAGCTTGCCTTCAGAAGTTATGGGAGCTTCATCACTGGAAGCTTTCAAGAAGAGACTGGACTGCCGTTTCTCAGAAATGGCATAGGGTCTGCTCAGGGTGTTGGACTAGATGACTTACAAGGTCATTTTTAAATATAAATGATGCTGTGCTTCAAATGTTAGATGGCCTACACATTGATGTGTGTGTATACATACACACACACATATAAAACTGTATGTATTTATATTTATTGGATTTTTATTTTTAAATATACATCAATATCAATACATGAACAGTGTGGATTCTGGGAGTAATTCATTTTTATACAAACAGCAATAATAATAATAATAATAATAATAATAATAATAATAATAATAATCCCCTACTGGGTGCCACCTTGACATGGTGGGGGGCTTAACTGCTCCAATGAAGCTGAGAGCTATGCTGGCAGTAGTGCAAACTACCAGCAGGTCCAACCATGCCAGAGAGGACTTGGCCAGGAGCAGGACTGAGTGCACCCAACAACCCAGGCAATGAATCATGGTGAAACACAACCAAACGAAGCCTATACTGGCTTGGTCATTGCCCAGATTAACAAGGACCACATCGGATATTGGGGAACTTAGGCATCCATTGACAAATAGGCTACAGGCCATGGGTCCCATAGCTGAGCAACCAGGGCATGGGCTTGCAGGGCTACTGGAACAACCTCAGAAGAGGCAGAAATACAGAATGTCAGAAAACCACACTGTAATGAAATGCTACGACAAAGCGGAACCAGAAAAATGAGGCTACCAAAAAAGGATGTACAAATTATGGAAACAAGAATACTCAGACTCAAGGATAACTGAATTACGATTAGCCAATCAGTCACGATTCATCATTAGGAACAAAGTGTTCAGTGAAGTCGAACTTGAAGAAATATGGAAAAATTGTGAAACGGGAACACAGACTGCTGAACAACAGACTGCTGAAGTGGCAGCAGAAAATACTCCAATAACATCTGGAGCAACTGAATAGCCTGAATTCGAAGAAAATGCAGGTATTTTGTAAGAACAGGAACAGCAAGGGCCTGAAGTCATCATTGAAACACCAGGAGTGCCAAGCAGCAAGCACTGAAAGCTAAAATCTTGGCACATGCTGCATCAAATGCAAAAAGAAGAAGACTTCCAGCATTGAAGACTGTGCCTAGAAAATATTTGGCACCATTGATGATAGGTGCAAATTATGCACTTGCTGCAGTCCAGATAACTTCAATTGAACAAACAAGTCAGCTTGCCTACAGTGCAGCAGTCATAATAACAGAAGAACTGGGGATTCAACAGCTGCAGCCCCCTAGAAAATTGACTGGAAAACTACAGTGGGATCTCAGGTTGGAGTTGAAAATCAAAAGCCTGCAAGCAGATGCAAGCAACTTGAAGAATTTGCAGGAGAAAAAGCAGAAGAATGGCAAGATCAAGAAACATCTGATCAAAAAATACGGGCTCGGCACAAGAAAAATCAACAAAGCATTGGAAATTGTGAAGCAGCAGATAACAGCAGGAAAAATTGAAAGCTATGAAGCCAGAGTCAGACCAAAGATGGTTCTATCAGAGTCCGAATCAGATGGGGGATATGAAAATTGAAAAACCTGAGAAAACGGCAACTGCTCAGTTTTGGAATGACCTGTGGGAGACTGAGAAATGTTATAACAAAAATGCTGGGTGGATCAGAGATGAAATTATCCAAGAACAAAATAAACCAACTGGAAATAACTACTGAAATTATAAGCAACAGAGTGAAAAAAAATCAAGAACTGGACATCGCCTGGCAATGATCAATTGCATGGCTTTTGGCTCAAATACCTGACCAGCCTGCATGAAAAAATGGCCAAACAATTCAATGAGATGCTGCAGACAGGAAACATCAGTGAATGGTTTACAGCTGGGAAAACCTACTTGATACAGAAGGATCCAGCAAATGGGGCAACACCTGCAAATTACAGGCCAATAACATGTCTGCCAACCATGTTCAAGCTGCTGACTGGCATCATAGCTGACAGGATCCAGGACTACCTAGAAGCAAATAACATCTTACCAGTAGAGCAGAAACGAAACAAACGAGGAAGCAGAGGCACAAAAGATCAGCTCCTGATCGATAAAATGATTCTAGAGAACTGCAAAAGCCGAAAAACAAATCTACATACAACTTGGATTGACTACAAGAAAGCATTTGATTCACTACCGCACAGCTGGATCATCAAGTTCCTGGATGTCATCAGAATATGCAAATGCATTGGCACTTTCACTGCAAATGCAATGAAGCACTGGAAAACAGAACTGTTTATTGGAAGTGAAAGCTAAGAACTGGTCAACATCAAAAGAGGGATTTTCCAGGATGATTTTTTGTCACCTCTGCTGTTCATCATCGTCATGACCCCCCATCAACAATTTTACAGAAAACTAACCTGGGTTATCAAACTGCTAAAAATTCACAGAAAACCTCTCACCTGCTGTACATGGATGATCTGACGGTAAATCGGAAATCGAAATCCAGGCCTGGACAAATGCACCACAGTGGCACTGAAGAAAGGAAAAATCATAGAAAGTGATGGAATTGAAATGCCCAATGGACAAACCATCAAGTGCCACCAACCCAAAGCCTATGAATACCTGGGCATACTGCAGCTGGACAATGTCAAGCATGGGCAAGTGAAAAATGTGGTCAGCAAAGAATACATACAAAGGGTCAGAAAACTTCTAAAAAGCAAACTGAACAGCGGTAACACCATCAAAGCTGTAAATACCTGGGCCATACCCGTCATCAGATATACTGCTGGGATCGTAAATTCGACACAGGCACAGCTAGACAGCCTAGATAGGAAAACAAGAAAACTGATGACCATACACTATGCGCTGCACCCGCATAGTGACATTGACGGGCTATATTTGCCCAGAAAAGCAGGTGGCAGAGGACTTTTGCAAGTGAAGCAGACAGTCAAAGAAGAGAAGCATGCTCTGGCAGATTATGTGAAAGACAGTGTTGAACCAGCTTTGAGGGAGGTCAACAATAGGAAGTTGCTCAAAGTGCAGCAAACCAAGAATCAATTACAGGAAAACAACGATGCAAACTTGGGCTGACAGTTGGTGTAACAAAGCACTGGATGGACAGTTCCTTGAAAAGATCCAAGGAAAAGTAGATAAGGAAAAGACCTGGTTATGGCTGACCAACGGAACACTGAAGAAAGAGACAGAAGGCCTGATTCTTACAGCCCAAGAACAAGCCATCAGAACGAATGCAATCAAAGCCAGAATAGAAAAATCTGAGAAGAAATCAACAAAATTCCACATTGGATCAATCGTCGCCTGGGTCACAAGGGCCATGTCAGATGCTATGGCTCCTGGACATCTGTTGAAAAAGGAGCTACAGGGCTCAGTTGTTACTGCTGGGGAACCAGGGTGTGCAACTGCAAAGCAACTGGAAGAAAAGCACAAAACTTGGACAACCGAAGAAAATCAAGAAATCATCAAATATTATTACCAGGAAGAATCAACAGCCAGGGGATTTCAAAACAAATGATGTAATTGTGGAAGGAAAAACATCTGGAAAGTGACATAACTGAGCAAAGGTTAATGGATCAAAGATGTTTCATCATCCATAATAAAGTTTTCACAGATGTGGAAATGCAACATCTAGAAATATTGGCTAAAAAGAAAACAACAAATAATGATGAAGAAGCTGAAGCTCCAACACCTAAACAAACTGACCAGCCAGTGGAAGAAATTAACATACAGGATGAGGATTCTCCTGTGCAACAACTCGAAAGTGTAGAGCTAAGTGATCTAGCAAAAATAACAAAAGAAAATATTGAAAACCACATCAAAGAAAAAATAGAAAGAAAAGGACAACTTACCATTCAATAAGTGCATAGAAAATGAGTGAATATCTGTTAATTGCCCTGAACAACATTTTAACTTCCATCCCATCCAGCACACTATAGGAAACCAACCAACTAATGCATAGCACAGCCACCGTTATCTGCAGAACTGAGTTATAAAATGCCAAAAAAGAAACACACTGGAACACCAAAGTGGAAAATTCGACTTGAAAATAAAATTAAAAAACTGTGAGGGGATGTCAGCAAAGTACTTGAAAGAAGGAAAACTAAAGAACAAAAAGCTGAAAAATAGTTTACACAAAAAATACAACCAATACCAATAAAACAATAACAGAAACATGGAAGAACTAAAACAATGTGTAATAGCAACAGCAAAGAAAATTGAAAAATACGAAGGACGAATAAAACAATATCATGAAAATGTCCAGTTCAGAAGAAACCAACACATCTTCTACTGATCCCTTGATGAAAATTAAGTCCAAACTAATGTTCACCCATGTAAAGAAAAAACTTTGAACTTTTGGAAAGAACTGTGGGAAATCCCAGTGGAATACAACAAAACTGCCTCCTGGATCAAAGATGTTCAAACACAAACAACACGAAACAAAATGGAAAATATTGTAATAACAACTGACATGGTTGCAAAACCAGCAAAGATGGTCAAGAAGTGGAGTGCACCTGGCCTGGACGAACTCCATGGATACAGGCTAAAACACCTGACCAGCCTCCATCTTCACATGGCCACTCAATTTGATAAAATGCTTCAAAATGCAACAAGCAAAAAATGGTTCACAGCTGGCTGAACATACTTGATAATGAAAGATCCAGAAAAGGGCACAGAACTAAGCAACTATCACCCAATTACTTGTCTGCCAACAATGTTCAAACTTTTTACAAGAATACTGGCAAATTCAATATTCAATGATTTGAGAGAAAACAGCTTGTATCCAGTAGAACAAAAAGGAAATTATAAAAAAATCAAGAGGAATAAAAGATCAGCTGTTCATTGACAAAATGGTGCTAAAAATACAAGATGAAGAAAAACAAATCTGAATAGGGCATGGATTGATTACAAGAAGGCAATCGACTCACTACCCGACAGCCTGTCTGGAAAACTTTGGAATCAGCAAAAATATCTGTATATTTTTGAAAGCAAACATGTAAAAATGGAAAACAATTCTAACAGCAAATGGTGAGAACATTGGTGAAAACATCAGAAGAGGAATCTGCCAAGGGAACTCACTTTCGCCACTACTGTTCAACATTGCATTAATTTCACTGACAATAATCCTATGGAACACAAAACTGGGATACCAAATCTCAAGCCAACATGGCAGGAAAAACCATCTACTATACACAGATGATTTAAAACTGTATGCAAAAAGTCCCACAGAACTTGAATCAATACTCAACACAGTCCAACTGTTCAGCAACGACATCAGAATGAACTTTGGACTTGAAAAATGTGCCATATTATCCATGCAGTGAGGAAAAATGGAAAAAATAGAAGGAATAGAACTGGGAAATGGAAGCATTGTGAAAGGATGATGTTATAAATACCTAGGCATATTGGAAGCAGATAACATCTTGAATGGAAAAGTCAAAGTGTCAATGCAAAAGGAATACATCAGAAGGGTCCGCAAAATACTAAAATCAAAACTGAATGCTGGAAACATAGTTAAAGCCATTAATTAAAGTTCCAGTGATACGCTACTCAGCTGTAATAATCAACTGGACTTTGGCTGAATTGGAAAACTGAATTGGAAAACTGGAAAACATGTAAATTTTTGAATATGTACCACGCTTTACATCCATGAAGTGATGTCGACAGGCTATACCTGCCAGGAAGAATAGGTGGCAGAGGGCTATTGCAAGTCCATCAAACCGTAGAAGAAGAAAAGCGAAGTTTGAATGACTATGTGAACCAAAGTACAGAAAAAATGCTGCAGGCTGTGAAAACGGAGAACATTATTAAAACAACAATGGAAAAACACCTAGATGACAGATTAAATAGATGGAAAACCAAAGCTTTGCATGGACAGCATTTGAAAAACATTGAAGGAAAATGCAATACCAACTTGACATGGGCATGGCTTGAGATGGGAACCATCAAGAAAGAAACTGAAGGTTTAATACGCGCTATTCACGAACAAGCACTACAAACTAATGCCATGAAAGCGAAGATACAAAAAACCACTGACAATCGAAACTGTCGACTTTGCAATGACAAAATTGGAACTGTTTCACATTTAATATGTGAGCGCAGCAAATTCGCACAAACTGATTACAAAGCTAGACATGACCGAGTTGCTAAACTAATCCACTGGGCATTATGTAAAAAATATGACTTAACTGTATCCAAAAAGTCATGGGAACACAAAATGGAAAAAGTCAAAAATGAGGTGAAGATCTTGTGGGACTTTCAAATACAGACGGATCATCATTTAGAACACAACATGCCAGATATCACAATCATCAAAAACCGAAGCATACAATTTATTGATATTGCTGTACCAGGAGATGCCAGAGTTGGAAAAAAAATAGAAAAAAAAATCACAAAATATCGCAACCTGACCATTGAAACTACCCGTTTATGGATGAAACATGTGACAGTGATACCCATTGTCATCAGGGCACTTGGCACCATGTCCAAGAATTTTATACAGTACATCAAGAAATTGCAACTTCCTGCAATAACACCAGCAGAACTGCAAAAAACTGCACTTCTCAGAACATCGTATATTTTAAGAAAATACTTGGTCAATGCCTAGGATGCTGGCAGTAACCTGTATCAACCATCAGTGCCAGTTAATAATATTTTTGATACATTTTTAAATGTTCAGTTGACTGAGTTTCATGTTTAATGAATAAAGTATATAATAATGATAATAATAATGATAATAGTTGTTACATTAATCAAATTTATATAATCCTAGTATTGATACACATGATTATTTTAGAGTAGTTATTCAATATTTCAATGTTCCATTTTAATGCCAATGATATTATTAAACATACATAGTAGTATCATCTTTCAATCTCTAATCTTTCCATCTAATTATTACTTATATTCTATTATATAAAAATGGTATCTGCTAATATTCCCCCATTTCTTATTTCTACCTTTATTCTAACTTCTAAGCAGGCCACCATTACTAATCCTAGTGTTAATACACATGTTTGTATTAAGACATAGTCCTTCATTATTTGGTTGTTCAAAATCACAATACACCATTCAAGTACCAGTCATCCTATTATTTAATAATACCATCTTTCAACCTCCAATTTTTCCATCTCGCTGTTTCTTTTATATAAAGGTATGTATTCTTATTTCTACCTCTATTCTAATTTTTAATCAGGCCATCATTATATTAGAAAAAAGGAAAAAAATTACTTTCTATCCATCATTTCTTGTTTGTTTTAATATTTCAATTCTTATTCATTTTTTGGCTTGCCTCCCATCCTCTCTTGGATCTTTATCTTTATCAGCATCTGTGTCTTCACTATTCAGTCTGAATAGTTCTCCCATCTCTATCCTCCTACCGTGTTTCCCCGAAAATAAGACACTGTCTTATATTTTTTGGCTCCCAAAAACACACTAGGTCTTATTTTCGGGGTAGGTCTTATATATTTATGGTGCCAAATAGTGGGTGTGAGTGTGTAGGGGGGGGTGTTTCGCGGGTGCACGGTTGCTCCCTGAAAAGTCTTCCTGGAACTGGAGATTTACACTAGGTCTTATTTTCGGGGTAGGTCTTATATTAGGGCAGGTTTAGAAAATAGTGCTAGGTCTTACTTTTGGGGTAGGTCTTATTTTCGGGGAAACACGGTAAGCTGCCAAAGTGTCCACCCAAACCTCTATCTCCCTTTCAAAAGTATCTTCCAGGTTATCCGATTCCATTTTTAAATCTCTTAAAGTACTTTTCCCTTGGTTTATTTTATCAGTCATTATTATCTTTATCATCTTCTCCTTCTCATCTTCTTACTTTATTTGCTGGTTTGTCTCAAGCCAACATATTTTTCTCTATTCTTTCTGCTATCTCCTCTCTTTCCTGAACTCTTTGATCTTCATTCATTATAGTTGTAGCATGTTTTCTATTTTCCCATTTATGGCTTGCATTAGGTTCTTTATCTCTCTGTGATTCTTTGTCATAGTACCCCTAATACTTTGAAACATCAATACCATTTCTCTTTATATCTCACTCATTTCGCCCAATGGAGTATCTTGTCTTATCTTAATAAGTCCCACTCTTACTCAAGTCCAAAACCAATATATTCAAGTCCAATGTTCACTTTACTTTATTTATTTATTTATTTATTTATTGGACTTATATGCTGCCCCATCTCCGAAGACTCGGGGCGGCTCACAATTAAAACACACAATACAATAATTATTTAAAAAAGAATTAAACAATTTAAGCCCAATAAAACCAAATTAAAATACTTAAAATTATCCCATGGCCCAGGTGAGGTAATCACAGCCCGATTTGGTCAAACAACCAGGTCTTTAAGTCGCGGAAGGTGCGGAGGTCAGGGGCCAGACGGAGGTCCAGAGGCAGTTCATTCCATAAGTCGGGACCGCTACAGAATAGGCTCGCCGCCGGGGGACTGCCAGCCGACATTGACTTGCCGACGGGACCCCGAGGAGTCCTTGCCTATGTGCCCGCACGGACGGTGGCGCTCGATATCGGCAGGAGCCGCTCCCTTAAATATTGTGGACCCATGTCATGTAGGACTTTGAATGTTAAAGTCAGAACCTTGAATCTCACCCGGATTTACTTAAGAGTCTTTCTTATTCTCATAATAGAGTCTCCAAAAATCATAAAGTAGATAATTACAGAACAGTTATCAAAAAATTTCCTAGACTTGTAGGGGTATGGTATATTTTCCATTCACCAGTAGATGGTGTCCTCAGCTTAGGTTCCAGCACCGTTTCAAATCTGATAAATTTATTAATCCATATTTAGTTCAATTTATAGAAGCAAAGTCAGCTATTCAAGTAGATTCAAGTAAATAGTTCCAGCATTTTATAATGCCTTTCCAAAGCAACGCCTACCCAGTTTAAAAATCTAATTTTCTATGTTTTAAAAAATCTTTAGCTTTCTCCCCTTAGTTCCTTTCTTTCGGGTCTAGGATTTTTCTCTCTATGGTTGTTTGCCACTTTAAGAAATAGTTCTAAGAATCTCTGTTCCTGGATTTTCCTCTTTTTTCCCTTTTAAGGTTAGGGTCTAAATAAAAAAGGAATCTTCCCATCTAGCTCCAGTCACTGTTCATCTACACCACTCCTGCACATTTCTTTGTTGCCTCGACTGTCCCAGCTTCATGGCAGCCATGATGGTTGCCTTTTCTCTTTGTCATGGATGAGAAAAAGAAGCCCTAGGTCAGGCAGGAGAGTTGCTACTGTCCATGACCTGCAGAGTACCCCTCTTTTCTTCACCCACCCCTACAGAGTGGCTTTAGCTTCTTTCAGAGCCCTCCAATGGGGAGAACTCGGTGCAGGAGCAGCGAGACCCACTCCTCACATCCAATCTCACCACAATGTCAGCAGGAGGTCTTAACATTGATATTTTATTGGGTTCTACTAATCTGGTTGAAATGTTAACATATACAGGTAGTCCTCAAGTTACAAATGTAACAGAGCCTGCCATTCCATTCGTAACCCAAGGATTTGTGAGAGTGAATCTTGTACCTTGAAAGAGATCACTCTCTACTTTTGCCCACTCATTTGCTAATCGAACGCGAGGCTCGTTAAGTGCACATGATATATTTCATGGTGAAGAAGGCCATGGGGGACCTACTGATGGAGCAGGCCACCAGCCTAAGACCACCCAAGGCCTCCCCAACCCACTGAAATACCTCATGCTTCCTAAATTGCTTTCCCTCTCCCAACCTGCTACACTGGGTCACTTGCCTTATGAAGACCTAGCAAGCAGTCTCCTCTCCAGCCTCATGCACCCCACCGAAGCTCCATTCAGACCTCTGTGGGCCTCCCCCAGACCATTGCAGGCTGAAATGGAGTCTCTGGGAACCAGATCCAAGCCTCCGGGGTTGGGTCCAGCACTCCGACACTCCATTCAGACCTCCATGGGCCTGCCCTGGCTCCTTGCAGGTGCCAGGCAAGGCCTCTGGATGATTGAGGCTTCTGAGGAGTAAAGCCACCCTTTGGAAACTCCATTTGGGATGACAACATGTCAGACAAATGTTGCAGAGCCTCTGTGGGTTTTTGTAAGGGTGAACAACTGCCATGGTGCTACAAGATTCATAGTTTCGGCTCTTGTTTGGAAACCCTAGGAGGTGCTGATTGCATAACTTTGAAATGCTCATAACCCTGGGATTACCTGTATTGCTAGTCCATGTATGATATGCCATATGCTTAGTAAATAAATACTTCAACCAAGCTTTTTACTAGTAGTGGTGTTTCTCTTGGCAAAACAAGTTACTCAGCGCAACTCAAATCAGAGGTCAAAGGTAACCAAACTCAGCTTGGCTGGTTGCTATAGATGCTGCAGGTGGGAAAATGATATTTTTAGTACCTAGAACCACAAAAGGAGCAATACCTGTCCTGTGTTTTGAAAGTGAACATTGCTGTAATTCAGGGTTTCAGTTCATATAAATGTAATTTAAAAAAAGACTTTCTGCAGAAATTGTGTTGCCAAGACTGCATTATCTCTTTTCTATTTCAAGTCTTTCTCATTTAAAGACAAATTCAGCTTTTGGTAACTAGAAAGACATGTTCTTTTTTGTTTTAAGATGGGGTTTGAAATTGCCTCCTTTTAGATCCCCAGTCTTGTTCACAGCTCTAGATTTTTCTGGTAGTGTCCCACCCTGCTGAACCTTTCAAGATCAGTTAAAGTTGGTAAAGTAGGGTTTCTTTCAAGTCGAACTTGATTCTCGTTCATTAGCTGGCAATATTTGGGGTTGTTTCTTAGGCAAAATTCAGAAGCAGGAATTGGTTATGTTTCATCTAATGAAGAGAAAGACTAAGGGTGACATGATAGCAGTTTTCCAATATTTGGAGGGCTGCCACAAAGAAGGCAGGACAAGAAGCAATGGATGGAGACTAATCATAGAGAGAACCAACCTAGAACTGAGAAGAAATTTCCTGACAGTGAGAACAAATAATCGGTGGACTCGCCTCCCGAACTTGTGGTGCTCCATCACTGGTGGTTTTTAAGAAGAGATTGGACTGCCATTTGGAATGATATTGGGTCTCCTGCCTGAGCAGGGGGTTGGACTAGAAGACCTCCAATGTCCATGCCAGCTCTATTATTCTGTTACACTATCAGACCCCAAAAGCAGAAATAACACATGGTGATTCTTCCAAGCCGGATTTTTCATTATTGCATGCCTATTGACAAACTTTTGCCGGACTGAAGACTCTTCTATCTGCAGCTAAAATACAGGTGAAACTCGAAAAATTAGAATATCGTGCAAAAGTTCATTTATTTCCGTAATGCAACTTAAAAGGTGAAACTAATACATGAGATAGACTCATTACATGCAAAGCAAGATAGGTCAAGCCGTGATTTGTCATAATTGTGATGATTGTGGCTTACAGCTCATGAAAACCCCAAATCCACAATCTCAGAAAATTAGAATATTACATGCAATCAATAAAACAAGGATTGTACATAGAACAATATCGGACCTCTGAAAAGTATAAGCATGCATATGTACTCAGTACTTGGTCTGGGCCCCTTTTGCAGCAATTACTGCCTCAATGCGGCGTGGCATGGAAGCTATCAGCCTGTGGCACTGCTGAGGTGTCATGGAAGACCAGGATGCTTCAATAGCGGCCTTCAGCTCTTCTGCATTGTTCGGTCTCATGTCTCTCATCTTTCTCTTGGCAATGCCCCATAGATTCTCTATGGGGTTCAGGTCAGGTGAGTTTGCTGGCCAATCAAGCACAGTAATCCCACAGTCATTGAACCAGATTTTGGTGCTTTTGGCAGTGTGGGCAGGTGTCAAGTCCTGCTGGAAAATGAAGTCAGCATCCCCATAAAGCTCATCTGCAGGAAGCATGAAGTGCTCCAAAATCTCCTGGTAGATGGCTGTGTTGACCCTGGACTTAATGAAGCACAGTGGACCAACACCAGCAGATGACATGGCTCCCCAAATCAACATAGACTGTGGAAACTTCACACTGGACTTCAAGCATCTTGTAGTGTGTGCCTCTCCATTATTCCTCCAGACTCTGGATCCTTGGTTTCCAAATGAGATGCAAACGTTGCTCTCATCAGAAAAGAGGACTTTGGACCACTGAGCAACACACCAGGTCTGTTTTTCTTTAGTCCAGGTAAGATGCTTCTGATGACATTTGAAGCCCATGTCCAGGATCCCTCTGTGTGTGGTGGCTCTTGATGCACTGAATGCAGCCTCAGTCCACTCCTTGTGAAAGTCCCCAACACTTTTGAATGGCCTTTTCCTGATAATCCTTTCCAGGCTGCGGTCATCCCTGCTGCTTGTGCGCCTTTTTCTTCCACATTTTTCCCTTCCACATAACTTTCTATTAATGTGCTTTGATACAGCACTTTGGGAACATCCAACTTCTTTTGCAATTACCTTTTGAGGCTTTCCCTCCTTATGGAGGGTGTCAGTGATGGTTTTCTGCACAACTGTCAGGTCAGCAGTCTTTCCCATGATTGGGATTCCTACTGAACCAGACTGAGAGACCATTTAAAGGCTCAGGAACCCTTTGCAGGTGTTATGGCTTAATTAGCTGATTAGAGTGGGACACTTTGAGCCTAGAATATTGCACCTTTTCACAATATTCTAATTTTCTGAGATTGTGGATTTGGGGTTTTTATTTATTTATTTTATTTTTTGACTTGTATGCCGCCACTCTCCAAAAAGGACTCGGGGCAGCTCACAGATAAAAACACAGAACAATAAATTATTTAAAAAGAAATTAAACTAAACAAGCCAAAATACAACTATAAAACCAAATTAAAATCGAATTTAAAAGCCACCCTCTCCCCCAGGAGATCAGTCCAGCCCAGCCTGTAAAAACAACCAGGTTTTTAGATTGTGCCGGAAAGAGGAGAGATCGGGAGCCAGCTGGAGCTCAACGGGTAGCTGGTTCCATAAGGCGGGGGCCGATGCAGAATAGGCCCTTCCCCGGGTCACCGCAAGCCGACATTGTTGTGCGGACAGCAACCCGAGGAGTCCCAACCTGTGTGCTCGCACAGGGCGACCGGTATTTGATATCATGAGCTGTAAGCCATAATCATCACAATTATGACAAATCATGGCTTGAACTATCTTGCTTTGCATGTAATGAGTCTATCTCATATATTAGCTTCACCTTTTAAGTTGCATTACTGAAATAAACGAAGTTTTGCATGATAGTCTAATTTTTCGAGTTTCACCTGAATACTCTGTGAACAGTTTGGGAGGAGTTGTTCTCACCCTCTTTCTCTCATACAAAATATCTCAACTACATTGTCTCTTATTCCTCTGGAACCACCCCCTCCCTCCCAAGAATTCATCCAATTACATTCCTTCACCTCCACCCATTAATTGATTAATTTGTTGTTGATGTTAATACCCACACCAGTGAAGACTTAGCCTATAGACTTTACCAGCTGGTCAATGCTAATAAATATGTTATTCCATTAACATCTTAACTGTTTTAATCAGATGAATTAATCTGTTAAAATCCCACTGAACTGGCCAAACATCCATTTTAATCAGGCAACTCATTTCTCAACATTTAAAAATAGATGCAAACCCTAAGGTGAACAACACTGCTTCCCCCTTCCATATTTTTTTTCACAAAAAACACTTCCCATCTTAGTGGGATTTACTTTTGAGCTCCAAGAAATAGATCTATGTCGCGAACAAGGTAACTTTAGATCATAAATGTGCAATTACCGTGTTTCCCCGAAAATAAGACCTACCCCGAAAGTAAGACCTAGCACTATTTTCTAAACCTGCCCTAATATAAGACCTACCCCGAAAATAAGACCTAGTGTAAATCTCCAGTTCCAGGAAGACTTTTCAGGGAGCAACCATGCACCTGCGAAACACCCCCCCCCTACACACTCACACCCACTATTTGGCACCATAAATATATAAGACCTACCCCAAAAATAAGACCTAGTGTGTTTTTGGGAGCCAAAAAATATATAAGACAGTGTCTTATTTTCGGGGAAACACGGTATGTACCTTAATTATGCAGTAATAGAAAATAATATAAAAGCTATGCTCCTCTTTGTTTCAAAGCTTCTGCTTGTGCTAATGTCTGTCAACGTATGCAGAGTGAATTGATGAATGAGTAAAAATTTCATTGACTCATAGTCTGATAGAAGGATACAAACTCTTAAAAAAAAACTAAACCCCATAAAAGAGGAGGTGGAGTTGCACTGTATGTAAAGGACCACTATATTGCTACAGAAATGCATGAAACCAAGGATGAAAACTTCCTGGAATGCATATTTGTCAATATAAAAGAGAAAAAAAAACAATGACGTGGCCATAGATGTATACTGTAGGCCATCCAATCAAGCAGAAAAAATAGGTGCTCTTTTTGCTAACAAACTAACAAATATATGTAGGAAACACACTACAATAGTTAATTGAAAAACCAATTCTGCACCAAGTGAGAAATCAAATAGGTTCCTAACCAACCTAGCTGACAACTTTGTTGTCCAAAAGTTAGGGGCGGGAACTAGAAAGACAGCCATACTGGACTTAATTCTTACAAACAGAGAAGAAGTGATGAAGGGCGTTGAAACTGCAGGAACCTTGGGTGACAGTGACCATATCATACTAGAATTCAACATAATGCAAACATAAGCAATAGGACATAACGATACCAGTCTTAGATTTTAAAAGAGCTGATTTTAGATGTCCTTTTCACTAACCATATCAAAGAGAAAACTGACATTTCTTAAAATAGAACCTAGACTGCTGGCTTTGATTAAAACCCTTTACATAAGTCCCTATTTGAGGGTGTGGTATGGGTTTAATGGGGTTCTGACTAACAGTATTCACACAAATAAAGGCCCCATTATTATTTAGTTTATAGACTATATAGACTTACCAGGGTTAATGAAGGATCCCATGGTACATATGCCGACGATCCTAAATACATACTGTAACAGCTTGCTCTATGCTGATGATATGATTTTATTATTGTATTCATAAGTAGGATTATGTAGGCTATTAAGAAGATTCAGCCCTTATTGCCAGGTTAACTTCCTAACCATTAGTAAATCTGAATAAAAAATCATGGTGTTTGGAAAACATCATCAGAAAAATAGATGGCAGTGAACCAATTGAACAGGTTAATACCTTCGTATACAGTAGAACCTCTGGTCACAAATGCTTCTGACCATGACCAAATCGGGTTCTGACCAAAAAATTTACGATTTTTTGTTTTGTTTCATGGCCCTTCCATGCCATTTTTTTTTTGTAAGCACCAAATTTCCAAAATTAGGTTTGGGTCACAACCAAATCAGGTTGCGACCAAAGTTATGGAATGAATTGTGGTTGTGATGGAGGTTCTAGTATATTTAGGCGTAACCTTTTCCAAGACTGGATCTTGGGCTTGCCATCCTCAAAGGAGTACACTTAGAGCAAACGCTCTTTTGAATTTACTGCTTAAACTAAAGAAACATAGTTACCCAGGGTCCCTAGCCTCATTGATTAAAGTATACAAAGCTAAGGTTACCCCTGTGCTCTTGTATGGAGCAGAAGTCAGAATCTGAAAACAACCTTTAACACAGCACAGTACTTAAGCAAAGTGGTTCAGTGGTGATCTCCATATGTGGGATTGATTGGGGTAGATTGTAGGGGTGACACCGAAACATATAGAAGATTGTGGGGAACAGAGGTGGAGATCGAGACTTTTATACTCTGTCATCAAATTACTAAAAGAGAGCAAATGACAAATGGACAATCGAATAAATTGTTAACTGGTTTCATACCTTCCCCTTGAACAAAATTGAATGACATAGATGTCTTAGTAATTAAATCCCCATTCTGGTACTCAGGGAATCTTAATATGTCCATAGCTGTATCCTAATTCATGCTTTCTTCAACTTTTCATATTTTTTGTAAAGTTCCTTTAATCGTAAGACAATGAAAGAAGCCCACTGTAGGGCAAACTTCCTGTATCCAACATTATCTTTATTTCTGAGAAATTCCTTGGCTCAAACAAAACAACTTGAGCTTTCCAGAAAGCAAAAATTATGCAGACCTGGTCTTTCTTTGGAGAGGTATCCAGGGGTGGGATTCTACGGGTTACTGTTTCCGGTGGTTCGGAGAACTGGTAAATTGGGTCTCTGGCTGGCCCTGCCCCTCTCCTCTTCCTTCTCTGCTGCCTGCCCATCAGTCTTTATCATGCATGCGCGACATTGCATGCATGCGCAACACTGCTGCCTGCAACCTGCTCTTGTGTGCCCACCAGGCCAGCCATTGCTGCCTGCCTTCCACTGCAGCCCTGCCTTTACTGATCTCCCTGGGTGAGTGAGGCTCTGCAAGCCCCAGTCACCTCCCCACCACTTACCTATTGCTGCTGCCACCGGCTGCCTCCCCCACCACTTGCCTATTGCCGCCGGCGCCGGTCGCCTTTCCCCCCCGCTTGCTTTTTACTGCTGCCGCCGGTTGCCTTTCCCCCACCACTTGCCTCCCGCTGAGGAACACGTGGAGAGGCTTGTATAGGATCCGGCCAGGTCAGCGGCTGCTTCTCTCACCTGCTGCTGCACAGCGGAAAGCTTCCAAGTACCCCTCCCTTTAGAAATGGCTCCAAGGCAAGCAGAGAAGCAAGCCAGGTTGAATCCTGCTTCTTTCTGCTTGCCCGGGAGCCGTTTCCAATGGAGGTGATTCGGAAGCTTTTCGTTGTTTTGGGAGACTCCGGCTCTCCCAAAAACAGCAGCAGGACAGAACACATGGAGCGGCTTATGTCAGCAAGGTGCTCCTTGATCAAGTCCAGGACAGCTGACAATGGCTGAGGGGAGCAGAGCCTGGAAGCCCTGATGCACCACATGTGTGGTCACATGGATAGCAGGGGGGGACGGACTGGTCCCAGAAGCCCCAATGCCACCGGAATCGCCATTACCGCCTCGCTGCTGCTGCATCCCCCATCCCCTGCAGGTATGGTGAGCATGAGCACCGGGACGGGTGACCAACCACCTCAACTGCTGCTCCCACTGACTGTTTTCCATGTCAAGAGTAGGGGCATGAGAGAGAGAGAGAGCAGCCCTCTTGGTACAGAGAAAAGTTGTGAGCCTCCCCATAGTCCTCTCACCGCAAGCAGCACCTTTGAAGTTAGTGTGCTTCACAAATGAGGAGGAGAGGACAAGGCTGCTCACAGAATAAGGAATATGGGGAGATGCACAACTTTTGTCTGCGCTGAGCTGCTCTTGCCAGTGACTCCAGACTGTTTTGCCCAGCTAAGACTAGATCAGGGGTCCCCAAACTTGCTGGCTGGAGAATTCTGAAAGTTGAAGTCCACAAGTCTTAAAGTTGCCACGTTTGGGGACCTCTGGACTAGATTATCAAGGAAGAGAGTAACATGCAGCAGATGCCTAGCAAAATTTAGTAATACTGCAGATTGGCTGTTTACATTGAAATCAGGTGCAAGATAGTGATGGTAGGTAAATTATTGGGCAGTTTAGTTTGGTATTTATTTCAGTAGGCTGATTTTAGAAAGCTAAACAGGATCAGACCTGGTAAGTACTTGGCTGGAAAGCCTACACAAAATAGGGTGTAGGGAGAAATGGGGTTGGGAAGGAAAGAAGGAAGATAGGATAGGATAACTTTTATTGTCATTTTTTACTGTAAGTACACTGGCACACATTAAAAGTGAAATATATATACATATCCATCCATATACCTAACACACATATACACATGCTACACACACACATAAAATCATTGCCCATTTTGGATACATAGCGGAAAGGAAGAAAGAATATTGGATACATATACACAAATGTGTGTGAAAAAACTGCAAAAAATAGGATTATAAAAGCTTCCAAAAATAGGATTATAAAAGCTTCCAATCTTAGCAGTTGTAGATGAGAGAGAGAAAGAGAAATGAGAAACAGAGACAGGGAGAAAGAGAAAGAGAGATGAGGAAGAAAGAGATGAGAGAGAGAGAGATGAGAAAGAGAGAGGGAGAAAGAAAGAAAGAAAGAAAGAAAGAAAGAAAGAAAGAAAGAAAGAAAGAAACCTGTCTTTCCTAGAGATACATGTTTAAAAGAAAATAGAAAATGGCTCTTTGAGTGTTTAAGGTTGCAGACCCCTGGGTTAGGCAAACACCATGGTCATTAAGTGAACCTTGTGGTCATTAAGCAAACACTGGTTGTTAAACAAATCAATTTTCCCCAATGGGCATTTTTAACCGGAAACCAGAAGGAATTGTTGGAAACTGGCAAAAAACATAGAAAACTCAGTCACAAGACTGTGTGGGATGTTGTAACTGGTCATAAGTGTGTGTGTGTATGTGTGTGTGTATGGCTGTCAAAACAGCAAAAACAGGTCAAGTAACTCTGGGGAGATCAGTCGTAAATTAGAACACTTGCTAAGCAACTGGCCATTAAGCGAGGACCACTTATATTTGGTTTGCCAGTCACATGGCCACCTAGCTACTCCCACCCCAGTCACATGACCACCTAGCCATGCCCACCCCAGTCACATGACCACCTAGCCATGACCAGTCAGTCACATGACCACCTAGCCATGCCCAGTCAGCAAGCCATGTCCACCCAGTCACATGACCACCAAGCCACACCCACAAATTAGGCCTCACCCACAGAACCACTTGTTAAGAAATTTGAATCCCACCCCTGCCCCATGCCCAGGGGTTAAGTTCTGCCCACCACCCTCAAACTAATGGTACTTTTGAATATCTTAACTCAGTTCTAGTACCTTAGGTGCTACATAAATTATGAACAGGACAATTGGGCCGACCTACTGCCCTTTGCAGAGTCACTTATAACAATTCTATACATAGCAGTATTGGCTTCACCCCCATTCAAAGTTGCTTCTGGTCAGGATTTCGTCCCCATACCAGAACTACCTCAGGAGAAGCCTCTGATCCCTCCCTTATTGGAGTGGATAGAACAATTGCAACGCATTTGGCCAGTCACATATAAAGTACTGGACAAGGCACACCAGCCCCATAAGAAGCAGGCTGATGAAAAGAGGGCCAACCTGAAAGTATTCTAAGTAGGGGATAAGGTGTAACTATCCACAAATTCTTACAAACTACCCAAAAATCAAAGAAATTGGGACCTAAGTATGTGGGCCCTTTCCCCATAGTCAGAAAATTAATCTGGTAACTGTGCGACTAGAGTTGCTGAAAAACCTTAGACAGATCCACCCTGTGTTTCATGTTAGCTTACTCAAGCTGGAGAAAGTATCTCCCCTTTGGCCTGCTCAGCTTGCCCCTCTGGTATCCCTCCTTATAGAAAGAGAGCAACACTTTGCAGTCAAAGCAACCCTCAATTCTAGAAAATGGAAAGGGACTGCAATATCTGGTTGCTTGGAAACATTTCCCCCATTCACAATTTGAATGGGTGGATGTTCGAAACTTCAGACCCCCAAACTCCTTCAAGTGTTTCATAGAAAATATCCCGATAAACCCTAATGTTTACACTGTGGTTCTGTTGTACTATATGTGTTAGTTTGCATTTTGTTTTAACTTCTTTTGCAGGGCTAACTGCCCCAGTTGCAGGCAGGCTAAATGTCAGCTGGATCTTCAGTGTGCTTGCTATCGGCTGCCATAGTAATGGGGAGGGGGAAGTGAGCCGGTGTAGTCCCATGAGAACTGAAAGGGAGGTTTGTACTCATGAATTATGGCACTGCTGAAGAGATGTGTTCACACTCTGTCAAGGCCAACCGTCCTGAGACACCGGATGGGAGAAATACCTGAAGATGGCTTTTTCCACAACATCATACTGGATGTTGATGGGACTCTCAATGCTGAACCCGGGTGGAAAGGATTTGGGGTGACTTTCAATCTGTAACTTTCATGCATTTTGAATCAGATCTTTTGCTGCTATTACTTCAAAGGTAGGCCTGACAAGAAGTTATAAATCAGCTAAGCAATTTGACTTTCTGCTGAAATAGACCCTTGAAGATAAGAACAACACTAATAATAATAAGGGGTGTGCATAAGCGCACAATCATGCCTACCGTCCCTGTCCTATTGTCCCCAATTATTAGTTCCTATTTCATGTATTTAAACTTACGTTTATTCTTATTTCTATTATATTGTAAGTGTTTGATAAAATAAATAAATAAATAACACACACATGCAATTTAGTAACCATATTTGTGGCTTTTTCAAATAGCTCAGCTCTTAAAAGTTCTAATGTATTCTTCAAGAAGTAGACCCTAAAGCAATTTGCAGGAACTAATGGACAGGGCAAAGATTAAAAATAAGGTACAATTTATTAGGTCAGGTTGTCATCAGAGAAAAAGGATGGTGCCAAAATGTTCCTATACATAATTCATTATCCTTCCTTCCTTCTTTCCTTCTGATGCCCAGTGGTTTCCAATAACTACACCCCCTGAACTAAAAATCCCTTCTTCCTTCCTTCCTTCCTTCCTTCCTTCCTTCCTTCCTTCCTTCCTTCCTTCCTATCCCATGGTTTCTGATAACTACATTTCCCAAACTAAGGATCCCTTCCTCTTTCTTCCTTCCTTCCTTCCTTCCTTCCTTCCTTCCTTCCTTCCTTCCTTCCTTTTCTCTATTCTTTTAAATAGATATTTGTTTTACCATTTTTCCTGTGATGATGATGATAATGCCTGTTACAAGGGGAATCAAAAAACCCTTAAATAATAATAAGCAAGATATATCTCTAAAAATGGGTTGTGTAACAATAATGTTTGTACCTGAATATAGTTTTTTCCAAGGACAAAGTTATACATTTTTGCAGTCAATAGGGAGAAGGTCTTCATAAACCACAGGTATTTTGGGTCTTCAAGGCTAAAAACCAGCACTTTAAATAGATTGCAATCAATTATAAATAAAAAATGTGGAAAAAAGACAATTAAAAAGTAATTCTCAAGTAGATTTTGGCAATTCTCCATCCTTGTGCATATGATTCCTGCCCCATAGTTCTTGAGAGAGTCATGGTATCTACACCTAGCAAATTAATTATTGACCTCAAACAGCTAACTAAGAAAGCTCTGATTTGATTTGATGGAGAGCTGGGTGAAGGATAGTTTTGTATTCAAAATAGTGATAACCTTGAGTTCCAAATCTACATAAAATATTTCATAACATGTGGGCCAAGAGAAACTCATATCTGCTTACACTATGAATCCTTGTGCATTTTGAGGTTTAATTGACTCTGTTGCTAAAAATAAAGTGCACCTTTAAACTTGGTTAAAAAAAGAGTAAGAAAGACAGCAATCTTTTCAAAATACCCAAAAGTTCTGTACATTTGGATCATTTTTTAAATTCCCTGTAAACATTCTTTATTAATTAAAACCCCGGCATGGTGCTGAAGCATTCAGTTTAATTCAACATTATTGTTTTGACTGCCAGTTGTAATGTGAGATAAAACTTACATAAAAGTAGCCAAACTTTAATAAAATACATTAAACATGCAAAAATATGTAAAAATATTAAAACTTTGTTATTAAAGAAGATACAGTGATGGCAAAACATGAGGAACTTTTGATAAAATCATCTCTATTTAGCAGTAGCCTGCACAAAGTTTGCAAATCTCTGTAGTGGTGTCTAAATTCATTAAATATTTAATTTATGTGAGTAAGGTCAAAATTATTTTTCTATCAAGAGAGGCTCCAACATTTCTCTGTGTGCTGAAACAGAAATAGGTCAGCACAATAACTAGTGTGTAAAATCTTTTATAATTTCAGCAGACTTGCATATTACATGGAATATTAAGAAATCAACTCTCTCTGGTTGCTGACATATTGTCTGCTGGAACCTTATTCTCATGAGTGCCTCAGGGAAGGAATGCAATGCACCTCCAATTGTTTGAATTCAATTTGGTTTTATTAAGTGCGTACCAAGGGGCCATGTTATTTTGTGTGAGAGAGACAGCCATCTTGCCAAAATACTCATGAGTTCTATACATTTGGATGTCTTTTGATTTTCCTGTAAGCATTCTTGTTAATTAAAAACCTTACACAGTGCACATTTGCAAGGACATTGTAATAGCTAAGGTTGAGTGTAGACTTGTAAATAAGAGTATGCAAGGTCTCAGGAACTACATCATATCTAGTTTCTTTTCTATTAGATATAGTTTATTAAAAATGTGACTCCCTTGGTGTGAAATCTTTTACCAGAATAACAGAGTTGGACGGGACCTTGGAAGTCTACTAGTCCAACCTGCTGCACAAGGAAGAGACCCTATACCACTCCAGACAAGTGACTCTTCCATGAACTTGATCACAGTTCAATTGGATTAATTTGGGGATCCTCATAGAGTCTATATCTCATTACCCTTCTCCCTGAATTCTCTGTCCCTCCCAAATCATGGCTGGCCACTCCTACTCAATAAAAAGGAGGAGTTTTGGGCAGATGCCTTCTCTTGATTGTAAAGAGTACTCCTAAGTGGAGCTGTCCAAAGGGCTAGTGGTGCTGATCCTCCAAAGAGGCTGAGC
Organism: Naja naja; assembly: GCA_009733165.1. Classification (NCBI taxonomy): domain Eukaryota; kingdom Metazoa; phylum Chordata; class Lepidosauria; order Squamata; family Elapidae; genus Naja; species Naja naja. Next base: position 4,415,934 of record CM019162.1, on the reverse strand, counting down.
AACAGTTCACTCTGTTCTTAATTGATATGCAACCTCATCAATGGATGGCCAGATATTTTCCTATCCTATTCCTGTTAATCAATCAATCAATCAATGAATAATTAATGCATACTAATCCAGCCAAAGGGCAGATTGATTAATTTATCTACATTAGTATGGATCCTCCTACTCCTTGAGACACTTACTCTACACAAAAACAGTACCTACAGAAAGCACAATGAAAAAAACAATTACTGTATGAACATTTAATTTAACTCATGCCAATAATTGGTGCCCTGGGCATCAATTCAGGTTAAATCATTAGTGGTGGAAAAAATGTTTTAGGAGGGAAAAAATGGACGAGATTTGAACGATTCCCTTTTTTCTTACAGCTTACTTTGCTAGCATTTAAGCTTAATCTTTCACTTCATTTTTAAAACTCTGTGTCTTATTATTACTTTTTAAAATGATAGCTGTTGTGACAGCTCTAAATGGAAAAATCATAATATAATAGCAAATTTAAAAATCTCAGAATCTTCAGTAAATAAGCAGTATTTTTAACAGTATTCTAGAAGAGGGTTTATTTTTTTACTTCGTCTATTTTATTATAAGTATGCACCAAAAATCATAGACTTAATCCTTCTAATCCTTCTCTCATAATGCTGACAGCTTAACCTTTAGGGGCATTTGAACGATTTGATGCAGCAATAAGAGGATATGTGAACCCAATCCTATAATACTTCAGTTCTTAAATGCTTCCTTCTCTGTGGAAGATATTTCTTTATCAACCAGGGGGGGATAGAATATCTACTCTGTAAAATCTTGCCTGTGTCCCAGTCTATTTTAAGCACAGAAGAAATATTTTCCAAAGCAATTAGATTAGCATGATTGGATAGTTAAACTGACTCATGTTACCTTACAATTGTTTCCCAGATTTAGAAACAAATTATGAAATATATAAATTACATAAAGTGAAGCAGCTCTTCCAGTTTTTCTTTACACTTGAGTAAATGCACATAGGCTTGATCTGAAGTGGGACTCCCAAATGGAAGGACAGGAGAACTAAGGTCCTTCTTCCTGTCCAGGTCTATTGTTTTGAAACAGTCATGCACAAATTTTGCTAGCTCATTAAAAAAATAAAATCCTTACTTGGCTTCAGAGAAGACATTATTTTAACTGGACCTTTTGGCAGAATTATTTTTTCCCCTTTAAAGTGGGGTTTGGAAGCATGAACTCATGGTTTTATACTGGACTAAAAAAAAGTCAGTGACAATTTATATTTTTGTATTTTTTTTTACATATGGAATGCTTTCATTCCTCTAGTCTAGAATACCTCCTGCAAAATCTAAATGCCATAAATTTGGCCAGCCTTCAATAGAAGGAAATCTATTCCCAACCCACAATCTTTCTGAACTTTTTCCAAGAAAAAAATCTGAAAGGTACAGACTAAAACAAAATTACCATGAGAAATGGAGGCTTCCATCCAGGCCTACCAGGTTCTTGATAGCACATTTGTTTGTAGTTGTTCTTATTGTTTGTACTTTCAATAGTTCTTGAGAGAGTCATAGTATCTATTCCTAGCATTTTATGATATATATAACATATTATGTATTAATTATTGACCTAAAGCAGCTAAGCAAGTAAGCAAGCAAGCTCTGATTTGATGGAGAGCTGGATGAAGAATAATAATTTTATATTCAAAATAGCAATAACTTTGAGTTCCCACCCCCTAAAATATATCCTTCAAAATCTAAATGTCACAGATTTGGATGACCAGCCTTTAATACAATGAAGTCTATTTGCAAGCCATGATCTTTCTGAATTTTTTCCAAGAAAAAAAAATTGAAAGGTGCAGACTGATAAAAATTAGCAGGAGAAATGGAGACATCCAATTTCTGCAAGTCTACTATTGAGAAATTTGAGTTCTTTACAGATTACAGATTAACAGAGTTGGAAGGGACCTTGTAGGTCATCTAGTCCAACCCGCACCCAAGCAGGAGACCCTACACCATTTCTGACAAATGGCAGTCCAGTCTCTTCTTGAAAGTCTCAAGTAATGACGCTCCCACAACTTCCGAGGGCATGCTGTTCCATTGGTTGATTGTTCTCACTGTCAGAAAGTTTCTCCTTATTTCCAGGTTAAATCTCTCCTTGTTCAGTTTCCATCCATTAATCCTTGTCTGGCCTACAGGTGGTTTAGAAAATAGCTTGACCCCCCTCCTCCTCTCTGTGGCAGCCCCTCAAATAATGGAACACTGCTATCATGTCTCCCCTGGTCCTTTCTCTTCACTAGACTAGCCAGGCCCAGTTCCTGTAACCGTTCTTCATGTTTTTATCTCCAGTCCCCTAATCATCCTGGTTGCTTTTCTCTGCACTCTTTCTAGAGTCTCAACATCTTTTTTATTGTGTGGTGACCAAAACTGGATGCAGTATTCTAGGTGTGGTCTTACTAAGGCTTTATAGAGTGATATTAGTACCTCACTTGATCTTGATTGTATCCTTCTGTTAATGCAACAGAGTCTTCTGGTGGTTCTCTGGTGCTCCAGAATTTTTGAAAGATGTGATGCAGTGGTTCTGAGATGACCTATGCCAGCAGGATTGTTTGTTGTTGTTCGGTTGTTTCACCTTCAAGTCAAGTGACTGCCTGGAGATGACCCTACAGTTTTCCTGGCAGGATTTCAGAAATGGTTTGCCATTGCCTTCTTCCTAGGATTGGGGGGAGACAAAGTGACTCAGCTTTATGCCTAAGATTGGAACTAGAACTCCCAGTCTCCCAGTTTCTAGCCTAATGCTCTTAGAACTAGACCGAATTGGCTCTATATCCACCATATACTTTGCAGTAGAGATAACAGTTGGAATATCATGGCACAGTAAGACAAGGAGCAACTTGGTTTGATCTGACTCTGCTCAAATCTCCAAATCAAATTAGATTTCTGAATCTAATTAGTAATACAATGGAGTCACTGAGTCAAATCCGATGCTACTGATCTGTTGGAAAGATGTGGACTTTCTGCCCCCAATTAATCTGGAAAATCAAATCAGTTTGAAGCAATTTTCTGAATCAATTAAATACTCAAATTGGATTGAACTAGTGATTAGAAAGATTGGGTCTGGTATGCTAATTCCTATGAATAGCAAGTAGTTCCTCCTTTACATTTTTATATTCAAGCTATGAGCTTTTGAACTCAAGGAACAGAAGGCTAAAGCATAGAATGGATAGAAAATTGGTAGCATTGTAAATGTTGAAATGCAATGCTGATAGTACATGTCCACAGAGCAATGGGCACTAGAATCCAATATTTAATAAGGCCAAGCTTTTGGCTTGCAGCTAAGAACTGTGATTGGAATTCCTGGAAGAGACAGCCAAGTGATTCCCTTGGAAGAATATTAGAAGCAACAAATGTACAGAAAAGCAGACAAACATGTCCAATTGACTATTGACTTCATGGAAAATAAACTTTTTATTAGATCATCCAGTTCAAAAACTCAAGCTTTCCAGTTCTGTCTCACATTTTCCAATGAAATCTGAAGATTCTGTTATTAAGTCCCAGAACTGTTTATTTCGTTTTCTCCCTTCTAAACTTCTTATATCTTCTCCACTCCTTATATTCTTCTTCTGCCTCTGACAGTAGATATTTATCTCTTCTGCCTTTGGAGAAGCTGATGAGTGGTTGCACAGAAACCATTCTACCTGTGTGACCCTTTTCAATTCATCATCAGGCAAAATATCTCTTGGTTGGCCACATTCTCTATATAAGGTCTTTCTATTAACCAGAATCTAAAATCCAGACCAGATCATATTTGTGGAAGAATTTCTTCAATCTCCTCACAAATGTGTATCTTTTCTTTTGCCTTGAAGCTGAGATCATCCATGGCCATGCATGATGGGTCTGTCTCATTCTTTCTCTCTCAAATAAACCTACCACACAAATACATTTAGACATATAATTAATTCTTCTCCAGTGAAGATACTTTAATGAGTTTTGCCTTGCAGGTTTTTAGCAACAAAGGTTTGTTGAATGAGCCACAGATACAGAAGACTGTATAACATGCGAATGCTAGGTCATTATTGTTAATTTCCTGCTAATTTTCAAATGATGTGATCTGGTCCTATTTCTGTTTGGTGGTAGAGTCCCAACAAGCTTTTGTAGAGGTACTCCTCTACAAAAAGGAGATGGAGATGGCCCTCAAAGATGGCCCTAGCAGCTGTTAGGTGAAGGCCAGGTTAACCCTGGAAGCAAGGAGACAGTGAGAAAGAAACTCAGGATTGACCTATCTTGATTTTCTTTATCACAAGAGAATCTCTGACAGGCTTTCAAGATCAGGTTTTTAGCAACCATAGAGTATTTGTTTCCCAACCATGATCAACCTTGAAGTGTGACACCTACCAAGGTTTGGACAGCTGTCAGAGCAATCTAAGTTTTATATCTAAATGCCAAACTTATAAGCAATTTAAAAACTATGTTTGCTTACTTTAATATGCTAAATCACAATTAGGTAAACCATATGTTGATTTAAAACACTAGGTGGACCCAATCTCTCCTCCACACTTCACTACCCTCTCTCCCTCTCATACACACACACAGACACACAATATAGAGAAATGGTTTCTTTCTTGAGGATTGACCATCTGGATCCTTTTAATTCTTGTTGCTGTATAATAGAGAGGATTAAAACCTCACTGACCCACTGTGCAGTATGATGTATAAGGGATTAAAATTGGCAATGTATTAAGCACAGATGGGAGAGAGGAGAGGGTTGTATCCAGGACATATTGGGAGTCACCCAGGAGACTTTTCATCCCTGGTCTTATGACTGACCTGACAACATTGATGGGTGTTAATAATGTCACAGAACCACTGATAGAAGGGGACAATCTCTGAGTTCATCTCTCTGCTCTGTGCAAAATCCAGATGTGGCGCTTTGGGGTGTGCTTGGACTCATCCAGGGTAAGAGAGCCCCCCCCCACAAACATACTCCATGCAAAGACACTCCACACAAACACACTCCACCAGTAAGTGGCAGGACTATGTGAAGCTTCCATCTGGAAATCCAGTTTGTAGCCGATTCAATTGGTGCACTGAAATGAACTGAAATATCAGCTTGTTGAGCCGATTGGCAACTTTTGAACTTCCACACCAGTTCAAGAGAAGAGCCTTTTTCTTTCTTCCACCTGGAAAACTGCATTGAAATGAATCCCTTTTCTTTGAACCATTATATTTGTAGAGGAACACAGTTCTGGCCATGAGAATTGATTGGGAGAAGTGAAAGGATTGCTCAGTTCTGGGAAAGTAGGCATCATGAGAAAAGGCTCAGAACGACCCCACCTTGATCTTGTTGTCTATGGAGATTCCCAATCATCTAGGTCATGGTTGTCCCAAGTGTGCTTTTTCCAAAGGGCACACTGACATTTTTTGGGGGGGGGGGTGTTTCTTTGAACATTTCACTTCTCATCCAAGATGCTCCTTCAGTTCTGGAAGAAGAATTGAAGAAGCATAAAACATAAATAGCAGAATCAGAAGGGATCTTGGAGGACTTCTACTCCAACCCTCTGATTGAGTGGGAGACCCTATACCATTGTAGACAAATAGTTGACCAGTCTCTTTTTTGAAAACCTCCAGTGATGAAGCACCCACAACTTCTGGAAGCAAAGCAATTCCACTGGTTGATTGCGCTCACCATTCCCCTTAGTTCTAGGTGGCTTCTCTCATTTCCATCAATTGTTTCTTTTCTTGCCTTTTCTTCCTTTGGAAAATAGTTTGATTCCCTTTGAAGGAAGTCCTCAAATATTGGAACACAGCTTTCATGTCACCCCTAGTCATTAGATTAGACATACCCAATTCATTTTATTCTGGGTAGCCTACAATGAAATATCACTTTTAAAAAAAAACATTTATATCCCGCCCTTCTCCGAAGACTCAGGGCGGCTTACAATTTTTGGGATACAACCCAATGCGCTCAGCAATAGCCTTCCTTCCATTGTATACGCCTGCTTATTACTAAGCGGCATTTTTACAAAGTCAGCTTATTGCCCCCAACAATCCAGCCAGCATGATCACCCAGATACAGAAAATAATACCTCTTTGCACAGACCAGATTCATGAGTATGTTTAAATCAGTGAATTATAAATGAAAAAATCTGGAACAAAACTGATTAATAGTATTTCAGGTGGATTGGCTTTTCTTCAATCTGAAATAGTGTGATGCTGGAACAATACAGAATGCACACACAGATTGCATCTTTCCCTCTGTGTGTGTGTGTGTGTGTGTGTGTTTGTAGGGAGGGAAGGAGAAAGGGACAGAAAAATCAATTTTAAGCACAGGAAAAGGCTGTGTGCTTAAGTCCTGCAAATCAGGCCTTCATTTAAGGGTGCACCACCAGCTGTTCTTGGAAAGCTTTTATACTGATCTAATCAGCAATAATAGCAAATTTAATAACATTCCACTCCAGAAATTGCTGCACCAGTCTGACGTGTGATTTTTCTGTGAATGATGCAGGCCCTCTGCTGTCTGATCATCATATTGCTGCTAATGCGACTCACCTGTGCACAGAAAGGTGATCTTCTGAGTTTAGAATAGAATAGAGCTGGAAGAACCATGGAGGCATTCTAGTCCAACCCTCTGCTCAAGTAGGAGACTCTATACCAGGGGTGTCAAACTCACAGTGTCACGTTATCATCACATGACATGTCATGACTTTTTCCTCCTTTGCTAAACCAGAGGTAGGCGTGGCCAGCATGTGATACATCCGGCTCACGGGCTGCAATTTTGACACCCCTGCTCTACACCATTTCAGACAAGTATCTATCCAGTCTTTTCTTAAAATCTTCCAGTGATGAAGCCCCCACAACTTCTGTGGGCAAACCACTGGTTAAATTGTTCTCACTGTTAGGAAATTTCTCCTTAGTTCTAGATTGTTTCTCTCCTTGATTAGTTTCCCTCCATTATTTCTTGACTTGCCTTCAGGTGCTTTGGAAAATAAGTTGACCTCCTCTTCTTTCTGGCAACCCCTCAAAAACTGGAACACTACTACCGTGTTTCCCCGAAAATAAGACCTACCCCTAAAATAAGACCTACCCCAAAAATAAGACCTAGTGTGTTTTTGGGAGCCAAAAAATATAAGACAGTGTCTTATTTTGAAACACTGTATGATTTGTTAGGTGGTTTCGTACATGAATAAATGTACATTGTTCTACATGAATATGGTAAGTGTTTTTTTTCATTAAAAAATATATATATAAGACCTACCCTGAAAATAAGACCTAGTGTGTTTTTGGGAGCCAAAAAAATATAAGACAGTGTCTTATTTTCGGGGAAACATGGTATCATGTCATCCCTATTCCTTCTCTTCGTTAGATTAGACTGCAACTGTTCTTCATATGTTTTAGTCTCCACGCTTTTAATCATCTTAGTTTCTCTTCTCTGCACTTTTTCCAAACATCTTTTTGTAATATGGTGACCAAAACTGGATCTATGGACCTTAAGCTACAGACCTTACTGGTATTTGATAGTGGTCTCCATAACCATTTTTTTCTTGACAATATTTGTGATGTCTTTTCACTATTAAAAATACAATTCCAAAGTTTGGAATTGATCAAAATTAAAAACACCAAAACTTGTAAAGTTAGGGCTGACTAAAACAGCTTTATGGAAAACATAAAGCAGCAGCAACAACTAACTGAAGGACGCTCAAATCCACTATATATTATTGATACATTTTTCTTTAGTAAACATAAAAAACTCAATATCTATATGAACAGCCTCCCTGCCCCCTGAGGTCAAACACAACCCTGATGCAGCCCTCAATGAAATCGAGTTTGACACCCCTGATCTAAAGGGATCTCTTCATTTTTCCACTGTTGTGCAAAGACAATTTTTGCTGCCGTTACAGATGTAAAATTAAGGATATATTCCCTTTATTATATTATTCTGGTAAAATACCCAACAAAATATTTCTGGTTTAAAATCAACGTGTTGCTTTATCATTTTATCATTCTAACCATTTAAGTATTTTGGTCCAATTTTTTTGTTTTTGGACATGTCTACCACATATGATAATACGAACACTAATACTGATGACATTTCCAACATTTGGCAGAAATGTGTATTGATTGATTAAGGAAGGAAAAGAGCTCTAAAAAAAATGAAACGTCTGAAATGCCCCGGCAGGGATCAAAACTTTTGAAAAAGGGAAAATTCCATGTGAGCTGGTCCATGGCTTTCATCCAAACACCACATTGTGCTGTTGCAGAATCACTGGCGTTCAAGCAGCAGAGGCCAGCCCCCCTCCCACGCCCGGCAGAAGACCTCGCAAAGCCGGAGCAGGAATTCAGTGATGTCTTCGATGACAAACTGGGCAAGTACACGGGGATCCCTATATCATTTAATCTAGACCCCAACATAGCCCCATCTGACTCAAGCCACAGTGAGTCCCGTTTGTTCTCCAGCCCCAAGTTGAGGAACAATTAGATAAGCTAATTGCCCAAGGGGTCCTCGAGCCAGTTGACCATGCCAAATGGGAGATCCCAATTGTCATCCCAGGTTTTTTTTTAATTACATTTATATGCCGCCCTTCTCTGGAGACTCAGGGCGGCTTACAATTTTTGGGATGCAACCCAATGTGCTCAGCAATAGCCTTCATTCCATTGTATATGCCTGCTTATTACTAAGCGGCATTTTTACAAGGTCAGCTAATTGCCCCCAACAATCTTGGGTCCTCAATTTACCTACCCCAAGAGGATGGAAGGCTGAGTCAACCTTGAGCCAGTTAAACCAGATGGGTCAGTCAGGATTTGTGCTGACTACAAAACATTGAATAAGGCCCTCCAGCAAAGCGCCTACCCCATGCCAGTAGTGCAACACCTCCTGCAGTCCCTGGGCCAAGGGACTATATTTACCAAATTAGATCTGGCCCAGGCCTATCAGCAACTGCCTGTCGACGAGGCAACTGCTGAAGCGCAAACCATTGTCACCCACCGAGGCACTTTTAAATGCAAGTGGCTGCAGTTTGGAGTCAGCATCGCCCCCGACCTGTTCCACAGCATTATCGAAACGCTACTGCACAACATACTGCACAATCCCATATTTCAATGATGTAATCATCTCGGCCAAAAGCAGAGGACAATTGATAGAGCAACTGAGGGCAGTATTGGGTAGATTCCAGGAAGCCAGACTGAAATTAAAAAGGAATAAGTGCCATCTAGCCATCCCCAAAAGATAGACGCATCCAGCATTCAATCCACAAATGGGAAGCTGAAAGCAATACGGGAAGCCCCCACCCCACAAAATAAAGTGGAACTGCAAGCCTTCCTGAGGTTGCTCAACTTTTACAATGTCTTTCTACCACAGGTGACCATCGCAGAACTGCTCCACAGACTGCTAGATAAAACAACCAACTGGACCTGGGGGCAACACGAGGCCGACGCTTTCAAGAAAATAAAAAAACATCCTGACATCCAGCAGTGTTCTCATGCAATACAGCGAGACACTACCACTCACACTCAAATGCGATTCCTCCCCCTATGGAATTGGAGCAGTCCTCAGCCACCGACTGCCCAACGGGACAGAAACCCCCACAGCATATTACTCAAAGACACTGTCTAAAACTCAAAGGAACTGTAGCCAAATCGACAAGGAAGCGCTTGCCACAGGAGTCATGCGCTTCCATGAATATCTTTATGGAAGACAATTCAACTTGATCACTGATCACAAACTGTTGCTGGGCATCCTTGCCAGAGATAGACCCACACCAAACATCCTATCACCCAGGATGCTAAGATGGACTGTGTTCCTGGCCGCATACGTGTTGTGGCCCCGCCACGTGAGCCTGTGCTGATGGAGGAAGAGGACCTGGATGATGAAGAAGAAGAGGAGGAATGGGCAATGCCTTCCTCACCAGGGCCTTCCTCCCAGGACCTTCTTCCCTGGCAAGGCCTCCTCCCAGGACTTTCCTCCCTGGCAATGCCTCAGGCTCTCGCCAAGAGGAACTGCCTGAGAGACGGTATCAGTACGGCCACGGCAAGAGAGAGAGAGGAGGGTCCCTGGCTTGATCCCAGGCAACGCCGAGGGAGAAACGTCAGCAGCAACGAGGGGCGTGGGAGGGCCAGAGCTGGACCACACCCCACCAGGTATAAAAGTGGGTGTGTTCACGCTGCAAACTTTGTATGTGACAAAGTGTAACATGAACTGGGATTCCGCCTGTGTGCTTGATTTAGTTTTTGGACTCTGAAAATAAATCAGCCTTCTGTGAGTACTACATTCCTTGTTGGCTTTGAATTTGGCAGTGAGAGCCTGGGTGACTGCCAACACTCTTGTCGGGAGAGATAGCTGGGATTTTGGAGACAGGCCAGCATGACTCTCTGTGTTAACGTTCCTTACTTTCTGGGGAAGGGAAGGTGAGACAGAACACATACGGCTACTGCCTAATTCACCGCCAGGAAAAGACATCTCCCATGCTGACACTCTGAGCCGCTGTCCCCTTCCAGACCTAGCCGAAGACCCAGTGCCACCCACCACAGTACTACTGATAGAGGAGCTACAGCCTGGACTGATGATGTCCGCAGAGATCACGAGATTCACAGCCCGCGACAAAACAATGGCACAGATTTCAAACTGGGTGTGGAGGGGATGGCTGGAAGCGATAGAAGGGGACAAATTCAAACCAGAACAGACAAGCTGAGCTGTTAGTGCTTAAAGGCTGCATACTCTGGTGGGAGAGAGTAGTCATTCCCCACACACACACACACACTAAGGAATAGAATACTGATACTACTACATGAGGGACACTCGGGGATAGTCCGAATGAAAGCCCTGGCCAGAAGCTATGTGTGGTGGCCAGGGCTGGACAAGGAGATAGAAACCTGGGTCACCACCTGCACCCCATGTCAAGAAACCAGACCAGCCCCACCGGCAGCAGCCCCAGAATATGGGAGCCACCCACAGCTTCATGGGCCCGGGCACATGTTGACTTCAGAGGTCCTGCCAAGGGCAAACCTTCCTCATAGTCACGACATACGCTAAGTGGTTGGAAGTAATACTAATGAAGTCCACCACATCAGAGGCCACCATAAGAACCCCCCGACGACCATTCTCTACCCACGGGCTCCCCGATGTCTCATCTCCGATAACAGGCCGCAGTTCACCTCACAGCCGTTCGAAGGGTTCCTAGCCAGACTAGGGATCAGGCACGCAGAGTCTTCACCTGCACAGCCAGCGACAAATGGACAAGTGGGGAGAATGGTCCAAACAGCCAAAGAAACACTCAAACAGATGGGCCAAGGGAACTGGCAAGAAAGGATCGACAAAATGCTTTTGGCCCAACACATCACACCCCATGCAGCAACACACCGCAGCCCTGCAAAGCTATTGATGGGCAGAAGACTATGATCAACACTTGACAGGGTCCACCCCAACTACAGCACCGAGGCCCCCATAGATTCCACGGGGAAGTGCAGGTACTTCACCATAGGGGACCTGGTCTATGCTCACAATTATACAGGGGGACCCACCTGGGTACCAGCCAGGATCACAGGGATTACTGGGCCTCGATCATACCGGGTAGAATCCGAAGAAGGGAAACTGTGGGAGAGGCACATTGACCAGATCAGAGGCCGGGTCCCTATCACAGGCAACCAGCCAGACACCCAACACACTCCAGCAGAACAGTCCCTACCTGAGGCCCTACCCACAGCTCAACAAGAGAACTAACTGCTTAGCCACAAACCTGGACAGGCTGAGGAACACTTATATTTCGAAGAGGAGGTCCCGCGGTGTACTTCTGAGGCCTCAGGCTCAATGGTCCCTGCCGTGCCACAAGATGACTTCAAGACAGTTCCACAGGCAGGGAACGGAGCAGCGGCGGACCCGTCTGCTCAGACCACCGCCCCAGGAACAAGTGAGGTGCGCAGGTCCAGTCGCACCCCTCGAAGCCCCGCCTACCTACATGACTACGTAAGGTACGCAAGTGCTGATTGGAGGAACACTAACTAGGAGGGGAGGGGTGTTAAGTATTACCAAATATGGCCATAGAGTGGAGTCGGCTAGGAGACTCCACTCATTGGCCCAGCCACTGGCGGGAGAAATAAAGTCCCGTCAGTGGCTGAAGCTTTGGACAGCGCCGGCTACAAAAGCTGGCGTCTGCTGTGGCTGAGCGGCTTTTTACTTAAACTTAAATAAAGAGAGTTTTACCTGTCACGTCCTGCCTTTTCACTCCACAGACTCCCTTAACTTTGATTCATTGTAAATCAACGATTGTAAGTTGAGGACAACTTGTATTCTGTTTTGTGAAAAAAGAAACAAAAACATACATTGTATATATCTACAAACGTACTATATCAGTGAACTGAAGTCAGAATTCATTACAGTTATCTGATCTATATTAGTCAATTCAGCAAACCACAGAATTGTTGAAGTCATATGTTTATCTTTCCAATCAATGCTGAACCATATGTTTTTTGAGTGTAAGTCTGTTTTCTTTCTCCAGGAGTCAACTCCCATGTGATAAACTTCAAAAGAATATAAACACCTGAAAATATTTAATCCTGAATGAATCCATGTAATTGCTTCTTACTGAAATGGGGCAATATATATAAAATAAAACATTACTTTCACTACATCAACCATCAAAATATAGTGAGGTCATTTCTGAAACACTCAAAAAAGATGTGATCTTAAAACCTTTATTTAAAAAACTTTTTAAAAGAAGCAAACAAAAAGATACATATATATACTTACAGCATTTTGAGGAAAAATAAAAAAGCAAACAAACCAAATACATTACATAATATTTGCCAGTTTGCAAATCCATCTAATAAGCGCATTCTGCATGTGTTGCTTATTTGCACTAAGGTTTGTGTGTGTGTGTGTGTTATGTTATGTTATTGCCTCTGCGTGCACGTGTATCTCATGTGTTATATAATATGTAATACTGTATGCAATATAATATATACAATAAACTCAAAATATAATATATAGTTAGCACGGAACGTACCATGCATAGATATAGTACGCCAATATTCTATTCCTCTTGCAGAAGGTTTTTCTTCTTAGGGCAGAGGGGGCGCTCGCTCGGCCTGAAGCAGCTGGAAGTCCCTGTCCCGAGGACGATCTAGGCATCGCGCCCACCGTCACCAACTTCCGCTTCCACTCTCACAGACCGCCTCGAATCCATTCCGATTGGTTTCTTCCCTCCTCCCCCTACCGGGATTTGCTAACTTTCCCATCCGTCCCCGCCCCTTCCTGCGCCGCCTTTGCACCACCTCCTTCCCGCGGGAGGCTGCCGTTGCTGGGTCTGATCCTCTCCGGCTTCGGTGGGGAATCGCCGGGCTCTCTTTGTCCCGGAAAGGCCAAAGAGGGCGCGAGTGATCGGCGGCATTTTTACAAGGTCAGCAGGTACATTGCCCCAACAATCTTGGGTCCTCAAGATTAGTTGGTGAGAGGTTTATTTGTGGCTGGTTTGCTTTCTGTAGATCTGTAGCACCGGATTCTAGGAAGCTGAAGAAGGGCAGAGCTACATCAACATGGCAGCAAGCCCAGACATCAAAAGCCAGGATGGAAACTGGCAGCCAAGGCATCTCAGTTGAAGAGACCGCGGAATGTTGTTCCTTGGCAAAGCAAGGCCGAATGGGATCAAGTGATGGTGGGGCTGTATTGTGAGGACTGCCAGACACAACGAGATGCACTGGACAGAGTATCTGTCTGGAAGAGCAGGTGAGAAGGAAAATGGGCAGAAAACAGCTGCCACCATTGAGGGGTTTGTGTTCACTCAACACCATAGGATGAGTTAATTACCCAGTAGTTCTGATTGCATATGTATATTAAACATTTAAAATTGGTTGAGATAAGGTTTTGTGGTTAGCATTTTGTATGAATCCCAAACGTGGGTTAGTTCCTTAATTAAGTGATACAACTGGTATATCTGGTATGGCTTAGGACCGGGGTACTTGCGGGAGACCCTGCTGCCAGTAACGGCTTCCCATCGTCCCGTGCGCTCTCACAGACAGGGCCTCTTTGGGGTGCCGTCGGCCAGACAATGTCGGCTGGCGACCCCCAGGGGTAGGGCCTCCTCTGTGGCAGCACACACCCTATGGAACCGGCTGCCCCGGGAGCTTCGGGTGGCTCCCGACCTCCGGTCCTTCCGGTGGGGCCTGAAAACATGGTTGTTCCAACTTGCTGACCTGGACTGAGGAGGGGGATGGGGTTTTTAATTTGAATAGTGTTATTTTAAATTAGATTATTGGGTTTCATGTTTAATCTCTTTTTAAAATTGTATAGTATTTATATTTATAGTGTTTTTATGATTGTACGCCGCCCCGAGTCCTTCGGGAGATGGGGCGGCATAGAAATCCAATAAATCAAATCAAATCATATCAAATATCTGGGGAGCAAGGATAGAGATGAGCATGAGAGGGCCAGTTCGTATCTTGAATTTACAAGCAATCATTTGAATGCAAATTTATATGGGGAGGCGTTTTTGAGATAGCAGCCTGAATTATGAATTAGAAACTCATCCCACCCCTTTGGGCAGTTCTCTCCAAATTTTCTGTACAGTGTTTTTCAAACTTGGCAACATTTGGCTGAGGAATTTCAAGAGCTGTTGCCCGCACACTTTAAAGCTGCCACGGTAGAAAACCACTGTTTTAGTACATTATTCTTCAACATTTTTCTTTCAGCTGCATCAGTAATAGTCGTTACCTCGGGTAGTCCTCAACTTACCACAGCATTTCATTTCTGAGCAAGGTGCCACAGTTGTAAAGTGAATTGCTGCAGTTAAATTATAGTCACACGGTTGTTAAGTGAATTGCCCCACTCATTGTAGCAAAACGTGATCACGTGGCCCCATGTCACTATGCCCATCATAAATATGAGCCAATTGCTAAGCATCTGAATTAGGATCACGTGACCACGAGATGCTGCAGTGGTTGTAATGTGGTCATAAGTCATTTTTTTCAGTGCTGTTGTAACTTTGAATGATCACGAAATGAAAGGTAGTAAGTCAGGGACTACCTGCAATAGGTATTCAAGGGTTCCATGTCTAGGTCATTTATTTGCCAGATGTATTCAATTTTGTAAATATTTTTCCCCTTAGAAGCTCTTTACATATTAATTTTGGGTACAGAGAAATCCAGTGAATTCCTGATCATTGCAGAGAACTTTGGGGTTTACTGATTGTTGTTCAGCACTATTGTGGACCACTGGCTCCCAAAATGAGTTCAGTATGTCTAAGAAAGCCCTTCATCTCTGCTGCAGAAACTCTTTCAGAAACACTGAACTTCCACAGTTGATGTTCTCCTTAAGGATGCTTGTAATCTCAGAAGTGTTCTAGATCTGCAGCAGAAGGGACATAAATCACTGGATGGAGAAGATCATAATGTTACTGTGTTTAACTCTGAAATTAGGTTTGGGTCCAAGATGCCTTTAGCTGTGGAATGCACTGCAGATCTGATCCGTTGTAAGCTCCTAGATGCCTCTGGAGTTCTGAAATCCCACGAACTGATCTTGACCTATGGCCTGGCACTGGTGAGGTAAGGGTTGTGAGAAAGAGGGAAGAAGCTGCTGTAAAAAGTTTATTGGAGAGTCTAGGAAAGAGAGAGAGTTGCATTTTACAAAAAGCTTTTTTTCTACCTCTAATGAAAACAGCTTCTGAATTCTGAAAGTTTTTCTTTAAAGACACCCTTGAAAACTTTGAGCAAAGAACATCTTGAAAAACAATAGGAATCTATGTGGGTTCTTCAACCCCAGTCTTTTTCCTGCTAGTAAATGTTGACAATGAACTCCGTATGAAGCAAGTGAGCACACCACTTGCTTCAGGTGGTAGCTGAATTGTTCGTTCTGCGTTGTTCTGAATATTACTATATTGCTTTTCTCTGGGCAGCTCCCAAAACTGTTTTGAAACATACATGAAAAGGAAGACTCAGAGATGGCAAGAACTGAACAAAAAGAAAGAAACAAATCCACACTATCTAGTGTAAGGGGCTTCATTCTTGCCAAAGCCCTGGATAAAGAGCCAGATCTTCAAGCCCTTTCGAAACACCAAAGAATGGGACCATCAGATCTTGGGGAAAACCTCATTCTAGGGGCCCCCAAGAATTGGCATTGTTTAAGTGAAGAAACTCAAATACTTTGGCCACCTAATGAGAACAAAGGATTGAGGGCAAAAGAAGAAGAAGAAGAAGGGGACAGCAGAGAATGAGGTGGCTGGATGGAGTCACTGAAGCAATCAGTGTGAGCTTAAATGGACTCTGAGGGATGGTAGAGGACAGGAAGGCCTGAAGAAACGTTGTCCATGGGGTCGTGATGGGTTGGACACAACTTCACAATGAACAACAACAAAGTGAAGAAACCTGGAGCACGCCAACTCTGCCAATTCAAATCAGCAAAACAGATACTATGGGAGACAGGCAGCCCCACAAGTAACCAGCTCGTCTGCTATGGGTCATATTAATTTCAAGATGGTGGAGGGGATAGGGGCACAATTGGAATATATTGTATATCTTTTAGTTGTTACAGAAGAAGTAATATAAGGGGGAAAAAAGGTCTCCGGAGGGGGTGCATTGTAATATTTGTATTTTCCTCTTTTTGTATTTATATTTATATTTGTATTAGTATTCAAAATAAAAAAAATATTATTTAAAAAATAAAAAGAAAGTGGCTGAAGACTGGGAGGATTCTTCTTTCTGGGTTTCATTCAGTTTCAAATGATATTCTCAAACCAAAGTTGTTTCCCTGAAATCATTCAACACTTCTGTCACCCGCAGGTTTGTGAATCTCATCACCGAGCGGAAGCAGAAGATGGTTACCATTCCACTGAGGCATCTAGCAAAAGAGGTAAAAGGTTTGAGTTTATTAAGCTCTGGGAACTGTGAAATAATTGCATTGATCCCATCTCTGATTTTAATAATCGTTTGGTTCTTGCTCCAAGCTGAACATCCCAACCTGGATTGTGGATCTCCGTCATGACCTAACCCATGGCACCCTTCCCCAGCTGGTGACTTGCCGAAAAGGTAAGAGGATTATTTTTTATTCAGATGAAGTTACCATGGTGGTGCAGTGGTTAGAATGCAGTTATTGCAGGCTAACTGTGCCCACTGCCAAGAGTTCGATCCTGACTGGCTCAAGATTGACTCATACTTCCATCCTTCTGAGGTCGGACAGAATATGAAAATACCAACCTGATTATCAACCATGGAGTCAGTGATATACCCCAATGTACTAGATTTAAATAAGATAATAAGGTATAAAGAGTTATTAGATGATCAAGGGGAATTAAAGTCAAAACAAGAGTTGAAACATCAAGGAATAGAGATAGATTAGTGGCCGTACCTGCAAATACAGATGAGATATAAAAAGGATTTAGAAAAATATGGCTTCTTTACAGAACAAGAAGAGGTTGATAAAATAATACAGGGGACTGAGGAAAAAATGATAACTAAAGCATGGAATTACTTCCTGAGATCTAAAATGAAAGAAGAAACGGTCAAGGAAACTATGATAATTTGGGCAAAAAAGTTTGGCTACAATATTGAATTAGAATACTGGGAAAAATTGTGGGAAAAAACATACAAATTAACAATGTCGGCAACCTATAAAGAAAATTTATATAAAATGTTTTATCGTTGGCATTTACCCCCAGCAACATTAGCGAAAATGTTCCCAAATAGATTGGCAGAATGTTGGAGATGTAAGCATAAACAAGGTACATTTTTAAATATGTGGTGGATGTGCATAGAAGCCAGAAAATACTGGAGTAACATAAGGAAATGGCTAGAGGAAGTTATGAAACAAAAATCAAGTTGAAACCGGAATTATTTCTACTAGGTATAATAAAAGGAAACTTAAGTAAGAAAATTCAGTATATTAGACTCCACATAACAACTGTGGCTAGAATTGTCTACGCACAAAGTTGGAAACAGGACAACACTCCCTCAGAGGGTATGGTGATAAAAAAAGGTGCTTCACTATGCGGAGATGCTTAGACTAACTATGGAATTAAAAGACAAAGAAACTGAATACTATATGATCTGGGACTTATGGTACGAATGGTTAGAGAATGGATCTAAAGATTATACATAAGAGGGATAGTAAGATGAAGGGGAAATATATGTATTTGTATCTGTTGAAAGGTAAAATATATAGATATAAAAACAACAATGTATATAGTGGAAAGGAAGAAAAATGAATATACTGTTATGTAATTATGAGTGATACCGATACTGAAGCGCTGTAAAGATTGGAAATGTGGTGTAAATGATGAAATATGCTTAATAAAAAAACATTTTTTTTAATTGTTGGGGGCAATATGCTGACATTGCACACTGCTCAGAGAGTGCTGTAAAGCACTATGGAACCGTATATAAGTGTAAGTGCTATTGCTAGTACTATTGGTCAGGTAATTGCAAATAGCCAAGCTCAAGGAGACCACTGTTCAACCTGGAGCTGCATATAAGTAGTCCTTGACTTATGACCACAATTGAGCCCAAAACTACCATTGCTAAACAAGACAGTTGTTAAGTGAGCTTTGCCCCAATTTACAGCCTTCCTTGCCACAGTTGTTAAGTGAATCACTGCAATTGTTAAGTTAGTAACAATTTAAGTAATTTAAAGTAATTTAAGTTAGATGATTCTGGCTTCCCCATTGACTTCACAAGACCCGGGGACACTGCAACTGTCATTAATATAAGTCAGTGGCCAAGTGTTAAAATTTTGATCACGTGACCACAGGGTTGCTGCAATAGTTATATGTGTGAAAAACAGTCAAGTCACTTTTTTCAGTGCCATTGTAGCTTCAAATAGTCACTAAACCAACACAATTATCAAATTTGTGGATGACATGACAGTGGTTGGGCTCATTAGTAAGAACAATAAGTCTGCTTATAGAAAGGAAGCACAAGGTCTGATGCTGTGGTGTAAAGAAAATAATCTCATACTTAACACCAAAAAAACACTAAAGAACTTACAACTGACTTCAGGAGGAAGAGGGATGTACATTTACCATTGTACATAAATGGTGAGGAGGTGGAGAGGGTTGGTAGTTTAAATTTCTGGGCACTTATATCTCAGAGACCTCTCATGGACTATGAATGCTAACATGCTTGTGAAGAAGGCACAGAAGAGGCTGTACTTCCTGAGAAGGCTCAGGAAGATAAATCTATCTCAGCATCTACTCCTGTCCTACTACCGCAGCACCATTGAGAGTATCCTGACATAAGGCATTCTTGCAAGGGATGGGAGCAGCTCTGTAGTGGACCAAAAAAGGCTCTATAGAGAATCATTAAAACTGCCCAGTATATCATCGGGCTCCAGATACCAGCCCTGGACGACATCTTCACATCTCGCTGTTTGAGAAAGTTGCACAACATTCTCAGAGACTCTTCCCATCCTGCTCACAATCTTTATGAACTGTTGCCTTCTGGCAGAAGATACAGAACAATTAAAACTCGGGCCACGCGTTTTCTGAATAGTTTTTATCCCACAGCTATAATTGCACAATGAACTTAAGGACCACCATCAGTGAGCTGTTGGACAAGATTACTTGGTCTGTTGGGTGGATGCTTGTGTGTTTTTAGGGGGTGGGGAACCTTAGCTGGTAGGGTGTGTTTGAGGATTATTGTTTGTGTGTGCATGTTGGGTCTGGTCTCTGGGTATTATGTGAATTTCGTTGTATGTGTATACTGCGTATATTCATACAATGACAACAAATTATTATTATTATTTATTAGAATGATTTTAAGTCAAAAACTACTGTAATCTCTTCTCTTGGGTTCATTATTCATTATGGTGTCCAGTGTGCTTGCCATATTTTTAGAATGAGATGGAAGAGAGGAAGAAAGAGGAAAATTTGTTTTTTTATAATTTTGCTTATTTAAGGTGGATTTCAGGAAGGCATTGGGATTATGCCCATTTCTGTGAAGCCAGTGGGTTTTAAGGAGGGGGTATATGGATAGTTTATTTGAAGATGTGGTTCTGTTCCCAAGCATGGGGGTTGGATTGTCAGAGCCCATGAGGTAGTTCTTTTAATTATTACTTTGTTAGTTTATAGCTGGCTTCTGGTTATGCATTTTTAATGCAGTTAGCTGCCCAGAATTTTAGTGTTGATATGGGTGACTATATGGAAGGAAGGGAGGAAACAAAATGTTTCAGATTCAAACAAATAACTTTTTAATTGAAAGAACAAAACTGTCTGCTCTGAACATTTGTTTTGTGTTTTGAGCCTGACACACTTCCAAAAATAATTAGAACAGTACTTCCTGCTCTTAAAACAGGCTGTTTCAGATCTGAAGCGGCTGCAACTTGAAACATTTCAACACTTTCACTCCTTTACTCTTAGAATATTCACTTAAAAACAATGAACGCAGAAACAAAAGCAGTGTTCCCTTTCTTAGCCATGAAAGCCCCGCTCACTCACTCAGCCCAGCCTATCCCACAGGGTTATTATTGTGGGGAAAATAGAAGGTGTGTTGGATATGTTTGCCACTTTGAGTGATGGAAGGAAAGGAGGGGAGGAGTGGGGAGGAAGGAAAGAAGGAGTCGTTTCCTGAGTAAGCAAGCATGTAATCAATACATTTTTAAAAAAATAAGATCAGGGGCAGGTCAGCTCCAAGTTACTGTATACATTTCTGCTATTTGATGCTATTCTTGGTGCTTTCTCCAGGTGGCGATGTTGCACTGCAGGGAGCAAATACTAATGTCCCCAGAGGATGGATAAACTTCCAATTCTGCTCTGTAAATGGTGACTTGTTTGGAAAAGGCTATAGCACGCGAAAGAGAATAGAAATGTCTCACTCTTCAGGGCAGAAGGAAGAATGCAGAATGCTTCTCTTTGTTCCAGATAAGATTTATCTAACATGACACCCTCTAGAAGTGTGGAATTATACCTTTCTCTGGAGAACATAGATCTGGGGAGAGCTGTTCCAGATTGCAGAGATCCAGGATTGTCCCTTAACATTTCCAAAAACGGGATCTTTACAAAGACTGTTAATTTATCTGATTTTCATCCTGCCTTTATTATTTTATAAGTTACACAGAGTGGCAAACACACACAACACTTCCTTCCTTTTCTTTCCCACCCCCCACAACAACAGCCTTATGAGGTGGGCTGGGCTCAGAGAATGGCTGTCCCAGTCACCCAACCAGCTTTCATGGACTAGAATTCATAGTCTTCTGGTTTCTAGGCGAGCGCCTTCACCACTGCACCAGACTGGTTCTCTCTTTTCTTCCCTGCCAGGTGTAGAGCTTCGATCAGGGAGCTGAGGAAATAGTTTGTAGTAGATAAGGGAATAGTAAATAACTGTGAATGCCCTGTGGTTCAGCTTTACTGTTGCCTGTGTGGGGTTGTGTGACTGGATACAGTACCTTTGCTCTGGTTGAGTCAGTGTTTATCTATCTTGGCAAAAAGTCTGTGGAGATTCTCAGTCATGGTTGTCCCAAAGGTGCCTTTTCAGGAGACATTCTTGTTTTTTCTTTGAAGATGTTTCATTTCTCATCCAAGAAGCCTCTTCAGCTCTGACTGGATAGTGGGGAATGGAAGAATTTATGTTTCCTTGCACTCAGTGGTCATCCCCCTGTGGATAGGGTGCGGAATCTGGGGGTCCTCCTGGATGTACGGCTCCGGTTAGAGGAGCAGGTGGGGGTGGCCTTTGCCCAGCTCCGCCTTGTTCGTCAGCTCCGCCCTTTCCTGGACCGAGATGCCCTGCGCACAGTCACTCATGCCCTTGTTACCTCCAGACTCGACTACTGCAACGCTCTCTATTTAGGACTGCCCTTGCATACCATCCAGAGATTGCAGCTGGTGCAGAATGCGGCGGCGCAGGTGGTGATGGGAGTTACCCGATTCTCCCATGTTGCCCCCCTCCTGCGCTGCCTGCATTGGTTGCCAGTTGCGCTCCGGGTGAGATTCAAGGTTTTAGTTTTAACATACAAAGTCCTCCATGACATGGGTCCTCAATATTTAAGGGAGCGACTCCTGCCGACATCGAACACCAACCGCCCTGTGCGGGCACATAGGCAAGGACTCCTCGGGGTCCCGTCAGCCGGCCAATGCTGGTTGGCAGTCCCCCGGCGGCGAGCCTATTCTGTCGAGGCCCCCGACCTCTGGAACCAACTGCCCCTGGGGCTCCGCCTGGCCCCCGACCTCCGCACCTTCCGCCGTGATTTAAAGACCTGGTTATTTGACCAACCCAGGCTGTGACCCCTTCCTGGGGGGGTGGGGATAGGTTTTTTTAATGTTAATTGTGTAAATCTGTTTTAGTATTTGGGCTTGTAAACTAATCTAATTGTTTTTTAAGTATTTATTGTCTGTTTTTTTAGTTGTGAGCCGCCCCGAGTCTTCGGAGATGGGGTGGCATACAAGTTCAAATAATAAATAAATAAATAAATTTGCATTCTTTTAGAGAGTCATTGAGGCCACTTGGAGGTTTGTATTCTCAGGATCACCTGAGTAGAGCAAATGGTGTGAAGCCTTTTTGGCTGCTGGATGTTTTCTGCCCTGTGTCCCTTCACTGTTGAAGACAGGCATTATCTGTTGGGAAGGACTCTTATGTTGTCTGCATCTCAAACTGAAGCGCAAATCCTGCCTCCTTCCTGGCTCTCTAAATGCATGCAAATGACCAGCTGTTTGCAAGGAATATAAATTCTTCCATTCCCCACCATCCAGTTAGTCAGAGCTGAAGAACCTTTGTGGGTAAGAAGCAAAAGGTCTTCCAAGAAAAAAACAATGTCCAGTTGCTTCCTGGAAAAGCACCTTTGGGTCTATCTTGGCAACTTGTCAGATGCACAGAATTCTGACGATGCTTCTTAGACGAGAAGTGAAATGTCTTTTTTCTTTCTCAAGGAAAAAACAGTCCGGTTGTCTTTTGAAAAAGCATCTTTGAGACAACTATTACCTTGTCTATTTTTAATGGTGCCATCCTTTATTCTCTGCAGGTTGTGATACCGTGCTGGACTGGCTGAGGCACTCATATTGGAGCTGCCAGCTGGGCAACAATTTAGTTGAAGAAGGTGAGGAGGAAACAGAGGAATCATCAGAAGCGGATGGCGAAGATGAGATGGACAGCAGTCAAGATGATCTGGAGAAGACACCAGATGAGCAGAAACGCCAAGAACTCTGTGGTAGGTGTGTTCAGATCTATTGTTTCTTCTTTCTGCGTTTAATGTTTCTCTAAAGGATTCTTTTTTTTCCCCAAATTTCTCTCCCGCAGGAAAAGTCAGAGATGTTTTGACTTCGTTTAAAAATCAACAACTTGAGGTAAGCTCTGTAGATCCTTAATCAGACTAGCAATTTTTGTTTCCATTGAAAATTCTTCAAACAATTAAAGTATAAGTGAAAAAAAAATAAAGTATGAATTCAAGATGTTTTGCTATGATTAAAATCTTACAGTTTGGACTTTCTGATACAAGGACAAAGCAATGTCTCCTGAGTTGTAATCCTCAACTTATAGCCGGATGCTTAGCAACCATCCCCATCCCAACAGATAAGAGAATGAATAGAAGATGAGCTCATGGGATAGCAAAAGAGGCCCCCTCCCCCAGGCTGCAGTGTGCTGCCAGCTACTAGTGTCATCCAGGGAAACTCAGTGGCTACCACAATAATTTAAGATCTTTTTAATTTCTTTTAACTTTTGTACTTTCTGTCTTTTATGTAACACTGCCCTGAATCCTCCAGGAGAGAAGGTGGCTTATAAGTCCAAATAAACTAAACTAAACTAAACTATTCCTAACCTGATTGATTGTTGGAATCAACCGTTTTTCCAAGTTGATTGTCATAATGACTTACATCCTGTCTGTAAGGCAGTTGGCTCAATTCACGTACAACACTAGGCCCCAAACAGACTTGCTGTGTTTTATCATGCTTTAACCCCGTGATGGTGAACTTATGGCACGTGTGCCAGAAATGGCGTGCAGAGCCATCTCTCTGGGCACGCCAGCCGTCGCCCGTTGCTCCTCTGGGTTTTGGCACGCATAAGTGCTGGAAACCAGAAGAGCAGCTGCCCGGCACACACGTGTGCACTGGCCAGCTGGTCTTTGCGCACACCTGCGTGGTAGAAAATGGAAGACCAGGTGGCCGGTGCACATGTGGGTGCTGGCAAGCCGAGCATCCAGTTTCTGGCGCTCCTGCGCGTCTACTGCGAAGCTGCTTCTCCGGTTTCCGGTGTGCAAGCTCCTGTTTCCACACTCAGTGCTGAAAAGGTTCGCCACCACTGCTTTAACCCAACATGTGAATCTAGCCAATCCCGTCCATTGATTGATGTGCTGCTTCTTCATTGTTGCCTTAGGTTCTCAGGCAGCAGCCAGATGTCAATCAAGCGTGCAGAATTTGGAGCATAGCTACTTCAGAGGTGGAGTGGGTTGTGGTCCAAATGAAAGATTTATTACAAGAGAACAGGTTGGTGGATTTCAATTCTTAGAATTTCTGAGTCAGCCATAACAAGTCTTCAACTTATAACCATAGTGGAGCCCAACATTTCTGTTGCTAAGTGAAACCGAAGTTTTCCTCCATTTTATGACTTTCCTTGCCCCCATTGTTAAGTGAATCATTGCAGTTGGTAAATTAGTAACATGGTTGTTAAGTGAATCTGGCTTCCCCA
The DNA here is from genome assembly GCA_009733165.1 of Naja naja. NCBI lineage: Eukaryota > Metazoa > Chordata > Lepidosauria > Squamata > Elapidae > Naja > Naja naja. The sequence goes on along the minus strand of CM019162.1, from coordinate 4,391,377 downwards.
TGGGCTTTGCTTGTCAGGTCACAAAAGTGGATGACATGACCCTGGGACACTACAACAGTCATAAATACGAACCAGTCCCCAAGCATCCCAGTTTTCATCTCGTGATCATGGGGATGCTACAAGTGTCATAATTGTGAAAAACGGTCATAAGTCACTTTTTTCAGTGCCGTTGTAACTTTGAACGGTCACTAAATGAGCTGTTGTAAGTCAAGGACTGCCTTCATGATTTTGTTCCAACAATGATTTTGGAGATCAGGAAACACACTTTGGGCTGGCATATTGTCTCATTTCATTTCACACAATCATTTCACTTTAGATCAAGGATGGCAGCATTAACGCTTGTGGAATTCAACTCCCAAAATTGTGGGAGTTGAAGTCCACAGGTCTTAACAATTGCCAAGGTTGGACACCCTTGCTTTAGATAGAAATGGCCTTGTAAGAAGTAACTCATTCTTTTCATTTGGGTAAGGGAGCAGGCTGCATATAATTTATACAAAAAGGTTTCTGCAGTTTACATAGCCTTGGTGGCTCAGGCTGTAAATGCCTGCACTTAAGTTCCAGCTGCCTGCAATTAATGCAGGCTCGAATCCCACCAGGCTCAAGGTTGACTCAGCCTTCCATCCTCTCGGGGTAGGTAAATTGAGGACCCAAGATTGTTGGGGGCAATAAGCTGACTTTGTAAAAATGCCGCTTAGTAATAAGCAGGCATATACAATGGAATGAAGGCTATTGCTGAGCACATTGGGTTGTGCTCCAAACATTGTAAGCCGCCCTGAGTCTTCGGAGAAGGGCGGCATATAAATGTAATTAAAAAAAAAAAAAAGATTTGCTGAGAAGCACAGCAAGGCCAGCATGTTTTGGTCAGCCAAGCTCATCTTCCTAGCTACTCAGGATCAATACTTTCTGTTCGTACGAAAGGAAGGAGGAAGGAAATCCTCAGAGGTTTTAAAACTTCTCACATCACCCTGTGATTTTGCAATTCATCGCTGGATTTCCTGGTTGAGGGACTTGGACAAAGTGCGAACTTCCTCAAGTCCTGGAAATGTAAAAGAAAAAAACATCCTAATTCTTTGCACAGTGGTTTTGAAATTAGCAGGTTTTAAATTGCTTATGGGGGAAAAAAAATCCTGGTTGTTAAAAATATGCTAGCAAATTTAAAACACAAAGAAACAGCAATGTGAATCCCATTGTTTTTCAGTACAGCGATAAAGAATAACTGTGTCCAAATATTTTGGCTTTATGTATGAAGAAAATCCTTTTTAAAATACAGGGGGTCCTCGACCCATGACCACAACTAAGCCCAAAATGTCCATTGTTAAGCAAGATTTGTTAAGTGAGTTTTGCCTCATTTTACGATTTTTCTTCTCAGAGTTGAGTCAGTCGGCGCAGTTAAATTAGTAATAAAGTTGTTAAGTGAATCTGACTATCCCCATCGACTTTGCTTGTCATAAGATCATCGTAAATATGAGTCAGTTGCCAAGCATCTGAATTTTGATCACATGACCATGAAGATGCTGCAACTGTCGTTAAGTGTCAATAACGGTAATTAGTCACTTTTTTCAGGGCCGTTGTAACTTCAGTCACTAAATGAACTGTTGCAAGTCGAGGACTGCCTGTACAGGAGGGGAGGAGAAATTCAGCAGAAATGAATGCCAATTTACCAAATAACAGTTGTCAATATTGTCAATAAAAAATTCAAAATGGGTGTAGCAGTAATCTAGAGACAGCAAAATGGAAGAGACCGAACGGGACAAGATAGCAACATAGAAAAACCTGCAATGAGAAAGAGAGCAACTGTGGCAAAAGAAAGCAAAGTTATTGGTGGGCACGTAGGGTGCAATCCCAAAACAACTGGAACACCACTGGCACTGACCAGTGACAAAATCACCATTAGTCAATTGCAAAAGGCAGCTTTACTTGGGAGTAGCTTAAATCCTGTGATGGTACCTTTAATATTATTAAACAATGACATCAGCCTATCCCAGATCCCTGGGAAGGACTCAATAGATGGCGGGGAGGGGAATGCCAAATCCAGTCTGAATATGAAGCTGACTAGATATTAATCATAATATGCCAACCATAATAATGCTGGGGAAGATCCTAGAAAATACTCACTGGGTTTTACAATTCCTATAGGAAAGTTGTGGCTGAAACGTTGCTCGAAGATGGCTTTCTCATTCCAACCGCTGACACTTTACAGATCTTGAATATTCCTCAAGGTTGGTATATCAAGTTGGTTGGTTGGTTGGTTGGTTGGTTGGTTGGTTTATATATATATATATATATATATTTGTTTTCGTAGATTTTCACGGGTAAAGGTATGTAGGTCTTGGTGTATTCGGGTCTTGTCCCGTGTAAGGTTGAGAATACCTTGGCAACGTTTCGACGAAATCTCATCCGTCATCTTCAGGCTGGTGTCTTCAGCTTCGTTCTCCTGGGAGAGCTGAAGACACCAGCCTGATGAGATAGATTCGTCAAAGGTATTCTCATCTTGGACAAGAATACACCAAGACCTACATACCTTTACCCGTGAAAATCTAAAATATATATATATATATATATATATATATATATATATATATATATATATATATGTAGGTCTTTGTATTCGGGTCTTGTCCGTGTAAGGTTGAGAATACCTTGGCAACGTTTCGACGAAATCTCATCCGTCATCTTCAGGCTGGTGTCTTCAGCTTCGTTCTCCTGGGAGAAGTGTGTGATCGTGGCTGTTTTTCCCTTTTAAACTCTAGAGTTGGATGTGTTGTTACTTTTTGATTGGTTTGTGGAGTTGATGTATGCAGATTGGATGGCTTTTTCCTGAGACCCTGTGTGGCTGAGGTGCTGGAGGTGTGTCTCTCAGCCTTTTGTGTTGTAACGACCTGGGTAATGGGCTGTGTGATGACCTTCTGAGTTCTATTGTTGTGATGTCCTGGGTGTGGTGCTGTAATCTCCTGGGTCGTTGTCTGTGCTGCAACCTCCTGATGTTTTGTGTTGTGATCTCCTGAGTTCTGTGATGTAGTATCCTGGGTGGATACATGAAAATCTACGAAAACAAATATATATATATATATATATATTTGAACTTGTATGCCGCCCCATCTCCGAAGACTCGGGGCGGCTCACAGCTAAGAACACAAAACAATAAATATTTAAAAAATCTTAAACCAAGAACAAGCCCAAATATTAAGACATAACAACAATAAACATTAAAACCATTTTTCCTTGGTCGAACAAGTAAGGTTCTCCAACCATTGACCATTCAAACTCTGTGTAGATTAACTGCACTGGATCCTGGCAATCAGTTTAATTGTCTGCGCAGTATGGCCATTCCATTCAAACACTCAAAGCGATTACTAGGACTGGTTTTGTTAAGATAAAAACCAAAGCTATGAAACTTCAAATTGGTAGGATTTCCAGGGTAAAAAGAGGTTTTGACTGATTTTCTAAAGGTGTGGGTTTTAATTTTAATTTAATCATCTGAAACCACCGAACAGTCTTTACCAGATCAGCAGGACTGTGATAGTGGGACATGTTCAGAAAAGTTTCTCCTGCAGGTTTCAACTTTCAGGCAGTTTGCAAGAGAGAACGATATTCCCTTGGATAACATCTCAAATAATAGAAAGAAATCATGCTCTACATAGTGAAAAACTAGTCCATGCTAGTGAAGAATTCAAAAATTCAAGGAAAAAGTAACTTATCTGTTTTCCTTCACTGAGATTGGTTGGTGGTCTATGCCAAGGGTCTTCAAACTTGGCAAGTTTAAGACTTGTGGACTTCAGCTCCCAGAATTCCTGAGCTAACATGACTGGAGGAGGAATTCTGGGAGTTGAAGTCCACAAAGTCTTAAAGCTGTCAAGTTTGAAGACCCCTGGTCTATGCTCTCTGACCCCCAGTCATCCTAAATTATTTTTACAATTGCAACTCTTTTAAATTATTTATCTTCCAAGAAAACATTTGCCCAAAAGCTGATCTATTTCATTTTTCTTGCCCTTTTTAAAATAGCAGTCACGTATTTGTTGATGTTTGTCCTTACACTTCTTTCTCTCTCTTTAAAACTAGGAATATTTATTGTGGTGGTGTTTTCTTGGCCCCCAAGGAATTAATATCAAAATTTAATTTTCTAATCTTTAAGCACATTGAGGACTGGGTATTGTTGTTCATACATAATATTCAGTTTTTATTTTTCTATCCCGCCCTTCTTTTGTCTTGTCATTTGGAGTGTAGAAACTCACAAGTGGGATTTTAAGATGCCCCGAGCATTTCTTTGTTTCTGGCAGCCCCTGCTGAGAGGTTTGCACTCCAAACGTTCCACTCAGATTCTACTGGAGAAAATGTTTGATGATTTGAAGGCCCACGCAAGGATTTCATCACTTCGGTCTCAGTACCTCATCAACTGGATCACAAAAATTCTGAAGGCTAACTTGCGAGTTAGTAAGTATTGGGAGGTGTTCAGGCAATATATTCACTTAGCATTATTCTCTTTATCAGTGTGAGGGTTGATGACAAACCTAATTAGAGGACAAGTCATGTTTTCCCATTGATTTTATTTGCACGGCCTTTCATGGAATCTCCGCAAAAAAAAATACAGGAAAAGCTCAAAATCAGGTGTGAATGACAATTTTTTTTTAAGCATGGCAATTAATTTGGAACAATCATTAGCAGAAAAACAGGTTGCATGATGCTCCCATGAAAGCTTTTGTGTTCTGCAAAAATATATCCTCACTTATAAAATGCATGAAAATACTAAAACTTAAAGTACGATGTAATTTAGCAAAGATGTAAGATAACGCTCTTTGCAGTTATCCTTATCAGGACAGGAATTGAGCAAAGGGTGCATTAAATAACAGTACATTTTGTGAATATGTTTGTGGTATTTTTATCACATTTGTGTAGCAAGCTGTATTCTGAAAGCTTGTCTTGAAAAGGCAAAACAAGTTGACAACAGGTTTCCAGATTCTGGTGTGACCAGCAACCAAGTCTGTCCTTTGGCTGCACATTATAATTTTTTTTTCATGTTTTATTTATTTTATTTATATAACATGTAAAAATCAATTTCAATGAATTAGTATGTTGTCTGGGTACAATTATTTTTAGGCAATCATAAGTTGTTTACAATGATATTTTCACAATATTAATACTATAATAACAATAATGTTTAACTTACCTACTTTAAGAAGTCTCCTTTATAACATTTGTCCTACATTTATCTCCCCATATTTCTAACTTCTGTTTTTATTATCTAACCATTGGTAAAATGTCAGTTTCTTCTTTTCCCTTAATTGCAAGTGTTAATTATCCATTTCTGCACATTTTAATATTTTTTTGATTACAGCCTCATCTGTCGGGATCTGATCGCTTTTCAATTGTTGTGCAAATACAATTCTGGCTGCAGTTAATACATGTAAAATTAAGGATAGACTCCTTTTATCATACTTTTCCAGCAGGATGCCCAGTAAGAATATTCTGGTTTCAAATCTATATGCTGCTTTATCATTTTTTCCAAGCAAGTATGTATTTTTGTCCGATATTTTTTAGCTCACCCTTCCAACATTTAGCAGACAAATGTCTCACTTAGCAAAAGAAATTTTGGGCTCAATTGTGGTTGTACATTGAGGACTACCTTTATACACCGAATGCAGGTTGAACACTGAACATGCTTTGGAAAGCATCCACTGTTGTTCAGTTTAAGCTGCCAATCCATAAAATTGAGATCATCTGTTTGTACCAAATTGAAAGTTGGACATTCACAGCACTAGACTGAAGTGTTGAAGTCTAGTTGGTAGTTCAATATGTTGCCCGCACTCCCCAGTGTGTGTGAGCCCTAAGTAACAGCCATGATTAACTGAACAAACCCTTACTGAGACACGAAAGTGAATTTCTGTGGAGATTCTCAGCCATCCAGGTCACGGTGGTCCCAAAGGTGCTTTTTCAAAAGGCAGCTGGACTTCCTTGGTTTTTCCTTGAAGACGTTTCGCTTCACATCCAAGAAGCTTCTTCAGTTCTGAAGTGTACAGTATGAATGCTAGACTGGACATTGATCAGCTTTGGTCAATGGACATGCTCCTGTCTCCTTTCCCTGCTCCCATTTTATAGACGGACTGGGAAGTGACCAATGCCACTGATGCTTGTGACACCTGAACTTCAACCTGTATTGTTTTCACCTCTAAGCTTTTCTTGAGTTTGGTAGTGAGAGCCTTCCTTCTTGTTTTTTTTCTTTTCTTTCCATGCTTCTGGATTAAGGAAAAAAGCTAAAGTCTTCCAAAACCAAGATGAAACAAAACTGCTTGAGATTGTTCCATCACCATATTTCATTGCAGTGGCTGAAGCTTCTCACAGATTGCCTAGATGCGCCTTGCTGGGCCAGCCCTCACCTTTTGCGTCTGTAAGTATATCAGTAGAGTGGATCTGGGGCCACAAAGTGGCTTTTGTGGTTCTGGGGCAGAGGAAAGTGGCAGGAAGGCAAGTTTTGGATCTCCTCGTTTTGGGTTTCGTTGTTTCAAGACCCAAATTAAAATCTGGAAGATCTTAGAAAGAGGCTTGTTTCTCAGAGTCCATCAGCGGAGTTTCACTCAATCAGTACTTCACTTTTTTTTTTGGTCATTGAGCCAATAAGAAAGGTTCAGAAAGTGCCAGAACCTAGCAATGCAAAATATTCATTTTGCAAGAATGTTCTTGAACACAGGTAGTCGACTTAACAGCCACTCATTTAATGACTATTCGAAGTTAAAATGGTGCTGAAAAATGTGACGTACGACTGTTTTCCCCATGACCATTGCAACACCCCCATGGTCACGTGATCAATATTTGGCCGCTTGTCAACTGGCTCAGATTTATGATTATTGCAATGTCCTGAGGTCATGTGATAATCCTTTGTGACCTTTTGACAAGCAAAGTCAGTGGGGGAGACAGATTCATTTAACAATCATGGTACTAACCTTCAGTGATTCACTTAACAATTGTGGCAAGAAATGTCATAAAATGGGGCAAAGCTCACTTAGAATCTGCCTTGTTTAGTAACAGAAATATTGGGCTCAGTGGTGGCCATACATCGAGGACTACCTGTATGGATTTCTGACTGGTAAAGGGTCAGGAGGCACAGATGACCAGTGCAAGAAACTTCTTTTAAGATAGTAATCCTTGAGTTTCCTTTTCTTTGTGAACTGCATATGTAAGGTCACATTTTATGAATTTTAGCAGCGAGTTCTTGGCTTTCTACAGTTCATTAAGTGATTGTTCAAAGTTACAACAGCACTGAAAAAAGTGACTTACGACCATTTTTCACACTTTACAACCATTGCAGCATCCCCATAGTCACATGATCAAAATTTGGCCGCTTGGCATATTTGTGACAGTTGCTGTGTCCCGGGGTCATGTGATCCCCTTTTGTGACCTTCTGACAACCAAAGCCAATGGGGAAGCCAGATTCAGTTAACAACCATGTTACTAACTTAACACATGAAATGATTCACTTAACATCTGTGGCAAGAATGGTCGTAAGATAGGGCAAAACCCACTGAACAACTGCTTGACTTATCACCCTAAATTGTGGTTGTAACTCGAGGACTACCTGTTCAAATCTGATTTTGCTTGCCAGTATCCTGTTGAGTATGGAGCCCCCATTGCCAGCTGAGGGTCAAGAGAAGCTCCTTTACCTGACCACTATTTACACCCAAGAAGATGGTGCTTTTCCCACTTCTGGCTCCACCCTGGACGTTTGCAAGCAGCCCATTTACACTGTGGAGAGCTTGCTGAAGGGCAACGCTGCTGCTGCTGCCCACAAATTCTTGAAGAGAACATGGTGGACAGAGGTGTTGCCAGGAACGGTGAGAGAGAAAGGATTGGCTGAGGAGGAGGAGGAGGAAGAAGAGATGGACACTCAGTCACCGTCAAAGCAAGAGCCTTTTTTCCTGGAAGACCCTTTTTCCCTGGCTGAGAAAAGAAAAGCTCTTCAGGGGGCAGTCTGGCAAGTCGGCTCAGGTAAAACCTGGCTCCTGATCCATTGGGAGTTAGCATGTTTGGCATGTTAAGGGCAAAAAATGGGCCTGGGTGCTGCTTAGTTTATCCCTGAATGTCTTGTATAAATAATTTTGTGGTTGGAAGGAGCAAAAATGGAGGAATGGTAAAGGGCAGGAAGAAAGGAACATAGAGCTTAGATAAACTATGCCCCATAATAATTGCCTTTGTAAGTTAATATTCCTATTGAAAGCAGACTCTTCTTCCCTGATAAGGGCAATCACTGGCTATCCCAAAAGGATGACAGTAATACGAGCCAGTTATATTGCAAAGAATTTTATCGATTGTAAGAAAGATGAGCTAAATTAGAAAGGAGCTATGTTAATTACTATTTTAATTTTTGTAAATGTATTGAACACTTATATCACCAATTTTAATGTTATATATGTTATATTTTTAGATCGCCATTTTTGTAACCGTAAGATTCTCTTTTAACCGTGTGATCTTTGAAAAGGCCTTTGGGCTATTCAATAAACAATAATAATAAACAATAATTGCCTTTGCTTAATGGGATACCCCTTTTAATAGCATCTGTCTATACGAGAGCAAGCATATGCAGTTCACGGGCTCCATCTGGCCTTGGACAGCTAGTCATATGGCCTCACAAGATATTCTAAAAATATAAAAAATAAAGTAAGATTGTTATATTATGTAATATATATATAACGTATATATTTACTATAATATATATTTTATATGTGGCCCAAGACAATTTCTTTTTACTCAGTGTGGCCCAGGCAAACCAAAAGGTAGGACGTGCTGTAGAGCAGGGGTGGGGAATGATAGCCCTTTCTGAGCTCAGGAATTCTGGGAGATGAAATTCCCAAGCCATAAAGGGGCCATCGTTCCCCACCTCTGGTCTAGAGGAAGAGGCGATGTGTCTTCAAAGGTTGATCTCTGGTGTTTCCATGTAATGTTTGTAACTTAACCTAAAACCTTGGAGATCTGCTGCTCAGAAAAAAAACAAAACGAAGGTGGGAGCTTCTGAACATTGCTAAACCACAAATCACCATTATTATTTGAACTGAACAAAATAAATCATAACTGGTGTGAAGTTAGACGGGAGTAGGGTCTGTCCAGTGCATTCTTAGCAGGTAAAGCAACATGGGTAAGTAAGCTGGCTTGCTTTCAATTTCTTTCTTTCCTTTTTCCTTCCTTCCCTCTTTATTTCTTTTTCTCTCTTTTTCTACAAGGGATGAGACTCTGCCCATCCTCTAAAGACAGGGGTTTCAAACTCAAGGCCCACTGCCTGGATCCAGCCCGCGGGGTGCTTAGATCTGGCCCCCGGGGCCAGCCTGGAAATAGCAAAGGACTGGCTTGCGGTGCCTCTGCGAGTGAAAATGAGGCACAGGCCGTGCCCTGTTTTCAGCTTGGACGTCATCCTGCAAAATCCTGCAGCAACCACAATTCCCTCACTGACCTGCTTTCTACCTCTGTTCTCCAGCGTGCAGGGCAACAACAGAAGACCGTGGGACTACCAGTAAAAAAAAAAATATTCAACCAGACCTTCTAACTTCGCCAGATCTTTTTACCCAAGAAGTTAGAAGGTCTGATTGCACTTTTTAAAAACATGATCTTCTTTTGTTGCTCTGCACTCAGGCGAATGTGGAAAGCAGGTTAGTGAGGGAATTTGTGGTTGCTCCAAGATGGGGTGAGGATTTTGCATTTTGATTGTTCTGGGGAGGGATTGGAGTGAGGATTTTGCATTATGGTTGCTCATAAATGAGTAAGAACCAATAAAAGAGGAATGGAAAAGGCCCTGTCTGTAGATTAGCGTTTCTCAGTCTTGGCCGTCTTAAGATGGGCGAACTTAATACTTGCCTGGGTAATTCTGGCATTTGAAGTCCATGCACCTAAAAATTGCCAAAATGGAGAAGGATGGCTCTAGACTTTTAGCATTTTCCATTCCTGATTTATTTAGAGTTTGGTGCAATTAAATAAATCAGTTGTGGTTTCCTTAATAAATAGTGATTAAAGCAATATGAACCATCACTGGACTTTTTGTGAGAAACTGAAATTAAAAGTTGATCTGGGTTTTGATTATTAGATATGGGATTATGGAAATAATATAGACAAATATTAATCTTAGAATAAGAGTTTGATATATATATTTTTACTTATATCTGTACCAGAGAAAATTGGAAGTCATTCTTTTTTTTTATTTTCCTTCTTTTCCTCTTTTTTTCTTACACTTTCACTCTTCTTCTTTCCTGCACCTTTTTTTTCAAATCTGGTTTTATTTGTTTATCCCTTAGCTTTGTGTTTATTTGACGCACGAAGGATCAAATACTCAGCCATTATAATTCTACATTCCTTATTTACATAAATCATATCAAAATTTAGAATGAAATCCACTGGGAGCCATCTCATATGAGGCTGGGTCTGAGTCCCTCTAACCAAAAAGCATTTATCAATATCAATGAAAAGAATATTTGTAGCTCAGGGTTGAACTGTGGGGTCCTTGGTGCTCTCTAAACTTGATGGTTTTCTTAGATGTTTTATTACCAAACTGGGTAACATCATAAGTACTAGAAGGGAGTGGAGTTTGCTCTTATTTTCATATACTAGTGGCTTACCCTGTCAGTTGCTTCACAAACCATGTTTTGATTGGTGCCAGGTCTCTACAGCCTCAGGCAGAGAAAGGCCCTCCCTCAAGTGTCCTTTAAAATACAGAGTTTCCCAGCATTCCTTTATCCCAACATACGAACTGTGGTTACTCATCCTAAAATGAATCCTCTTTACCTGGAGCTTCGAAATTTGCTGTTTGCTGGGAAGGGTGTAGCTAAAAGTCAGTCTACATTTGACTGGGGATATTTCTTCATAACCAAACAGAAGTGTATTTTCTGTGCAGTTCACACCCTTTGCTTGCTGGATCTGTATGTCAGAAAGCAAAGCCCACATTTTGTAATTAACCCCCGCACCATGTTTTGGCTGCTGTCACGCCCACCCTGGCCATGCACCCCCCACCCCCCGGACCTCTGAGGTCAAACACCACCCTGGGGCGGCCCTCAATGAAATAAAGTTTTGACCCACCTGCTCTAAGAAATCTAAGGTACTATTGGACAAAGGGAGCTTGGAGGTATGGAATTGATAACTTCATATTGTTATCTCTCTCAGGAAGTTAGACATTGAGGTTTCCCAGGTGATGAACAGCCTGCTGTTGATAACCCATGCTTCTAACAATATGTAGAAAACCTATCCGTTCAGGTCTATCCCAAATTAGATTACCTGTAGGACCTCCTTTTTCCAACTGTCTCTGCTTTTTCTGTAATATCCAGCAGAGTTGGCATGGTTTATTACCCTCTCTCAAATAAGTCACCGAGTGGGACCCTGGGGGGACCCCAGCTTCTCTGCTGAGGACCTGTCATATGGAACATCATGTTCGGATGGCTGTGACTCCTTCTGTCCTTCCAACTAGGCCACACCATGGATTAGATTGAAAAGGTTTGGTTCTAAGATGGGACTGTTTCAGAAAGAGCAGAAAGCCAAGGTGCTTTCAAGCAACCTTCCTCCATTTCCAATGGTATCGGAGCATTCTGAGAGTTGAAGTTCACAGGTCTAAAAGTTGCCAAGATTGGACATTCCTTCTGTAGATTGTCCCCTTTTGGCTCAGTGCAGTGTTTGAACTCAGCTCCTATGACTTCCTGGGTGAGCTCTATCCATCATTGGCTATGCCTGATCTTGCTAAGCTCCATCCGTTCCTTCCCCCTCTCCCCCACAGATGAACTGAAATGGAGAAATTTTCCTCTGGGGAAACTACCTGGCCAAACGGATGATCCCGATACCCTGTTAGTGGATAACTATACCATGATGTCGGCTCTTGACCAACTGGAGAATGGAGACAGGAAACATTCCCCCAACAATGTGTGAGTATTTCCCTAGAGATTGGGGAAATTTCTGTTGTTGGAGAAGAGTTAATGTTACACCTCATGGAAAAAGGAAGAGGGAGGCTATTTCAGTCTTAGTAATGATTAATGAGGAAGGCTTTGGGGTGGTGGGCCTCTCTTGCCTGCTCCTCTCCATTTGAGATGCCTCTAAGGGCTACTATTAAAATAAAAAGGGAGAAATATAATTATCTTAGTACAGATAGTTCTTGACTTACAATGGTTCATTTAGTGACCCTTCAAAGTCACAATAGCGCTGAAAAAAGTGACTCATGACCCCTTTTCATACGTTGCCCATTGCAGTACCCCCATGGTCACATGATCAAAATCCAAACACTTGGCAATGGACGCATATTTATTACAATTGCAGTATCCCATGGTTATGTAATTACTTTTTGAGACTTTCTGACAAGCAAAGTCAACGGGGAAGTCAGATTCACAACAACTGTGTTACTAACTTAAGAACTGCAGTGATTCACTTAACAGTTGTGGCAAGAGAGGTCATAAAATGGAGCCAAACTTACTTAACAAATGCCTCACTTAGCAACAGAAATTTTGGGCTCCGTTGTGGTTGTTAAGTCGAGGACTACCTGTTTAAGCCTTGGTGGCTCAGGCTGTTAAATGCCTGTTCTTAAGATCCAGCTGCCTGCAATTAGTGCAGGCTCGAATCCCACCAGGCTCAAGGTTGACTCAGCCTTCCATCCTCTCGGGGTAGGTAAAGTGAGGAGCCAAGATTGTTGGGGGCAATAAGCTGACCTTGTAAAAATGCCACTTAGTAATAAGCAGGCATATACAATGGAATGAAGGCTATTGCTGAGCACATTGGGTTGTGCTCCAAACATTGTAAGCCGCCCTGAGTCTTCGGAGAAGGGCGGCATATAAATGTAATTTTTTTAAAAAATGCTATTGCTATATATATAAAAAAGGAGTTTTCTCTGATCTGGTTTCAGATGAGATTCTGTTTGTCTTCTTTCCGTTCACTGTCATCTGCTTTGAGGTTTTATTTGAACCCTTAGCAGCATTTGCTCTCGCAAACAAGGAGAAGTGCACTTGCCTCACGGTGGAGGTGCGGCTTGTAAGAAAAGGAGTTTGTTCTCACTTGGAAATCATGCTCAGAGAGCAGGTTTCCTTCTGAGCGGGCGGGGCTGTGTGTGTGTTTCCTGTCAGGTATTAGTCTGGAGTTTGCACCTGTTGCTGAAGGGCAGAGACAGAAACTGACGGGTTAGTGTCTGTTTTCCCTGTCTGCTTTCACAAGCCATAGAGGAAGAACTTGATTGGCGTACATGATGCATCCGCTTTCTGGGAGAAATTGATGTTGGACAGCAACATTTTTAGAATAGTCATCAACATTTCATTCATAACGCTTTTCCCATTCTAAAGCTCAGAGCAGGGCCATTGTCATGTTACCTGCTGCACCACTTATTCTTCAGAGTATGAAGTCCATTTTCTGTAACACCTCGTGTTGGTTACATCAAGGCACCTCTTTATGTCTGTACAGGTAGTCCTTGACTTACAACCATTTGCTTAGTGACCAAAGTTTCACAGCAGGGCTGAAAAAAGTGACTTATGACCCTTTTTCACACAACCACCATTGCAGCATCCCCATGGTCACCTGCTTAAAATTCAAATGCTTGGCAAGTGGTTCATATTTGTGACGGTTGCAGTGTCCTGGGTTCATCTTTTGCAACCTTCTGACAAACGAAGTCAGTGAGAAAGCCAGATTCACTGAACAACCATGTTGCTGGCTTAACAACTGCAGTGATTCCTTTAACAACTGTGGTAATAAAGATCGTAAAATGGAGCAAAACTCACTTGAGAACTTAGCAATGGGGAATTTTGTGCTCAGTTGTGGACATAAAAGTTGAGGACTACCTGTATTTCACCCTGACATCAAATCTGGCTAGACTATTATTGAATGTTGGTTTGGATTTCACAGAGTACTAGTTAAGGGGGACAGCGTCAGGCGAAGAACATCAGTAATAATGTAAAAAGGCTTGAATTCTTAAGATCAGATCTTAGACAATCAGAATTCTTGGGAGGGGTTTAAATTATTGCAAGATTACTGTGTTAGTATGAACATTAAATTTTGAAGCATAACAAGTAGATGGGCGGCCAGTATGGAAAGTGGTAAATTATTTTGAGAACTGTGTAATTTCTAAGCCAAAGTTAGCTCATAAGTAGTCCTCGACTTTCAACAGTTCATTTAGTGGCCATTCAAAGTTACAACAGCACTGAAAAAATGACAGGACCGTTTTTCACCCTTATGACCATTGCGGTATCTCCATAATCACGTGATCAAAATTCAGATGTTTAGCAGTTGGTTCATATTTTATGATCGTTGCTGTGTCCTGAGGTCATGTAATCCCCTTTTGAGACCTTCTGCGGAAGCTAGATTCACTTAACAACCAGGTTATTAACATATCTACAGCAGTGATTCACTTAACAACTGTGGCAAGAAAGGTCATAAAATGGGACAAAACTCACTTTAACTCATGTCTTACATAACAACAAAAACGTTGGGCTCCATTGTGGTCATAGGTCGAGGACCACCTGTACCAAATTAAGGTAGGCAACTGTTTTATGGAACAATAAATTACTTTTTTTAAAGGAAGTCTGTAGCATTTACACCATATGTCAGTACACTCAAAGGTTTGACCAGCTGCTAAAATCTCAGAATCTGGAAGAGAAATAATTGAGGGGGAAGTGATTGTAATAATTGGAAGAAAGAGCTTGTGTAATTACATTGCTCGTTTTGTTCTTGCACTATTCCATGAGCAAGTTGCCAAACTGACTCCCAGGGTGCCAAGCTACAAATTATTTAATTTCTCCGGTTCAGTTTCTCTGGATTCCAATGTGACTTGAATGATGGATGGTTGGATCATAAACATTTACAGAACTGTCCAACTCAAACACGACTTTGGTAGCACACAACGAAAAAAAATAAAAGAATCCTTATTAAAAAATAAAATGTGCATAAATTGGTTCTGATAAATTATCGATTTATTTGGAACTCACAATGCCAAAATAAAACTCTGTCTATTTGCAATTGTTGTCCAGTCAAATTCAGGCCTTGATCAGGCTTGGGATGACTCGCCTTGTTTTAGTCTGAACGAAATAAACCGGGACCCAGATAAATTTCCCTACTCCGTGCCTTGTTTTTTCACTGGAACCTTCTAATCGTCCAAACGCTTCCTAAAGAAGCTCAGAATAGGTCAGTTCCACTATGTTTCATGTGTCCTTCCATTTCCTGGGCGAGATGGTGATCCCTCCCCCCAGCTTTTGCCACATGATGTAATCACACTTGGTAAAGTAATTGTGTGCCGTGGTTCTTCCACCTAATTGTTGTCCCGTTCTTTTTTCCTACAGCTCACCAGAATGGTCTGGTTTCCTTACGTCAGGACTCTTATGGACCCAGAGCGAGCTTCATAAATTAAAGAGTGGGATTCAGCATTTTTGAGCAGGAGATTCTTTGTTAATGATATAACCCAATGGGAGGATTTCCTTGCCACGCGGGGAACAATGCTGTGCCTGCCTGCTCTTTGAAAGTTCTGTTTGGTGCAGTGCAGCTACTTCTCCATCATAGATATTCCTCCTGGACATTTAAGGGCTGTGAAGAAGCAGGCACACTTAATCCACGCAGCAGATCTGCCCATTGCTAAAATTCAATTTTTGTATTTTTTAAAAAAATAATTAAATGTTTTAATATTTTTAATAGATAATGTGTGCTTTTTATTTTAAAAAGCACGTGAGTCATAAATTGGTATGGTATATCATTGTTGCTGTGTTTAGGTTCTCTTAAGGTTTTTTAAAAAAAACAATTTTAAAATATAGACACTTGCTCTTTATTTGTTCCGGATCTGGACTTCGGAACACGTGTAAGTGTATTGTGAAGACATCTATGAAACTGCAAGTGGGATTTGCTTTTTTTACAGAGGAAACAAACAAGCTGTTTCAGAGTCTGAGTGGATCATTTATTGAATACACATTAATTACTTATAATTATTAATTATGAAGCATCTCTACAAAGAGTGTTACACAGAAATTGGAACTATTCCAACAGCGGTAGGGAAAAGTCCTAAGATAAGGATTGAAATAATCATTCTTACCCAGACTGGTCCCTAGAAACCAAAGGATCAAGCAGGCTAGAATAGTAAGCAGGTTAAGTGATGGTTAGCATCCTCAAAGACTGCAAGAACAAAGTGCATCCATGGAGAAGTAGCAGCCTATATGAAAGAGGATAAAAAAAGAAACGCCATCCAACAACAAACAGCTGCTTGTTCTAAGATTGGTTATGATTCCTGCAAAGCCACACAAGGTAGTTTAACTTATTAACTAACTAGAGGGCACCACTGGGCAAGTCTTCTAACAAGTCCAATGTGCTAAGCATTCAGTAAGTATACTGTTTTCCCACCGTTACTTGGCAGCTCAGAACAGTGCCACAAAAACTGTTCCTCTTTCAAATAGGTCTGTACAAAGATGGATGCTACTGGTAGAGGGGAGAGACAACACAATGACAAGTGGGTTTGCTCTGGTCAGTGACCACCAGAAAGCAACCAAGATAATTTAAGGCCAAGCTAGGAACATCACTGGTTTGATAAAAGCGATATTTACAACCAACCGCCTGCAAATATATGTCAATGCAATATGCAAGAGCGTGAATTGTCTCGTAAAGGAAAAAAAATGGGGGTTTCTCCCAGAGGGCTAACCTTCTGGAGCTTGGCCATTTCAGTTAAAAAGCATGCTTTCTCAAAAAGAAAGGCCTTGCCCATTTATGCTTACATGCAGCTACAGATATAAGCACTGCAGTTTATAGTATTTACAAGACATGCATGCCAGCCCTAACCCAGAGCCAGTGACATTTCCTGGTGCCTACATTCCTTTTCCCTTATTCTGCTATCCAAAGAAGGGGTTGAGAGGCTACCACTTGCGATGTACTGTCTGCTCCTTGCATTTATGAAAGTCATTGTCACACCTCTCACTGCAGGGATGGGCAACTTTATGACCTGTGGACTTCAACTCCCAGGATTCCTAAGCCAGCCTGGCTTAGGAACTCTGGGAGTTGAAGTTCACAGATCATAAAAGTTGCCATAGTTGTCCATCCCTGTCTTATTGGATCAGGGCAATTAAAGTAGATCTTCATTCTTTGTCATTGAGACTTACCTTATATTTGGGTCAACAGAAAAAAACCCAAAGATTTTTTTTAATATATTTTTTTGGAACAATTAAAGAGTAATGTTAAATTCTATCAATGAAAAATGTACACTACTATAAATACTACAGAGGGTCTAACAGTAGTTAGAAGCTATACAAGCAAAAAAGGATTACTAAATATTTACATAATCACTGAAGCTCACATTTCAAAATTATTTCATCTATCCCAGTTCTCAGTAGTTAAGCAAACAGTATTAAGCATTGATATAACAATATATTACAGAAAATTCAAATGCAAATAATACTTTATAGGATGGGGTTTTCTAGTTTTTCAAGATAGACAGAGATACTACAGCCATCTGATACACAAATTAATAAATAAATAAATACTGTGCTCTCAAAAAGAGCATTTAAAAGCAAAGTGTATTTACAATATAGGCAGTTGTGTTTTTTATATATACCATCCCTTCTATATAAGAAGAAATTTAGCATTGAGAGATGAAGGCAGTGAAATGTCAGTTTGGAACTGGTATTGAAAAGTCCAGACAGAAAGAAGTAAATTGATTTAACAAATGCTACAACAGTTCCAGAGAAAAATAATTAGCAGCAAAAAAAACCAGACACTATTATAAAATTGCCATTCTCTCCTTGCTTTTACAGATTAGATTCTGAAATCATTTTTTACAAAAAAATTAATTCCTTCCTTGAGGAAAAGAGGTGCTACTGATAGTATACCACTTACTCTCCATAGCATTACTTCCCCAAAAAGCACACAAGAGACTTATAACATTTTAATATATTCCTAATATATAGTATATAATATATAGCTTTTACTGACAATAAAATATTTTCATCCTTAATTTAAAAAAAACAGTAGCTTTTGTTCAGCATTTGGTGTGCTGAAAGATTCTGCTAGAGTTGTCTACAAGATAATCTTATAATAGAGATAAAATGGAAAACATCTATTTTATGCATATAGAAACTGGATTCCATGCAAAAAAAAAAAATGAGCACACAAAATTTCAACACTGAACTGAAAAGCCATACTTCTATAATGATCCTGTTAAAAATAAAAGCAGGATGTATATAGCACTTTGACTGTCGATAGCCATGTATAAATATGAATATAAGCCTTATTAACATGAGTATTTTACAAAAAAAAATCTCTGCAAGAATGTATTAATAAATAGACAGTATATAATTTATGCAGCATAATGCTCTTAAATGTACACACGCTAGCGGTGCGCATTATAGTAATAAAATGGAATTCAAAATTTGCCTTTTATTTTTTTTTTCTATAAATTGTTAAGTGCCCATTTTAAATAAAAAGATTTATAATCCTCCATGAGCTACTCCCCTTTGACACACAGTGTCACAAACATAGTGATGAAAGTACAATATTGAGCTAATCTAGAGATGGCTTTTATACATGTTTTATACAATCAAGAAAGATACAATTTGTATCAACAAACAAAAAGTCGTTTCTGGTTATTTGAGGTGTTGCTCTCAGCTACTTTTAAAAGAGAAGAAATCTCCCCCCCCCCCAAAAAAAGTGGGCTATGTCCTCATTGATAAAAGGGTCTAGATAACTCAAGGTGGTTGGGGGTTTTTTTTACAGCTAAAGGGCCAAATATTGTGAAGAATATTCAGGGCACAGATTAACTGAAGGGCTAATCTGCGTTTTTCTTGGGTGCTTCTTAAAGCCCTGGATAAACCTGGGAATGCAGGGTCTGCAATACAGTCAGCTCAGCATGGTGCACCATCCAAACTCAATCTAATCAGCAGCCACAACAGACAAAGCCACGGTGTGCCAGCAGCAATTTGAAAAAAAGCTGTACCATGACAAATGCAGGGGTCATGTCAGATGATCCACCACCATTTCCCTACAGGGAAATGACGCTTGTCTTTAAAATCAGAAGACAGCCTTGTGGAAGAGCAAACATGCTAGAGGCAGGTGACATCGTCTCTTGTGGTTGGAAAGTTGTTAAGATGAATTACTGTCCTCTTTAGAGCAGTGTTTCTCAGACTTAGCAATTTTAAGATGAATGGATTTCAACTCCCAGAATTCATGCTGGCTGGGGAATTCTCAAGAGTTGAAATCCACACTTCTTAGAAGTTGCCCAGATTGAGAAACGCTACTCTGGAGAGATGCTACCCCTAGGCAGCCTTCTTTAATATGGTCAGCAGAATCTCAGTAATCTAAACAAGTTCTTTCTTGTTAGTGTCATGGCACAAGTATGCTTATTGTGGATCCCAAGATAGAATCACCACCCTGCCAGTTAGTGATGTCATCCCTGTCTAGATCCACTTTGAATATCCTATCTGATGCCAAACAAAAATAAAGCAGACATTCTGGGCATTACTGGGAATTATTCCAGCAACATGAAACACCCTTTGGACTATCCCTCATATCCCGATCCCCTGGGTCTGAGAACAAAAATTCAGAGAGCAGCTTGGAAGCCATTCTCAAAACACCAGAAACAACCCTGACGGCAGCCTCGCGTTCCATGTGTTTCCTAGTCAGAAACATTTAGGCAGTGTCACACCTTCTCATGAAGAAACCAAAGGCCAGTAACTCGGCCTTCTCGACTTTCATGAAAAAAAACTACAGTAGAAGTCAACAAGTCCTAGCTCGAGACATATCGAGTTAGTAATGGTTCAAAATGTTCAAAGACATGTTTGGATTTAAAAAGGGTGTCCACTCAGTGCAGCTTTAAAAAAAGAAAATGGAAAAGCTACTACACCTGGATAAATGTCTCTTAGGGGAGACATTTAGCTATAAAAGTTGCCCCTTCTTGAGCAAAAATACCCAAACATTTGCTGAGATGAGTTGAGCCAGTCAAAGGGCTCCAAAGAAGCAAATGCATACCTTTGCATGGATCCGAAAGTGAAAAATTGAAACAGGTTTATCAATTGTATAGCATCAACTCCCATCTTTTATAATCAACATTTAATCCTTTTAAAAAAAGGTGTTTGCTCATTTTGTACTTAGCTGTACTTGGGCTAAACTGAAATGTGAAATTTGATCTGGGATGCTACAATTATACCACCTTTGGATTGTAAAGAATTGAATCGTACAATTAGTCATATTTTAAAGCCCACCCCTGCCAATTTTAACAAGATTTATATGGAAATGTGACGGTTAAGATTTAGCTGAGAATTGTCCTACTTGCTTTCATGTCATTGTTTGACATGGATGGCCTTGTCCCAAATGGCATGACCTACAAGACCTCCCCCCAAATCCAAAGCACCCCATTAGTTGTGCATCCATGCAATGAGTCACCAATCTATCTTTCTATTTTCCTCACTTGGAGAGCAAAGATTTCTCCAGTGAGCACAAACTTAAGTTGCTGGAGCACTGAGAGTTGTTCAGATCAGAAGTGCTCACCATGCACCACTAAGACACAGCAACTGATGGGGCCTCGGAGAAGTCCTTTCAAAGAGATGGACCAGAGCAAGCCAACCTTCAGTGTGTGAGGATGTTCAAATGTACACAGCACATTTTCCTTGGAGCACCTTGTCAGTTAACACTGCAAACTACAAAATTCACTCATGCAATATAATTGCTAATAATTTGAGGGACTCACTTCAAACATAGGACCTTTTGGATTCAAGAAACAATATATATCCATGCAAAAAGTATGCACTTCCTGTAAAATACACCTTTTTTTAAAAAAAAAAAAATCCCAGCTTTAAAAAAATTATTTAATACTTACTTATAATACAATCTGCTTTTTACAGAATTCTTCAACCACATACTCAGTGCAAATGCCAAAACAATGTACAGGATGGTATACCACAGCGTGAAACTATTCCCAAATCAGAGAATATCTCTATAGGATCACGGGTACCTCCTGCAGGATGCTGGTCTGGGGTAGTCAGTATTTCTCTCCAAGAATCCAAAGGGATGCCATGCTAACGTCCTGTTCTCAATTTGGCAACAATCATAGCTGCCAACTGTTGTGCATCAGTCATGTGTGGATTCTTTTCCATCACAGACAAGACGACGCCAGCAGGGAAAATATTACAGAGGTTCTTATAGGTCTGGTACTGATGTTCTGGGATAACACGTGGTTCTTGGGGCTCCCCACAAACTCCAATCCAAGGGTTACGCCAGAGTTGCTCCATCTTCTCAGGCATGCTCCTCACCATGACGGGCTCATAACATGGCTGCATGAGGTTGTTGCTCAAGGGATAGGAATGGTAAGAGTAGGCATCGGTTGCACATGGTAACGGATCCCAACTGGCGTGTTGCTCTCGACAGAGTGGGGGCCGCCTCTGCCGAGTGGGGTTGCTTTCGTAAAGTCTTGAATCAGAAACGCTATCCATCCTTGTCATAACTAGTGCACGGCTCGGTTGGGCCGTGGCTGATGAGGGGTGAACATTTGGAGGCCCTGGGTAGTCTCCTGGGCAACTGGATCGTGCCCCAACAAGAGGGTGTTGGACGTGTAGTGCTAAATGAGAAGCTGAATGCTTGCGTGGAGTATGTTTGGACCTTTCAGTGCCGTAGCTCTGAACTCTAGTTAAACTCTCGTGATAGCCATGAGAAAAAGGCTGAAGTCGGTTTTGCGGCGGAATTCGAGGAACCTTAGCGTGATCCTCTGAACCCCCATCTCCTACACCCAGGTACAGGTCGGTATACGAAGAGTAGGAGTCATTACTTGCATGGCTTAAGCAACTGTCAGGACACGGACTTGAATTTCTTGAGTAGATACCTTGGTCTAGATCGACTCCATAATAATCTGTGTTATGGACGTTGCTAATGTTCAAACTGGAAAAGTCGTTGAGCATAGAATAATAGCCGTGGTCTCCCAAAGATTCGTATTTGGGGTATGGGTCCGTGTAGTTGATCGAAGCCCCGTGGCTGTTGGTGACCAGGATTGGAGGGTAGTGCATGCTGCTCATGTGTTCTAGGGAGGATTTCTGATGGATGAACTGAGAAGATGACCCAGGCACGGGGCTACTCGCTGACCGAGCATTTAAGGCCCCAACTGCATGGCTTTTAGGAGGTGGAAGCGTTGGGACACTTAATGCCGTAACAAGAGACGGGACAGAGCTGGCCTCAGGCTTCCGCATCATCGACAGCCGGTTCTCCGGTTCCACGCTACAGACCGGATGCTTGGGTCAGACTGGCGTTTCGGAGGATTGCGCTTCACTTCTGAAATGTTCTCCCCCCCTTTGCAAAGGGCTGGTCCTGAACCACATTTGGCCAAGGCACCTTCACTCATGGTTTTCACCGCAGATAATTTTGCACTGATGCGAAGCTCATCTGCGACAGATCTCAAGGGCTGGTTTGTCCGTTCAGGGTGGTAATATTTACATTTGTGCCCATACGTGCATTTTTTCCCTGGGGGGGAAACAAAATCCACTCTGATTAGGCATGTTCTTTGCCAACTATATGCCTTAACTGGATAACCCTAGTGAAAATCTTTTGCTCTTACCACAAAAGCATAAAATAAAGACATGGGTATTTTCTTACATCATGATGTCCAGAATTTTCCTTATCAACAGACCCAAATTCTTGTCAAGGTTTTAATTTGAGTGACCATGCTCCCTGAAGGCAGCTAGAGCAGGCTCCACAAATAAATACCTTCATTTAAATGTTCACTCAAAATGAGATGATGGAGAGCATCTCATTCAGTCTTTTAATGTCCACTTGGAGTTGTGAGATCTTAAAGAAAGATCTGCCACATACATGTTAATAGATGCCGCTAAATGCTTTGGGGTCACAAACTCTCAGCTAAATTAGAACACAGTTTTGTTGTGATAGTATGAGTCTAAGCGATCAAAGAGAGTCATTAGGATCTATTCCTATCTAAAAACAACATGAATGAAGGGGAATATACATGTTCCAGGATAATGCTGCAGGATCCAATCTGGATTGGTCACCAGGACCAGAGGCTTTGACTTCTGAGCTTTTGGACTCATGCTGGAGCTTCAGGGAAATTCTCTCTAGCGGAGAGCAGACAGGGAAGTGACTGAAGCCTGAGAAATATCAAATGCCGGCCGCCCTGTGCGAGCACATAGGCAAGGGCTCCTCGGGGTCCCATCGGCGGGTCAATGCCGGCTGGCGGTTCCCCGGCGGCGAGCCTATTCTGTCGCGGCCCCTGACCTCTGGAATCAACTGCCCTTGGGGCTCCGTCTGGCCCCTGACCTCCGCACCTCCCACCGTGAGTTAAAGACCTGGTTATTTGACCAACCCGGGCTGTGACCCCTCCTTGGGGGGAGGGATGGATTTTAATGTTATTACTGTAACTGGTTTTAGTATTTGGGCTTGTAATTAGTTTAATCGCTTTTTAATGTATTTATTGTCTTTGTTTTTAGTTGTGAGCCCGAGTCTTGGAGATGGGGCGGCATACAAGTTCAAATAATAAATAAATAAATAAATAAATAAATAAATAAATAAATAAATAAATAAATAAATAAGAAACAGGCTCCTCATCAATCAACAGGAGTACTGATTGATCACCAGCCTATCAATTACTTACAAGGCAAGGGCTGGGCAGCACAAGGAAACAACAGCCAGTGACTTAAAAGCCAGCCATCAACCCACCCAAATTTATATCCAAACAGCCACTTACAACAGGTACTATGAATACTACACACAGAGTACGGAAGCTCAGAAACGAAAACCTCTGGTCCCGGTGACCAAGCCAGATTAGATGCTAAACAAAATGAATGTCTTGGCTGTATATATAATTGAAACCCCACAGGCAAGAGAGAGCAGAAACACTAAGCCTTTACTCTCAAAGATCATGTTGACACTAACCAATGGATCAGGTGGTATAAATTAGAGGAATAGTATTTCTATGCTGTCTCCCCTTGTTAAAAATTCAGAGTAAATTCTTGATTAGCCAATAAATTTAAATTGTATTTTCTCCAAAGCAGTACTAATTTACTACCATTACGGGGTACAAAATAATAATATAATTATTCAATACGTTGATTACTTATTTTAATCTTCCCCAAACTGGAGTCTTCCAGAGATTCAGGGGACTACAAATTGCCAATTTAAATATAAGCTGGCTGTGCAGTCTGAAAGTATTGCACAAGCCTTTAGAGCATGGATCTCCAAACCTGGTAACTTAAAGACTTGTGGACTTCAACTCCTAGAATTTCCCAGCCCACAATGAGAGAATGTGAGACCCAAGTTTCTCCAAATCCCTCTAGTAACCTACTCACCATAAGGGCATGGTTGCTTTTTGTGTTCTGGAATAACTGGCTTTTTCCTCAAGAAGTTTTCAAGACTAGGGCCATGGCGTCCCAATGGATCATCAGGTGGCATAAACCTAGAAAAATAAAACACTGTCAAATTTAACTGCCTAGCATTAATCTCTCTTTCACACATTTCTATTTGTTACTTCTTGTCCTGTCTGCAGGTGCTTTGGAAAATGAAAGACATGACAGTCTTCCAATATTTAAGGAGCTGTGACAGAGAAATAGGGGTCAACCTATTCTCCAAAGCATCTGAAGGCTGGACAAGAAGTAACAGTTGGCAGATCATTAAAAAGATCCAGCCAAGAACTTAGGAGAAATTTCCTGTCAGTGAGAACAATTAATCAATGGCTTGCTTCCAGAAGTTGTCAGGGCATCATTCATTGGAGGTTTTTAAGAAGAGATTGATTACAGCCATTTGTCCAGAATTGTATATGCCAGGGGTGTCAAACTTGTTATCATCATGTGACATATCACAACCTTTTTCCCCTTTACTAAAATGGGGTGTGGTGGCCAGCGCATAAGGCACCTGGCCTGTGGGCTGCAAGTTTGACACCCCTGGTATAGGGTCTCCTGATTTAAGCAGAGGGTTGGTCTAGAAGACCTCCAAGGTCCTTTCCAATTCTGTTATTCTGCAATCTATAAAGTAACCAGCATCTGGTGGGTAAAAGATCACACAATATTCTTAAGATTAAAACTGGCCATGACACAGATTTATTTATTGTACATAGTGCATACTGAACACAGACCTATGGTGATTTAAAATATTGTTGCTGAGTCTCAAACCAGCAACCTTTATTAACAAGCCAAGATCACAACCACTTTTGTGGTTTAGTAGTAGTGAATTCAGAAAGCTTCTGCCAATCAATCTTTAACTTTCCAAAAGTAAAAGATTACTGAAGAACAAACAAAAACTGCTAACCAAAAATCTAACAGGATTGGAGCGTTTTCCCACCAAAGAGGAAAAAATGTTATTTTAGTTTAGAACAAAATCTATGGAAAGAATAAGAATTGAAGACTATAGGAAAACATTGAGAACAAATGTTGAAATCAATTAACTACTCTTTCCGTTATCCACAGGCATCAATTCTTGGCCATGGTATTTTCAAATAGAGGTAGTCCTCAGATTCATTTAGTGACCGTTTGAAGTTGCAATGGCACTGAAAAAAGTGATTTATGACCATTTTCAAACAACCTTTGCAACATCCCCATGGTCACGTGATCAAAATGCAGACGCTTGGCAAGTGGTTCATATTTATGATGGTTGCAGTGTCCCAGGGTCACATGATCCCATTTTGTGACCACCAAATTCAGTGCGGAGGCCAGATTCCCTTAATAACCACGTTACTAACTTAACAACTACAGTGATTTGCTTAACAACGGTGGCATGAAAGGTTGCAAAACGGAGCAAAACTCACTTAGCTGCCTTCCTTAGCAACATAAATTTTGGGCTCAATTGTGATGATAAGCCGAGGACTATCTGTAGTGAGAATTGGACCTACACACAAAAAAAGAAGAGGAAATCTCTCTAAGGAAGATTTGTGCACAGCAGATGAGGGGAAATTGCGTACTTGTCATTTACAAAGGAATACATAAGCAGCCGTTCCTCTATGAATTTCTTCCATTCTGGTTTCTCATTCTGAAGGTCCCGGTAATTGTCATTGGACACAATAATGCCATCAGAATCATAGGCCAGCTTCAATATAAAGCGGTCATCATAGCAGACGACGCGTCTCCCTTGCACTCTCCGTGATGGGGTGAAAACAAGAATTTTTTCCTTCTCCAATCTGTGCAAGATCTCTTGGTCTGCAAAATTGGATTTACATAAGAATGTTAAGAGCAAGGTACTTGGATAAAGAGCATTTATTACGGTTTGTCACTGTTGGCAGTTATATAACGATAGGGATTAATGTGACCCATTTGGTTCGTTGAGTTTATTTAATTCTTTTAGTTCAGGATTCCAAAACTTTTTTTTCAAGTTCTAGACCACCCTTGGCTTTAAAAATAAAAAGTAGGCTTGAATTTATTTATATTTAAACTTAGCTAATAATTTATACATTATGTATGCAATCATGTTTCAGTTTCTCACATCAAAACAAGTACTTTTTGACCAGATAATTTTCTCTGGGGCCATACCCAAAGTTTGGAGACCAGTGTCTTAGTTGCTACAGAATCTAAGTTACATTTAAGGATTCCAAAAGAATTTTACAGTGATATGAACTGGAAATGTTAAATATATAAATATATGTATATTTATATATTTAACATTTCCAGTTCATATCACAGTCATCATTTCCCCATGCTATTAAGTTTTTGTCATAATATATAGGATATTTTTAAGGAGATATTAAGGGTGACTGGGTGGTCACATGATTGGCTGGAGTGGCTTGGTGGTCATGTGACTGCGTGGGTGTGGCCAACTCAATGTCATTCACGCCAAGGGGTGCCTTGCCTGGCCCCTCCCCTCCCAGCCATTCCTTGTCACACCCAGTCTCAATTTATCTATAGTTCTGTAAAATGTTGTTCATCTTTTTTTGACTTTATTATCTACTATAGATAATAGATAACTTGACTTTATTATCTACTATAGATGTACTTTCTTGGACCACTGAAAGGAGGAAATGGCTCACATGCTTTGCTCAAGAGTGTGATAGGCAACAGGCTTTTAAGGGGCTGCCAGAAAGAGGGGGAGGGCAATGTATTTTCCAAAGGACCAGAAGGCAAGCAAGAAGCAATGGGTGTAAACTGAACAAAGAGAGAAGCAAACTAAGACCAAGGAGAAACTTCCTGACAGTGAGAACAATTAACCAGTGGAACTGCTTGCCACCAGAAGTTCTGGATGCTCCAACACTGGAGGTTTTTAAGAAAAGACTGGACAGCCATTTTTCTGAAATGGTAGGGTTCCCCCCAAGGTCCTTTCTAAGCGTTATTCTGTTATTCTGACACCGCTCCCAGGACCTCTACTCAGAGTTTGGCATCCTCAGTTTTCCTGCCACAGCAGGGGGTTGGACTAGAAGACCTCCAAGGTCTCTTTCAACCCTGTTAAACACACATGTATTTTATGCTCTGGACTATAGACATTGAATGCATGTATTGTAAACCCTGAAAAATACCTGGGCAAAAGAAAGGCAGTAAAATCACTCTAGATATAGGGACAGTGTAAAACATTAATATATGATAAATAATAGAACAATTAAAATAATAGCACAGAGTTTTCTCTCTCCTCCCCTTTCCTATTTTTTTTCTTTCTTCCTATTTCGCTTTCTTAGTTATTTCTCAGTTTCTTAGCCAAGGGAACCAGCGTTGTCCGAAGCCCTTTCCGTGGTCATGTGGCCAGCATGACTATACGCTGAGGCACATGGAATGTTGTTTACTTTCCCACCAAAGTGATACATATTAATCTACTCACATTTGCATGCTTTCGATCTGTTAGGGGGCATAAGAGGGGTTTAATAAGCTTAGATTAAATTTACTGAAATGAAACCATACAGGAGGGAAAAGAGTGATGACGAAAATGCCCATGGGTTTTCTCCAAATCCCTGGGACGTCTATTCCACAAAATCCTTAAAAATTCCAGAATTCATTGTCATCTTCTTTCACTAGATGGTGCTTTGCAAAATTAGCTCCCTCTGTCAAATGAGCAGCAACATTTCCATCAAGAGAAACATATGAACGGGGAATTTTAAAGAACAGCAAAAAAAAAAAGTGTTTAAAAAGAACCCTAGACTACAGCTTTCAGAAACTCAAGATAATGCTTGTCTTTCACATTTGGAGTCAAGATAATGGAGTCATTTTCATCCTTACAGCAAGGCATTTAGCAACGAATGATATTATACAGCGATGGGGGCCATGATTTTTCTGGTTCGTAGAGTAGGCCTCAAAAGCCCCTACTTCAATCCACAAGTAACAGACAGAATGGGATTAAAACTCTGACAATTTCTTTTCCCCAAGAGGATTTGCCAGATGAAGCTGACTGAATTAGTGAAGTTATGAAATACTAAAGCTACTTCCCCAAATGATTGATAAATTCCTCCAGCAATTAGCAGAATTTTATTTGAACACAGAATTTCCCCCCCCCCCTCCCCTGGTTGTCCCCTTCCTTAATTCCATTTTAGTTTCCAGAAAAAATCAGTCGGCGGGAACGGGACTACACTTGTGTTAATTTATATCCCACTTCTGACAGGGCTCACGGTATATTAAAAGTGAGTACAGGTAATCCTTCCCTTACAACGGTTCATTTAGTGACTGTTCAAATTACAACGGCACTGAAAAAAGTGAGTTATGACCACTTTTCGCACTTACGACAGTTGCAGCATCCCATGGTCACATGATCAAAAATCCAGATGCTAAACAACTGCTTCATATTTATGACGGTTGCAGTGTCCCCGGGGTCATATGATGGGGACTGATGGGGACTGTTAAATATATTTTTAAAATATTCTAATTGACAAAGGAGACCTTGGTTTTTAATGTCCTTTAACATTTATGTAATTGTATTGGGACTGTTTTAATTGTAAGCCGCCCTGAGTCCCTCAGGAGACAGGGCGGCATATAAACCTAATAAATAAATAAATAAATAAATAAAATAGGATCCCCGCTTTTGCAACCTTCTGACAAGCAAAGTCAACTGGGAAGCCAGATTCACTTAACAACCTTGTTACTAACTTAACAATTGCAATGATTCACTTAACAACAGTGGCAAGAAACTTCATAAAATGGGGCAAAACTCACTTAACAAATGTTTTACTTAGCCAACAAAACTTTGGGGCTCAAATTGTGGTCATAAGTCGAGAACTACCTGTATAAAGTGGAAATGATCTTAAACAAATTGAGCATTCAATATGCTAGAATACAAAATAAGTACCAATCAACTCATGAGGTTCAAAACATTCCTCCACGCAAGCATTAATACAGCCCATAAGATTGAAATGGTGATGCACATTTTTTTCCTATTATATTTTGCAAGAATGCTATGCAAATACCCTCCATTATAAGAGATAGAGCAGGGGTGTCAAACTCAATTTCACTGAGGGCCGCATCAGGATTGTGGCTGAACTACAGGGGGGCCGGGGTGGGCGTGGCCAGGGTGGGTGTGGCCATGGTAGGCGTGGCCAGTATGGCCAGCTCCCACAGCTGCTGCGCTCGCTCTCCTTGGCTCATAGTGTGTGCAGGAGGGCAAGGTGTGTGGGTCAGAGGGAGGTCCACTCCGTCTCCTTACGAGGAACCAGGCTTTGTAACCAAATCATCCTCACTGATAAGATGGGAGACCACCAGGAGAAGTCAGGAGGAGGGGACAAGGGGATGGCAAAAGGCAGCAGGGCTGCTGGTAGCCAACCACTAAGGCAAGATTTACTTCAGACCTTCACTCTCTCTCTCATTATAATCTCCTTCTTTCCTTCCTTCCGTCCATCCCTTCTTTTTCCTTCCCTCTTCATTCTCCTTTCTTTCTTCTTCCTTCCCCTCTTTCCTACTTTTTCTTCGTCTTTCCTGCCCCTTCTTGCACACTCAAATGCAAAAGGGGAAACATTCCTCGCCTTGTGGTCAAATGCCCCTTTTGCTAGTAATGTGTGGCCACGTGTTAAGACTGAGAACAAACCAGGTTCAGTTTATCCGATGCTTGCATTTCGTGGGGGCGTCCACAGACTACAGTACAGCAAAACTGTCAACATGATGGCCCTGATAGTTGATCAGAGCTCCTGTTTTTTACGTGCAACGGCTTTTAACATTTAAGAACAGAAGTAAGTTAGTTGCTTCTTCTATTAATACATAATCCTTAAAAGGGCTCTCTTGTAGGGACCCTGCCATGGTCTAATTCAGACTGGTACTCTAGCAAAGGAAAATATTTTTCCCTACTTGCTTCATCCTGTTTTCTCACACAAGGAGGGATAATTTCCCAAGAGCTCACAATTCAATGTGCACATGAGGTACCTGACGGTGGGGAAGGACAGGTGGGGCCCTAGTGACAGAATAGGCCCTCAAGGCCTCTCCAACCCACAAAGATGCCACATGCTCCTCCCCTCCTGTCACAAGGACTCGCTTACCTTGCAAACATCTGTCTCCTCTTTTATGTTTCTCTGTTTCTTTGCCTCAGAGGAAGGGAGAGGAGATTTGGCTTGGAAATGCTTTTCGTGCTGGGAATGGACACTCCTGGGTGCTATAATCAAGTGGCTAGTGTGATCTGCTGTCGTTGGGACGGGGTGGGTGGGAGTTGGGTTCCCCCCCCTCCCAAATTTTGCTCTATTGCACTTTACTAATTTATTTGATTCTTTTTGTTAGTTTTTATTGCTTTTTTTATTTTGTATTGTTTGTTTTAAATATGGTTTCGCATTGTGTAAGCCGCCTCGAGTCGCCATGGGCGAACAGGTGGCAATATAAATCAAATCAATCAATCAATAAAATAATGTCGTGCAGATTCAGGCAGCCACCCTCTTTTGCCGAGAGTCGGGGACCCGGAAACTTTCAATCTCGGCGCAAGAAGTGTTTCCCGATCTCCTGCTCCTTCCCCACCCCAAACTTTTTTCCACTTAATGAGACCTTGTTGTCCCATGGAGCACAGCTGCATGCAAATGAGGGGAGAGAGAGACAGAAAGAGAGAGAGAGAAATCCAATGCAATCTGTGTGTATGTGAGAGAGAGAGAGTGTGTGTGATCTTCAGTCAGGGCACCCAAGCTGCTGGCAGCAGCATGGGCAATAGGAGCCACCTGAGCAGTGAGGCAGTCGGGGTGGAGTACGAAGCAAGGCGGGGTGGGGGGGCAGAGTTGCCCCCCAACGCCCCACACAGCTTACCTGAGCGCCCCACCAGTCTCAAGGTTGACTCAGCCTTCCATCCTCTCGGGGTAGGTAAATTGAGGACCCAAGATTGTTGGGGGCAATTAGCTGACCTTGTAAAAATGCCGCTTAGTAATAAGCAGGCATATGCAATGGAATGAAGGCTGTTGCTGAGCGCATTGGGTTGTATCCCAAGAATTGTAAGCCGCCCTGAGTCTTCGGAGAAGGGCAGGATATAAATATGAATTAAAAAAAAAACAGTGGGCCTTGGGTTTGACACCCCTGAGATAGAATAACTGAGTCATCCTACTGGAAAAATCTTTGTCTTTGATCTTATAACAGTTATGCCAATCCCTGAAATGGTTACCTGTAATTGGCGCGTCTGGTCGACTCTGTTCTTTCCTCCAGGTTGGCACAAATACTGTTATATCTCTGTGACCTTTTTCCAGAAACCAATCAACAGCTAGCTGAATCCCTCGACAGGAAAATCCTTCTTTATTTCCATGGCTGAAAATGAACAAAAATAATTCAGAGAATTCTGATATATCTTGATGAAGATGGCTGAGATAAGAATACAATACATAACAAGGGAAAGGTGCTTAATAAAGTTTAGGAGACAATATTAAAAAGATCTAGAAAAAAAAGCCAGACAAACTTCACTCTTGCAAATGAAGACAAATATATATGTCCTAGGATAATGTTGCAGGATCCAGTCTGAGTCGGTCACCGGGACCAAAGGTTTATTCTTCCAAACTTTCAGGCTTGTGCTGGAGCCCATCCTCAGGGATTTTCTCTGTCCCTAGAATATATGCCCATTCTGGAGTGAGAATGACACACATTCTGGAGAGAGAGAATTTCCCTGATGATAGGCTTTAGACAAGCCTGAAAGCTTGGAAGAATAAATGTTTGGTCGGGGGGATCAACTCAAGATTAGATCCTGCAAACTCCTCTGTTTTCTTGCTGGCTGGGGAATTGTGAGAGTTGGAAGTACATAAGTCTTAAAAGTTGCCCAGGTTGGAGATCCCCGTTCTATAATGATGAGATGTCACAGAGATACATATAGTTCCCTCCCTGATGACATATCGGGCTGTCTAGACTTGGCTACTTACCAAGGCCTTTGATGGGACACCAGCACCAACACCCTGTTTGTGAGATTTTGTGTCTTCTGTGTTGCTGAGTTGGCACCTTGTGTTTATTTTGCAGGGTTTTTTAAAAAAAAAATCTGTTTTGATTCATTCTCTGTATCTGTTGTTTTTCCTATTTTATTGCTGTGAGTCACCCAGAGTCAGCTGGAGTCGAGCGGTATCCAAATGGAATAAATTTATTTTTATAGCATGCCTGAATCAGAAGCCTCTGGGCAGATTACTACTGTGCAAGAAACAGTTAAAAGTGCACTAGTTCTAAATGTCTCTCCCAAAATGGACACCTCCAACAATCAACTAGGGTTCCCAACTCCTGGGCCATGGACTACCACTGGTCCTGTGGCGCATCAGAAACTGAGCTGCACAAACGAGTGAAGCTCCATCTGTGCATGTGTGGGATGCAGGCATTGTGTGAAACCATGCCCCCTCTGGTCCACGGAAAAGCCTCTCTCCACAGAACCGGTCCCAGGTGCATAAAAGGTTGGGGGCCTCTGAACTAGGGGTAAAAGTTCAATGGGACAAGGCCATAGGAGGGGGCTGCATAGATCTCCAGGAATAGAAAGTGCAGGGATAAAATAGAAAAGGACTCCCATGTGGTCCACATCTTCCTAATCCCCAGTGAAGAGGAACACTTTGTGAGCATTTTAAAGATGTTCTCAGTGGATGGACAGTCAAACCTTGTAAGGTGGTGCAAGTAGTCCTTGATTTACAACAGTTCATTTACTAATTATTCAAAGTTACAATGGCACTGAAAACATGACATAGCAATAGCACTTAGACTTATATACCACTTCATAGTGCTTTACAGCTCTCTCTAAGCAGTTTATACAGAGTCTGCCTGTTGCCCCCAACAATCTGGGTCCTCATTTTACTGACCTTGGAAGGATGGAAAGCTGAGTCAACCTTGAGATCCAAACTGCCAAACTGCTGGCAGCTGGTGATCAGAAGCAGCCTGCAGTACTGCATTCTAACCACTGTGCCACCACAGCTCTTCACCATTTTTCATAAAATCATTGCAACATCCCTGTGGGCATGTGATTAAAATTCGGATGCTTGGCAACTGACTCGTATTTATGACAATTGCAGTGTCCCGGGGGGGGGGTGTCATGTGATCCCCTTTTGCGACCTTCGGACAAGCGAAGTCAATGAGGAAGCCAGATTCACTTAACAACCATGTTGCTAACTTAACAGCTGCACGGATTTGCTGAACAACCGTGGCAGGAAAGATTATAAATGGGGCAAAACTCACTTAACAAATGTCTCAGTTAGCAACAGAAATTTGGGGTTCAAATGTGATCCAGGACTACCTGGATCTGATGTACCTGGGTATAGAATGCAAGGAATTCTGCAAAAGCTGCCGTTTGAATCCACTGGGGTATATACTCTCATCCACATTTGAAATCAACATTTATCCGGATGCTGATTTCCTTCAAGGGTTGTTATGCAATAAAAGAGGGGCGTAAAGTGCAATAAAAACAGCACAAAGTATGAACTACCTCATTGCCACGTTACTTCCATCAATTACAATCGGCCTCAAGTTGTCAGAGCTGTCCACAACATCCTCCTCCAGGGAGAACTCGGGGCTGGTCACCTCCTTGGCAGCCGTTCCACTCGTGGGAGCAGCACCACTTCCAAGGCTAGCTGGCCCTTCATTCTCAGCCTTGTTGCCAAGCCTCACAAGTTCAGCCAAAATATCATTGATGAGAGCGTCCGCCCCCAACTTGTTCAACACGGCTTGAATCTGATCCCCTGCGTAGCCCAGTTTTAAAGCGAAGTCCATTTTTGCTTGGTATTCTTTGTCCGAGCTCGCTTGACCATCTTCCAGTTTTAAATCCTGAAGAAGGCTGCTCTGGGAGAAGCTGGGTTGATCCAGGCAAGGAGAGCGGCAAAGCTGCCGGTGAGGCTTGTGAGGGGGGACATCCTTCTCCCTAGGCAGGGCGTTGCTGGAGCTGTTCCTGACGCGAGGCTGCTCATTTTCACTCTCGGAGCTTGTCCATTCTTCAGACTCGGTGCTGCAATCCCTGCTGCCCTGCTCAACAACCCTCTTGTCTTGGGAGTGCCTCTTCTCCATTTTCAGCCTTTCCACCATGGACCAGACCGTCATCACGTTGACCTTCTGGTGAGGTACCCTCAGATTGCTTTCAAATTGCTCTCAGTGCCGAAACGTGCTGGGAATGCGTGCGCCGCTGCATGGTGGCTCGCTTCTTCAATTGGCCCTGATTTGTGAGAGTCACAAAAACAATTGCATGCCTTTTTTGGCAGGGAGGGAAGAAAAATAAAAGGGGAAAAAATGAAGTTAGTGACAAGTAGCAACCTGCCACAATAAGAAAAGTAAATTAGGTTTCAAGTCCAGATAAATCGCTCGGGCGGGAAGGATTTGTGAGGAATGCAGAATTATAACCCCTGCTTGAGAAATCAATACTGCTTGGGACAATACTGTCACAGATCAGACAATGGGATCTAAAGTTGGTTAAATGTAGGCCAGATTCACACCTCATATTGTGCTAAAGTAGAAGTGCATAAGTTTAGCAGCAGCAAAAGCCATACCAGTTTTTAAACAGTGTATTTGATGCCATGCTACAAAGACAAGGAGCATTAAAAGTGGTTCCCTCAAATAAAAATTTCATGTCTCATAATTTTTCTCATACACTTATACAGATAGTCCATGACTTACATCCATTCAGTTAGTGACTACTCAAAGTTACAATGGAAATGGAAACAGTGACTTACAACTGATCTCACACTTACAAACGTTGCAGCATCCTCACAATCATGTGATCAAAAACCAGGTGTTTGGCAACTGGCATGTATATACAATAGCTGCAGCATTTGGAGGCCATGCAATTACCATTTCTGACCTTCCCAGCCAGTTTCCAACCAGCAAATTCAATGGGTAAAGCAGGGTTCACTTAATGGCCACATGATTCACTAACAAATGCAGTGATTCACTTAACAATCATGGGAAAAATTGTCATAAAATTGAGTGCAGTTCGTTCAACGATCAGTTTGGCTTAGCAATGGAAACTATAATCCTAATTGTCGTAAGTCAAGGACTACCTGTACACAAACTACACAGAAAATTGATATGCAGAGATTCAAAAGAGGTGACATGAAACTTAGCAACACGGGAGCAGAACGGGACTTGTTACTGGGGGACAATAAAATCAACATAAGGGGTTGTGATGTGATGCACCACATGTGCCCTCCAAGCTATGCTGTCAATCAAGGCACTAAACCATGACTTCATTAGTTACCCTTTACTGAACAAATTGTAACTAGCATGGTTCACATGCAACTAGTGTATAACAACAAACCACAATGTTTGAATTCATACCAAACTGATGTCAAACAAATCACACTATAGTTCAATGTGACCCACCTTTAAGTTCATGCACTGAAATCAATGGGATGGAAAAATGCTAAAGATATTAAGGCTAACATAGGAATATTGATTTCAAGAGATTTGCATTAATGTGTGGATTCAACCTAAGGAATGTCAGTAGCATATAATAGGTAGAGAATAGCATTATGGCAGAGAAACTGTTCCAAACATACATGCATCTCTTTTCACCTCTAAACAGCAGCCACCACAATGATATCGATAACCATAAAGAAGAACCATAATTTATTGAATGTATACAGTACAACCATTTCCAAGTTCAAATCACTGATACTTTCGGCTGAAGGGATTAGGATTTGGTTGGAGGCTACTGCAAGAAACAGATATGAGCAAGTAATCTAATGAAGCAATAATTCAATAGTAGAAAAGTATCAATTAGCATATTCTCCCACCCCTTTGTAGTAACTAGTTAATTTTTAAACACTGTCAATAGCATATTGGGACCATGTATCAGCTGAAGGTGTCCAAGCTGAAACTTACTGAAGAGAAATGGATTGTTGTTTTCATGGATAGCTCCAAGAAATTGCCCAGCCAGTATTCAGCAGCTGCAAAAAGATAAAAATAAAAAGGAAATTATATGTTAGAGATCATTAGAAAAGGGATAGAACAACAAAACTATTAATACTGTAATGCTTTTATACAAGTATACTGTATGAAATACTATGTGTCGCCTTGTTTGCAGGAACTCACGCAAATTGTAGAGCAAGAAAGCTTTAGCCAGTATTAAAGGAGAAACTCCTTCAAAGAAATATAGGATTCTTATTTCAGAAAATACATTAATAAGGTAGATCATCATGGAGATATGGGAAACAATATCATACAATGAATGTCTAAGGGAAATAGCTTATATATAGCTTAATGAAGGCTGAGAAGGCTCAGGGAGACTCAATAATAGTCTTCTAATAATTAAAGGCTTGTAATGGAGGAGAGGGGATCCATTTATTCTCCACAGCATCTGAGGGCAGGATAAGAAGCAATATGCAGAAGCTCATCAGAGGGAGATTTGACCTGGAAACGAAGAACTTTTTGACAATGAGAGCAATTAATGAATGGAACAGCTTACATCCCATAATTGTGGTTGTTCCAGCACTGGAGATTTTAAAGAAAAGATTGGACAACCGTTTGTCCAGGATGGTATAAGGATTCCTGCCTTGAGTAGGGGGTTGGACTAAAACACCTCCAAGGTCCCTTCCAGCCCTATGAGTCTATGATTAAAATTTCAGTATGTTTTAAATC
Source organism: Naja naja (assembly GCA_009733165.1). NCBI lineage: Eukaryota > Metazoa > Chordata > Lepidosauria > Squamata > Elapidae > Naja > Naja naja. The sequence continues at coordinate 4,354,568 of CM019162.1, read as the reverse complement.
ACCACCTCCAGAAAAACATGAGCAAAAAAGGGATGCTCAATTGTGGTCTTCAGAAAGCTGGCCACAGACTGATTAAACCGTCACTGACAGTTTCACAAAGCATTCAGTAAAAATGGAAAATGAACTCTACTAAATCTCCAGCGTGTCACATTAACTGACACATAGCTTCTTTTGAAATTCAACCTGTCATTTGAAAGACTTAATACATACCACTGTTCTCGAAGAAGTAAGCAATATCATGTCTTCCCAATGCGTTAAAAAAAAAAAACAATTCTCAACCGCCTAGGCTAGTGCAAGTGCTGGCGACTGATTCTGGAAGCTGTAGATCAAAATACATAAAGGGCATCAAATTGCTCATATGAAAGGTCAACATTTGGTGGGCAGCAGATAGGTGTGGGGCTATGCATCCAAGCACATATCCCTCTTTTCTTTGAGATGAACTGTCATAGCTGGGAGCAACTTTCACACGCTGACCAACAATTCCATTAATTGCCAGAGGTGTACGCCACTGCTCTGAGAGAACACCATCTGAAAAAGGAGAATATTTGTAGCTCAGGGTTGAAATGAGGGGTCCTTGGTGCTCTCTGAGCTTGGTTGTTTCCTTTCCCAAGCTAGGTAACATCATCAGTGCTAGTGAGGAGTGGGGTTTGCTCTCAATTTATATTCTAGTGGCTTGCCCTGTCAGTGTTGCTGGTTAGATGGTTTTGGAGGTTCTTTATTTGGGTTGCTTACTGTTAGCTTGTTTCACAGTTCCTTAATTAGGATATTATTTACTTCTTGATTGTTGTTCTAATGTTCATCTTGGTGTTATACCTTCCCTAGCCTACAACTTGTAGGAGATGATCAGGCTGAGTCTTGAGGGAGGGGGCAAGCATGTCATCAGTCTGTAGTCCCATTGTGCCCACAAGAGATCTAAGACCAGCCCTCCTTAAATTCCATTGACTCTTATCTACTGTCAATTTGCCTTGACTGTTAGTAGTTCAGATTCTTGGAGAGAGCTAGTATGGAATAAACTTGAACTCATTTGAAAAACCTTGGTTCCTGGTTTCTTGCGTCTGACAGGCAGCCTACCAATCAGATGATTGGTCGATAGACCAAAGATCAGGAAACCATATATGAAACCCACAAACCTATCTCATACATATATTACACACAGAGTCAGAGGTAAATTCCACTGAATTCAATGGTGGGTATTCTTAGAACAAATATAAGACTGTCAAAAGTTAGGACCCAGTATACAATATCACTGGAATCCGCCTATTCTTTTTGTTTCTGCTTCATGCCTTTTTTCCTTCCTTCTCCAATAAAGGAAACATCCTTCTCCAGTAAATTAATTATTTATAAATAATATAAATTATGTATCTCTCCTATGTCTCCAAGAAATAAGAGATATTCTTTAGGAGGAGTCTGGTAGCACAAATGTTAATGAAAGGCATCCACTCTTGTGAACTGCAATTTGCTTCATCAAACGTATAGAGGGTAAACTTATGAAGAATGTAAACTGGAATGAGGCAGAAAGAGACAGAAAGATATTTTGTTATGCAAACACAGGTTTTACGTAAGATGTCCGTCATCAATTAATGATGTCCCTCCTCAATTAAGAACTGCAACGTGTAAAAACCAATAGTATTTGCCAAGAGCTTGTATGATGGCCTGAAACCTTTTGATGTATGTAAGTTCAGCAACTTCTCACCCCATAGCAGAGTTTTTAAAAATCCACTTTTCCCAAACTGTCCACTTTGAGGTCTGCTAAACAGCATCCTGGAAGGTTGAGATGTTGAGTAGAAACTAAGAAGGCTTCACCAAAAATTTCCATATATAGTATGACCTGAAGCTGCACTCTTGGGAAACTTCACTAGAAAATAACTGCTGTTACAATTATTGAGGTATCCCCCCCACTCAAGAAAAATAGAGAAACTAGTATGTTTACTGACATCTGTTTTGCAACCTGGGAATTATTTTGCAATGTAAAGTCTGCTTGCTTTAAAGTTATGTATGATAGCCCACGTGCTCTCTGAAACCGAAAACTAAAAGTAAAGTTTAGCCCTTTGTCTTGCACTCTAGCCCAGCTATGCAAATCAAGGGGAATTCTCAGCTTAGAATTTCCATATGAGTTACAGAAAGGAATGGTCTCTCCTCCGCCCTTTTTTTTTTTAACTTTAAGGGTGGAGGAAATATACCAGTGTTCTAAATCCTCATTCTAACACAGATCAACAAGAAACTTAACATTTCAAGCAATGAAATTTAGTATGTATATGTATGTGTGTGTGTGTGTGTATATATGTATGTATGTGTGTATATATATATATATATATATTTGTTTTCGTAGATTTTCACGGGTAAAGGTATGTAGGTCTTGGTGTATTTGGGTCTTGTCCCGTGTAAGATTGAGAATACCTTGGCAACGTTTCGACGAAATCTCATCCGTCATCTTCAGGCTGGTGTCTTCAGCCTCGTTCTTCTCAACCTTACACGGGACAAGACCCGAATACACCAAGACCTACATATATATATATATATATATATATATATATATATATATATATATATTTGTTTTCGTAGATTTTCACGGGTAAAGGTATGTAGGTCTTGGTGTATTCGGGTCTTGTCCCGTGTAAGATTGAGAATACCTTGGCAACGTTTCGACAAAATCTCATCCGTCATCTTCAGGCTGGTGTCTTCAGCTTCGTTCTCAGGCTGGTGTCTTCACCTTCTCCCAGGAGAACGAAGCTGAAGACACCAGCCTGAAGATGACGGATGAGATTTAAACTATTCTCAATCTTACACGGACAAGACCAATACACCAAGACCTACATATATATATATATATATATATATATATATATATATATATATATTTATTTATTTATTTATTTATTTATTTATTTATTTATTTATTTGTAGGTCTTTGTGTATTCGGGTCTTGTCCCGTGTAAGATTGAGAATACCTTGGCACGGGACAAGACCCGAATACACCAAGACCTACATACCTTTACCCGTGAAAATCTATGAAAACAGATAGATAGATAGATAGGTAGGTAGGTAGGTAGGTAGGTAGGTCTTGGTGTATTCGGGTCTTGTCCCATGTAAGATTGAGAATACCTTGGCAAGGTAGCCAAGGTATTCTCAATCTTACACGGGACAAGACCTGAATACACCAAGACCTACATACCTTTACCCGTGAAAATCTACGAAAACATATATATATATTATAGCTTTGCTAGCACAAGCACAAAGCCAAAGACACCAGCCTGAAGATGGCGAGTGGGATCTCGTCGAAATGTCACCAAGGTATTCTCAATCTTACACAGGACAAGACCCGAATACACCAAGACATACATACATACATACATACATACATACATACATACATACATACACATATACATACATACACACACACACATAAAAAATAGTAAACTAAAGATATTTTGCTAGCAATTAAAGATCAAAACTGACTTACTGACATGTAAGCACAAACCAGTTCAAAGCATAAATCAACTTTTTCCCCAAAACTGAGAAAGTTGGGGTTCTTTTGTTTTTTCCAATTATTAAGGCTAATTTTTGCTGCACATTAACATCAATGCCTAGCTATGGAAGTCATTGCCAAGAATTGGAGGAATTTGGAGCTCAGATCTTCAGCAGCAGAAAACAGAGGAACACTTTGAGGATTAAAAAAAAACAGAACAAACAAGGGGGAAAAGTTAAAAATAAAGTGAGGAAAAACCTTCCACATTCCCAGATATTTCCAGAACATATCCTCATAAACATCCTGAGTTGCCAGTGGTCTGGAAATAGCATGGATTTGGACTGAGTCCAAAAAAGAGCACTTAAATATGACCCAAGACTAAAGACGCATCAAATTGTATTTAATAAACACGGAACTCCTGCCTAATTTGTTATGAGATCAATGAAAACAATCCTTTACTTTTGAAAAACAGTGCAGAGTCTGCTAAGGGTATTTCGAAAAATACTAGTATTTGTTTTTGAACTTCTAAAAGCAAAGCTTGCTCGACCAAACTTATAATTTTAGATTGTCCATGTTTGCATTAGCAGCTCCAACTACAATTACACCTTTTTTTTTTATTCAAGACAGAAAGTCTGAATTTTGATTGATATATTTCTGCATTCTACACAGCAATCTTGCTCATCCTCCAAAATCCAGAAACGCCTAGAATTCTCCGACAACACAGCCAAAAGATGCTATATGTGCCTTCATTCTTCTGATTCAACACATCCTTTTCAGAAGCCCTTTTCAGAAGTCCGGAAAGCAGTGTTCTGAAAAGATTTCTATCAGTTGCCTGTCTCCTGGGGGTGTGGAAGGTGTACCTTTCTAATGGAATGTCCTACATTTCATTGTGAAGCAGGCTTGTTTTGGGCCTCACAGGCTAGTTTGAGACAAGCCTTGACTCACCTGGAGATCATGAACAATGAGGCCTTACACCTCTATGGCAGGACTGCTGGAAGGAATCTAGGAAATTGGGAGTATCATTCAATATTTCAAATATTCTAACTCGGTTTTAGAATTATGATAGATGAAGAGGATCATTTCCTGACTATGGTGGGAGCCAAATTCAATTTAGATGCAAGGATTTGTTTTGTAATAATTTCTACCATAAGATGCCAAAATCTTGGCAGAGAGCACTCTTATCTGGGATACCTGCCTGGCAGAGGTTGACTCATGCAAGGTTTTGAGCATGGAGTTGAGTTGATAGGTACTAGTGGATACTAGTTGGTCTTAGTATGTGGACCCTCTGAAGAATTCTTGGTATAAGGATGAGCAGAGAGAATGATCATTGCTTCCCAATAAGAGACCAAGGAGAAGACTCAAAGTTGTCTGCTTGGTTGTAGTCCTTAGTTAAGGTCATTGCTAAGTCTGACATTGAGGTTGAAGGTATGGTTCCTTCTCTTCGCAGAAAACTTAATCATGTTCACTAGTCCAGGTCTTTCAGGCTCAGCCTACCCACTGATATTTTGCTGATCATCAAGACATATTCTGCCAAGTAGGTGATGGCTTTGGCTCATTGTGGTTCCTCTACCTGAGTTTCCTATAACGTGGGAAACCAAGCTAGCAGTTTGCTCAAAGGAGAGAAATCTTGTCAAGACTAAAGAATAAGACTTGATTTTGAGGATGGGGGTTACATGCACTTTGGGTTGCTAGTTCTCCACTTTCCTGTCTTCTTGTTTTTAGGGGATGTCTTTATCAACCATGTGTTGCCTTTGAAGTATTTAATATAGAGTGAGTTCAGCAAATCTAAGACAGCCCGCAGAAGATAGAGAACTTTGTGAACTTCAACTTCCAGAATTCCTCAGCCAGCCATGTTGAATTTTCAGAGCTCCTGGAGCAAGAGGGTTCTGTCAGAGGACTGAAAAAGAACTGATGTGATTTCAATCTTCAAAAAGAGGGGAGGAAAATGGACCCATGAAGCTACATATCAATCAGCTTGTCATCAATACCTGGGAAAATCCTGGAAAAGTTAATCAAGCAGCAAATTTCTGAGAATCTGGAAATGAACAAGGTGATTGTCAGCAATCTTTTAAAAGCAGATCATGCCAAACCAATCTTTATTACCTTCTTTGATAAAGTGATTAAACTAGTGGATCTAGGAAATGCTGTGGATATAATATGTTTGGATTTCAGAAAGGCATTTGACAAAGTAAATGACAGCCTGCTTCTTGGTAAGATAGAACAATGTGGAATAGACAGTATCACTACCAGTTGGATCAGTGTGTGGCTCTGGAACTACCTCTACATGAAGGAAAGAATGAAGTGGGGCATCTCAAGATTCTGTATTGGGGCCAGTACTCTTCAACATCTTCATAAGTGATCTAGATGAGGGGATAGAAGGAGAACTCATCACATTTGCAAATGACACCAAGCTGGGGGCAATTGCTAACACTTTGGAACATAGACTCAAGATTCAGAAGGATATTGACAGACTTGAGTATTGCATCCTATCCATTATAATGCAGTTCAGTGGTAAGAAAAGTAAGGTCCTGCATTTAGGCAGGAAAAACCAAGCGCACAGGTATAGAATAGTCAGTACCTGACCCAAAGTAGTACATATGAGAGGGATCTAAATGTCCTAGTAGACCACCACTTAAGTATAAGACACCAATGTGTTACGGCTGCCAAAAAAGTCAATGCAGTCTAAGGCTACATCAACAAACGGATAGCATCAAGAATGCAATAAATGATAGTACAGTACTGCTGTATACTGCACTGATGAGGCCACACATGGAATACTTTGTCCAGTTCTGGTCACCATAATACAAACAAGACATGCTGAGGCCCTAGAAAGAGTGCAGAAAAGAACATAAAGGGTAAACCATAACGATGAACAGCTAAGGGAACCAAGTATGTTTAGCCTAACAAAGAGATGGCTTAGGGATGACAGGACAGTAGTCTTCCAATACCTGAAGGAGTGGGTCAATTTGTCCTCTAAAGTATCCGAGGGCAGGACAAGAAGCAATGGGTGAAGTTTGGTCAGAGGGAGATCCATCTTGAAACTAAGGAGGAATTTGCTGACAGTGAGAGCAATTAATCAATGGAAAAGCTTGGCTCTCAGAGACAGGGGTATTTATTTATTTATTTATTTATTCGACTTGTATGCCGCCCTATTCCCTAAGGACTCAGGGCAGCGAACATTAAAACAGAGAAAAAATTACAATAAAACAAAATTAAACAGTAAACAAGCCAAATAAAATTAAAATAAACCCAACCCCCCCCCCCCGGGTCATTCAAGGCCGGCCCGTTGGAACAACCAAGTCTTCAGGTCCCGGCGGAAGGAGCGGAGGTCAGGGGCCAAACGGAGATCGACGGGGAGCTGATTCCAAAGGGCACTCCATTACTGGAAGTTTTCAAGAAAAGATTGGACTTCCATTTGTCTGCGATGGTATAAGGATTCCTATCTTGGGCAAGGGGTTGGACTAGAGGAACTCCAAGGTCCTTTTCAGTCCTATGATTCTATAAATACTATCACAAATCCAAAGAAAATCAGGCATGCTAAAAATTTCATTTGAGTTAATGGGACATAATTTAGCAACTGGTCACTATTTCTAATGAGGTTAATGAAACTAAAACATAACTATTTGGGTTTGAAATTACAGAGAAGCAGCATTAAGAGTTGTTCCTCAACGTGGCCCACAAAGACTAATCACCCTTGATTCTTGGAAGTTTTCTGTTAAACATTGGACAAGTATCCACTTGAGGATGTTTTAATGCTAAGTGTCCCAATTCATTGGTATATTTTTGTGTTTTCTTTTACAGAGGTTCCTCTATTTCTAACTTACAAAAAAACAGACTTAACATAAAATAAATTCAAATGCTATTTGAAAAAAGGGAAACAAGTCTTCGAAGCACAGGACAGAATCTGTTTAAGAAAAATGCACCCTGGAGTTCTAGACTTCCGGTTTGATATCGCAGTGTGATCGGTGCAGGGGAGCGGGGCTACGCATCCCCACGCTGAATCCTCTTTGTCGGAGGGGCTAAAGTCACCCTGTAGGGATGACAGATAAGGAGGGGCACCCTGCTGGTCGCTGAAAGCTGTGGCTCTCCAGCTGGACCCAGGGTTTTTCCCTCTTTGCCAAGGATGAAGATGAGGCGACCAAAATGGTTGCCGCAAAGCAGGGGCAGCCGAAGAAACTAAGATTGTGCAGGAGCAGAGTGACTGGAGCTGGGTGAAGTGACTTGAATTTTACCTAGTATTTACCCTAAAAGAAAATCAATCCCGAAAAAGAGGCTCTCTGGAGTGTTTTCTAGCGGTGACTAAAGACAGGTGTCAACTCATAAAACATTCCTATGCTTTCCTTCCTCCCCCCCCCCCCTTTTTTTTATGGCAACTACTAAAACAGGCATAGGAATGTTTTTTGAGTTGACAAGAGGCAGAGAAACACTGCACCATGACAGGAAGTCACTAAAAGCTTAAAATATAGAAAGACTGGATGTTTAAACCTTACTGGCAAGTCCTAGAATAGGCAGTTTAAAATGCTGGACATTTGACTGGCTTTTGGATATTCTGTTTAAAATCATTTGAAATAATACTTTTAAAGTGGATTTTTAACACTGATTTTCAACCTGAAGGCACCACCTACTGGTGAATGGATGTATTCTATGTTATACCCCAAGTATGATAGCAGCCTGGGAACTCTGATAAGAAAGAGTAACACCTGGAGATCTGCTATATTATTTACTGCTCTATATTTATCTATGGTGACCAGAGAATCAACCTTTAAAACCTGGAAGATAATTAATGGAGTGACTTTTATATATTGGAACTAACTAGCAAATTAAAAGGTGGATCTAAGAATTATTGAGAAAATCCCCTGGATTGTATAAATGGAATTTATTGACTAACTGTGTGATATAAAGAACTATAGCTATTGCATTCCCTGATGGACAATATTAAGATAAAGTAATCTGCTGGATTTGGGAAGTCAAAAAGAATAGTTTCTGGAGCAGTGACCGATTGCTGACAGAACACTGAATACTACTTGGACTTTTTAAAACAAGGCAAGATGGCCCATCAGGAAGAATTGGAGACACAAAGAGAAATTATGATGTTACTTGGAAACATTTACAACACAATGATGAGGAATTCCAGGGAGATAAAGGATTTATTGCATGAAATAACTGGAAAGACTGAAAATGAGCAACAATGAAACATGATAATAAAACCCAGGAAACAAGGGAGATAACTGTACGCTTGGAATATGAGATAGAGCAGATGACACAACGAATAGAACAAGGAGAAAAGAAGGAGAAGACTACAAAGTTGGGTGAAATAAAACTGGGAGAATATATATTAGGAGATAGAAAAATGGAAATGGAAAAATTGGAAAGATACTTTTAGAAAAAAGCCAGAGGATTTGGCAGACCTAAGGGTGGATGGGCAGCAAAAAATAGTGGGGTTGGAAATGATGATTGGGTTGAATAGGAAAGATGTAGATAAGGACCCAAGGAAGGAGTATGGGAGGCAAGTCAAAAAGAGAAGTGGAATTTCCAAGAGGATGAGAGACGATGGATAGAAAGGATTTTTATTAAAAAAAAACAATTGGCTGTATTAAAAATTAGAATAGATGAAAAAATTAGAAATAGGGGGAATATTGTTATAGATATTTTACTTAACATGTCTAAACTGAATGTTAGAGGATAAGATCAGATTTTGAAAGAGGATCTTTGCTCAATAATTATGCTATTACTATTAGAAGGATGTAGCAAATATTGAAAAATTGAAAAATGAAGGATTATATGTTAATACAGATATGTATAATAACATTAGATTATGTGAGTTTGATAAATGTGATAATTTTTATCTGTATCAATACTATTTTTGTACCAAAAGGAATGATACTCAGACCCTACACTGTCCATGAAATGATATTGATCTATGTTTAAAAAAAAATTTAAATTTAAAAAAAGAAAAAAGAAAAATGCACCCTGGATGTTAGGTCTGGGCAGAAGTGTTATATATATTTCAAAAATTATTCAGAATTTGAAAACATAACACAGCTCTGCAATTGGTTGAAAAGTTCACATTTTTTCTAAGGCTTGAAAAATGTATCTCTTTTAATGAATAGCAGAGAGGAGTTGTGCTTGTGCAGTTCAAAATCACTTCCAAATCTCTCTAGCAGAGTGAAAAATATAAAAAACAAACAATGAAGGTTTGCAACAACATATATACAAATATATAGACAGCGGTGGCTAAACTTTTTGGGCTCCTGTGCCAAAAGTTATGTGTGCACTTGCACGCTCGCGCTCGCATGCCAGCACCCAGAAGGCAATGCATGTCCCCCCCACGTCCCCTACGCATGCGCACATAATCCACCCACCCACCGGCCCCTTACCTGCACTGCGCCTCACAGCTGATTTTCGGCCAGTTTGAGGCCTTTTTCGGCCTCCCAAAAGGCTTGAGGAAGGCTTCTGCAGGCTTCTACAAGCTTTGTAAGCTGAAATCTAGCCATTTAGTCACTTCCTGTTTTTCCGAAAATACCAGAAGTGACAAAACGGGGCTAGATTTTTACCTACAAAGCTGGTAGAAGCCTGCAGAAGCCTTCCTCAAGCCTTTGGGAAGCCGAAAAAGGCCTCAAGCCAGCCAAAAATCAGCTGTGAGGCACGCACATGCACAGTGAGATAAGTTTGCCTGCAGCTCGCGTGCCGGCACAAATGGCTCTGCGTGCCACCTATGGCACACATGCCATAGGTTCACCATCACGGATATAGGGGGTCTCTGTGGGAGGGGTTAGATCTGTTTAATGTTCCAATTCTTGGTGTCTTCCTGTGAAACTAACATTGTTAAATAGATTATGACATTTTCAGATGCAAACTATAATATTACTACATGTACGCACAGATTGGAGCGTACAACAGTTTTCACAACTCAGAATAACAGAGTTGGAAGGGACCTTGGAGGTCTTCTAGTCCAGTCTGCTGCTCAGGCAGGAAACCCTATACCATTTCAAACAAATGGTTGTCCAATTTCTTCTTAAAAACCTCCAGTACCCACAACTTCTGAGGGCAAGCTGTTCCAACTGGTAGATTGTTCTATCAGGAAATTTCTTTAGTTCTAGGTTGCTTCTCTGTTTGACTAGTTTCCATCCATTGTTGCTTGTCCTGCCTTCAAGTGCTTTGGAAAATAGGTTGACCAAGAGGGGCAGCACACTATTATATCCTTCTCCAAGGACTTCTCCTAGTCCTTCTTTTGTCATATGTCTGCAACCGTTTGTCATATGTTTGTCATATGTTTTAGCCGCCAGTCCCCTAGTCATCTCTGTTGCTCTTCTCTGCATTTTTCCTAGAGTCTCAACATCTTATTTATATCGTGGCAACCAAAACTGGATGCAATATTCCAAAGCATGATAAAGCGGTAGCAGAATTTCATTTTATCTTGATTCTATCCCTTTGTTAATGCAAACTAGGACTGTGTTGGCTTTTTTGGCAGCTGCAGCACACTGCTGGCTCATATTTAACTGATTGTCCACTACAACTCCAAGATCCCTCTCACAGTTACTGCTGTTGAGCCAGGTATCCTAGTCTATTTCTGTACATTTGGTTTTTTTAAAACCTTACTTTTCTCTATACTGAATTTCATTTTGCTCTATAGTGTTCAAGTCTGTCAAGATCCTCCTGTATATTGACTCTGCTGGAGTATTGCCTATTCCTGCCAGCTTGGTGTCAATTGCAAATTTGATGAGTTCTCTTCCAGCAAAAAAGCCTGGTACTCTTCTTTTCATATTTCATGGAGAAGTACCACAAAAAGTCTCTGCAGTTATTGTCTTTTTTAAACATTACTGGATTTCTTCCCTTAAAAAAACCCCAAACCCTATTTGTGCAAGCCTAACCTGAAAGTATATTTTGAACAGAAAGAAACTTCACAAGTCTCCTAATATTTGAGAGTCTGTATTATTGGCAATGTTTCTAAACTTTATTTGACTATCAAGGCAGCTTGGGACCAGGTTATCTGAGGGACAGTCTCTTGCTGGTCACATCTACCCAACCCATCAGATCGGGGAGGCAAAGAATGCTGCAGGTCCCATCCCCTAGGGAGAGACACCTGGAGGGACCCAGAAGAAGGGCTTTATTCGTGGTGGCTCCCTCTCTCTGGAACATCATTCCCCCAGAGATTAGAATAGCCCCCACTCTAACACTCTTCCAGAAGGTGCTGAAGACCTGGTTCTGCCAGTGGGCCTGGGGAACCCAGAATGGGATGGAGCCCATTAAATGGCTTGTGTGATCTGCTGTCGCTGGGGCGGTGGGTGAGGGGTGGTTTTATTATATTATATTAACTTATTCGATTCTTTTTATTAGTTTTATTGTTTTAAATGAGGTTTTATATTCTGTAAGCCACCTTGAGTCACCATGTGCGAATAGGTGGTGATATAAAATAAATAAATAACTATATAAATAAAAGGTATCCTAAAAAAGGAAGCAATTGAAAAACGCAAAACCAGCAGATCAATCAGCATTGTATGCATCTGTGTTATTTATGGCTATAAAAATATTCTGTCTAAAAACTTGCAGTCACAATTCTAATCCCAGGAAATATAAAAAGCACAAAATAACAAAACAAAACAGATTAAAAGCAATAAAAGAGAACCTGTGTAGATTACTATATAAACTAGTGTAAGTGTGAAATATATCACAGAGATAGGAACCATGAATCTACTGAATAGGTATTATCACATCATCTGCCCAGCCATTTTTAAAATAAGCAATTGTAGTCAAAGTTATAAACTCTCACTAATGAACTATTTGCCCTCATCTGCTGTAAGGATAAAGAGTTGCACAACCTAAAACACAGAACAAGCAACTCTTTAAAACTTAACAAAATGAAAAACTTGTTTCTTTAATGCAAAACAACCTAAACAAGAGGCACTTAATTCTGCTACTTACCTGTTCTTTTCCCATGACTATCTTTTCTGATAGTATTTGTTTTCTGACCCAATGTACTTATTAGAATAAAAGCAACTGGCACCATCAGAGAAGCACATCTTTGAAAGATGAAGGGTTAAATATTTTATCCTCCCACCTTTCCTTTTTTGCAAACTACTTTCACAGCTACAACTTAAACTCTTCTAAAAGGCACAGCAGAAACAAATATATACACTTGTTTCCAGAAATATTTCTTTCTTCAGAATCAATCTCAGAACATTAAAATATACCCTTTTTTCCAAACATCTTTTTTCCTGCTTTGTTCAGATCTCTAATCAAATTCTATCACTGGTGGACCCAAAATCTCATGAGATCACGGACGGGGAAATTACACCTATCTTTACAGTACAAAGAAGAGGCACCTAAAAGAATTGTCACAAATACCCCCAAAAAAATCTCAAAGCCAACGAAGCAAATTTAAAAATGTATCTCCTAAGGCACTCTGGCTAGATACTCACAACTCTCTTTAGAGGAAGCAGGCGGCTTACCTGTCATCCACACCACTAATACAGATGATACGTTCTCGGCAAAAGATAGTGTGTATAGCCGTTTTTCACTCTTTGGACTCTGCTAAGGGACCGGATGAGTTATGAAAGCTGCTCTCCGCAGAAACACACCCACTTCCATGACTCACAGGAGTTTCTATCTCCCTTTTTTTTAAGTAGTTGTCAACTCTGAAAGCTATTAAGAAAATTCAGCTGTGTCATTTTTCCTTTAAAAACCACCAGGATGTAGGGGTACTTTCATGTGAAAACCATTATGAGGAAGTAATCCTATATGATTTTTATTGCCATTAATCATTCTGAGGTGGTTTACATTTTGAGAGAAATCACGATCGGTCCTCTTTGGGACAGTATTCCTTAGTCATTGGAGTAGCTGGGGAGTTCCCCATATTAGGGACTTTTTCCCTGTGAAAGTTGTTATGTGTGCGGTTTTGCATTTGTGTTGTTATAGTTATCCTATATATGCTAATGCCTTACTTTTGTTCAACATTATAATATTTTAGTGACACAATCAATAGTGCTGACATCCAAATATCAAAAATTAAAGGTTGTTACTATCACATGAGGAAGAGATTATCAATTGGATTAACACTGTGATTGCTGAAAACATTAACTTTCTCCTGACTAAAAGTTCTGAAAAGATCTTTCCTGTTCTGAACAGAAAGTAAGTAACGAAAAAATACATTACCCACAAACAAAACTATTAAAACAAATGATGTCCTTTTTCTCTTTCATTAGTCAGAATCAATGGGAGATTATGACTGGATTCCTATGCTATCTCAGCAGAAAGATCTATAAATAATGCTAATTTGTCACATGGTGTAGTAAAATTTTAAATTGATATTACCTGGTTTGGTAATGAAACATCTGAAAGAATACCACCACGCGCAGAGAGCATCAAGGACCCCACAAATTTTAAACTTCATTATAGTACAGCAATACTATTGTAAATACAACACACACACATACAGACAGATACACACAAAGCAATTTAAGGAGAAAACCATCCAGTACTACCAGCTTCCCATTTGTAATCTGCAAAGATGTCATCATCTGAAGTGAAAACTTTGCACTACAGCTTTAAGTGTTTAAGCCTTTGCTGCCCATTGCTTAGCAACCAGGCATCCTTACCTAAACATTGCTTTTCAGCAGAGTCACGACTGACTAGTGGGGCTGCTAATGCACTTCAGAGAAAACATGTATTTTAGAATGGCCTGAGTTCTGGTTGCATAGCTTAATGAAGTTGCTATTCAAGTCTTTTAAAAAGATCTTCTATGATTTATTTATTTATTCAACTTAAGAGTGAGTGTGGCTACAACAACTGCTTGCTGTCCTGTTAGGGTTGAAAAAGTGTCACCCTGCTGACTTCTAAGCCTAAAACAGAACTAAAATGGTCTTCCACATTTCTAGTCTGATGCCTTAACCACCACATCAAACTGGCTCTCCTGTCAGCAATTATGCATCACGAAATAACAAAATCAAAAATTAAAGAACAGTATGTTTTTCATTCCCGTTTTTTTTTAAACGTTAAAATATAACACCTGATCATTGTGATTCTACACACTCTTCTATTCTGATTCAGGCAATTGTATCAAGAAATGGTCCCACCAATGCATCTAATTTACAAACAAACAGCATAGATTAAAGGGTGCTTGAAAGTCCTTCATTCAGAGACATGGACAAGCATTTTCTCGTGATGAGTTCGAAAGCCAAGAGTTGACTCCCAAACAACAGCAATGAAAAGAACATTCCTAAAGTTCATCAGAAGCAAGGAATCTCATTTAACTTCCTGCAGGGATCAAAGACCAGGACCAAATATTCCACTGGAACAGGTAGATATATTTTTTCAGTGGCACATGGAACATCAAATACATGGAAATCAACAAAGCATTATCTGTCTTAGGGTCACAATAGGCATGGGGATAGTAGCAACAGCAAGAACATGAATCTACCTTTCAAAATGTTATGGGGATTATAGATAATTTAAACATTGAGCTAATCATTTTTGAGTGCACAAAACAATTTCTAAATTCCAGGATCATTAAAAAAAGAAATGTGTTACCAGTTGCCTACAACACAACTTCCAAAAGCAAGACAGGCATTTAAAGCTCTCTTTTACATCCCTAAAATTTATAAACATTGTCAAAACAACAGTGTTACAACTATTAGCTGTAAACTTCATTATGTTATGCGGTGTTTGATATGTACAGTGTAGGCACGCTCTCCTTTATAACATTCATCAACTTAATATTCAAGAGGGGGAAAAACCTCAGTACAAGAAAAATCACCCAAAGGCTTGGGTATTTACATAATTAATCAGAGATGTATTGATTCCTGTTGATACAAGTGAAGCAATCGTTACTATACGCACGGGAAATTTCAGCTCCCACGGCCAGCTCTTCTAGCCACATTGCTAAACATTTGCAGCTCATTTTTCCTGAATTAGAAAATGCATGATGTAGCAAAAAAAGTTAAAACAGGAACATGCTAAAGAAAAAAAAAGGCATATTGCCCATCCTGTGAAACACAACAACTGCATGACCCTACTGCATGGTGTGTCATTTCTCCATGAATTAGTCTCAGACATTCAACCATTACACTTGATTACAGCACTAAGTATGCCCACCATTGCTTTATAGCAGGGGTGTGCAAACTTGACAACTTTAAGACTTGTGGACTTCAACTCCCAGAATTCCTTAGCCAGCATGATCAAAGTCCTGCCTTTAAATATCTATCTATCTATCTATCTATCTATCTATCTATCTATCTATCTATCTAGCCTTTATTTTTACGAATAACTACAGGCATCCAACATCCAACACACCTTCCTCCTCCTATTTTCCCCACAACAACCCTGTGAGTTGGGTTGGGCTGAGAGAGATGGACTGGCCCAAAGTCATCCAGATGGCTTTCATGACTAAGGTGGGACTTGAACTCACAGTCTTCGCTTTCTAGCCTGGTGCCTTAACCATTAAACCAAACTGGCTCAGTCTCTATCTTATACTGATTCTGGTTCAGTTTATCAATCTTCATCCACTCCATCATCAAATTTAGGCAAAGGCTTGGCACATAGTTTAACATTCCTATTAGAGCAGGGATCCCCAACTCCCAGTCCATGGCATACCAGCAACAGGCCACACAAACAAGTGAAGTTCCATACATGATATGGGGCGTTGGTCTTACCTGAGACACCCTTTCTCAGGGAGTCGACGGGAGAATTCAGATTAAGGTAGTCTCTTGTCTCATTGCTCTTCAGATTGAGTTGAATTCTGAGGACACACCTCCCTGGTAAAAGTCCCCAGTTGAAACGAAGCTGAAGCGAATCCTGTTGTCCTTCTCCAAAGGTAGCCTCTCCAGGACTCTGGACCAGACAGTCCTCAGGGTGGAGCTGGATTCTCCCGTCGACTCCCTGAGAAAGGGCATCTCATGGAAGACCAATGCCCCTTCTCCACTGTGTTGACGGGAGAATCCAGATTGGGACATACCAAAGCTGGCTGTCCTACAGGCAGGAATTGGTCTGGTCTGGAGTCCCCACCTCAACATGTACTCCTTGCAGGACACACCTGATAAAGGCCACCTCCAGAGTCGAAGGTGTCTATAGTACCGTATGAACGATGACAGTGATGACCATGTCGCCGCTCGACAAATCTCCTTCACAGAGGCCTGCATTGCCCAAGCCACCATTGTGGCCACGCTTCTGGTAGAGTGCGCCGTAATCTTTCTGGGCACTGGAAGAGCTGAAAGCTCATAGGCCTTGGCTACATCCACGCCTGTAGCCAATGACCCACGGTGGAAGGTGTAACCTTGTGTCCCAGAGTTGACGGCTGAAAGGATATGAACAGGAACTCTGTCTTCCTGATGGAAGCGGTTTGTTGGATGTAAATGTGGAGGGCCCTCCTAACATTCAAGGTGTGCCATTTCTTTTCCAGAGCATGTTTAGGCCCTGGACAGAAAGCAGGCAAGATCAACTCCTGTGATCAATGGAACAAGAAATTCACCTTGGGCAGAAAGGCAGGGCCCAACCACCCTGTTCAGATAAAAAACACATAGGTCCTTTCTCACAGATAAGGTCGCCAACTTTGAAATCTGTCTGGCAGATGTAATGGCCACAAGGAAACCCACCTTGCACGTCAGTAAGCATAGGCTGGCCTCTCGCAGAGGCTCAAATGGTGCAGAAGTAAGAGCCTGCAATACCTTCGGTAGGTCCCAGGTGCACCACAGGAGGCTTCAAGTTTGTGGCACCCCTAAGAAATGCCCACAACCTAGGCAAGAGAGCTCAGGTCCTTGAACAACACCACAGAAGTCAGGGCTGCCACCTGCCAACATAAAGTATTAGGGGATAGACCCTTGTCCAGACCCTCTTGTAGAAAATCCAGTATGTGTGCCACCGACACTGAGGTGGGATCAATGCGGCACTTCGAACCCCAACTGCAGAAAATCTTCCACGTTGCATCATAAATCTGAGTAGTGGAAGGTCGTCTGGCCACCTGGATTGTCTGTATGACCTTATTGGAGAATTTCTCCCATCTCAGAAGTCTCTGTTCAAGTGCCAGATGGTCAACTGGAGCTCTGGATGGTTGATGGGACCCTTGCTGAGGGAGACTGTCCAGGGGAATCCTCCAAGGCCTGGAAATCGACAGGCTGACCAGATAGGCAAACCACGGTCATCTGGGCCAGTGGGGAGCTAACAGTAAGACCTCTGCCCTCTCTGACAGCACCTTCCTGATGACCCCTGGAATCAGGGGAAGAGGGGGAAAGGCATACAACAGGCCCTGGGGCCACAGGCAGCATAGTGCTGGAAACCTCGCAAAGAATCTTGGAAGTTGAGTGTTCAACGGAGAGGCAAAGAGGTCCAGAATCGGATGACCAAACCGCTCCGAAAGCTTCTTGAACAGACTGGGATGCAGGTGCCACTCCAACTGATTGACTGTGGCCCTGCTGAGCCAGTCTGCCTGAACATTCAAGACTCCCAAGACGTGCTCTACCCATATTGATAGGAAGTGTCTCTCTTCCCAAAGCACAGTTGGTTCGCTTCCTGCATGAGGGACCTGGACTGACTGCCCCCCTGCCGACTGATGTGGGCCTTGGTGACCACATTGTCTGTAAGGAGGATATGCTGTCCCGAAACCTCCTGCTAGAATCTTCTGAGGGCCAAACAGGCCACCCTGAGTTCCACCCTAATTATATTGTGATGTAATTACTCTTGTGTCCACCACCCCTGGGTCACCTGGATCCGAGGTGGGGCCCCCGAGCCAAACAGGCTGGCATCGGTTGTGATCGTCAGTCTTTGTGGTTCCTTGTAGAAACAACCCCAGGCAATGGCCCGGGACTGCCACCAGTGGAATGAGCAAAATACCCTTGGCGGCACCTGAACCCTCACCGCTGAGTTGCCCCAGCCCGCCCTTTGATAGGGGAGCAGAAACCACTGCAGGGACTGGCGTGGAACTGTGCCCAGGGGATTATGGCAATACAGGAGATCATTTTATTGCCCCATCTGATACTCTGGAACTGGCTGGCTGGCCTGAATATCCAACAAATGTTGAATTGTTGATTCCATAAGGACCCCCTTTGCCAGGTCTCTGGAGACGGGGAAGTGGATGAAAAATCTCGGGGTGAGGAGTGAAACTTGAGGGAAAGCCCCGATCCTACTGTTTCCTTGATCCAAGCATCTGTCGTGGTCTCTTCCTACCAATGTGTGAAGAGACCAAGACGATCCCCTATGGAAGGATGAAACCCAATGTCACTTGGGGCATCTGAAGGACCTGCTGTTGTTGCCACGAAAGGGCTGCTTGCCCCGTGACTGCTGTCAGCCTCTGGCTCCAAACGCAGGTCTGTAAGCCTGGTAGGTGGGCCTAGAAAAAAAGGGCCTTTGCAGTTGGGGAAAGCTAGCCCCATCCTCCCCCTGCTGAAAGGAGGGCCTGAGTTGAAAACTGGGAACCATTAACAGGGAGGCGTGCCCTCAGAATTCAACTCAGTCTGAAGAGGAACGAGACAAGAGACTACCTAATCTGGATTCTCCCATCAACACAGTGGAGAAGCAGGCAGCATCCTAACCTACACCCTCTCCGGTCCACAGAAAAACCTTTCTCCACAGAACCAGTTCCTGGTGCCAACAGGTGTATTAGAGTATCTAGCAGAAATTCTCACTGATTCCCCAACAGTAACCCCCAAAGTAGTCGCCATTTTGTTAATCCAAGTAAGGAAATTGCAATCAGAATATTCCTCCCACTCTCACCACCCCCAATAATGGAAAAAAAGCAACCCTGCTGTCTTAAGAACAAGGATCAGTACCAGATCATAGTTTCAATTCTCAGCATCCCCAAAGAAACTAAAGTGACACTGACTATTTTTTTAATGTCTTCTTGGTGGAAACCAAGCCAGCATTTAATATATTAATTCAAATAGAACCTGCCCCCTGGTGGTCAACAGGGAGAAAACTCTCCAATGTATGAATCACAGAACACACAAAATTTAATTGACATAGAACATAGAATAAGACTTGGAAGGGACTTTGGAGGTCCTCCATATGTATCAGTGTACATATTCCCCTCAAACCAAAGAATCTCACCTTGAATGCCATTCCAACTTATAACCCTTCTTGTATTAATATGAATTTATTTTTAATAACTGCTTTCCCATGCCTATATTTCCATAATTTCAAATTCATAGTTGAATAAAAACATATTTTAAATTATTGTTCCATGCTTCATAGACTAACCTAAGCCAACTACTATTTTGAAGAATAATATCCACATTAAAAAGAAATAGAAGACTTTAACTTACCATTAAACTATCTTCTTTCCTTCTCTAAAATGCTCAAATAATTTCTTGTATCTCTGTTACAGCCTCATATGGTGGGTACAGGAATTCCTAGTTTAAAAAATTCACAACAGCAGAGATTACGATAATATCTGACTAACTTATGTAAACATTTCAATCCATGGAGATTGAAACCGTTAAACAAAATATAGCTGTATGCAAGAATTATTTTCTGTTATTGATAAACCACACAAGAGTTAACAAATCATTTTATTAGATGATGGGTCAAAGAGAGAATAAAGTTGGTATCTGATTTTAACCTTTCTTTCTCAGAAGTTCATTTTAGATTTCAGCCTAGGGCTCTGTGAAATTTTCCAAAAATTTAACACATTTCTCCTTAAAGGTTTGTAGCTTAGAAATTCCTATTGATTCTATGCTGTTCTCTACATCTTGAGGGACAAGAAGCATTTGTATATCTATGTCTCATACCTCAGATGCAACCAGTCAATTTGATCTGGGTGCAGTTCTCAATACTTGGATTTCATAATTACAGGTAGCCCTTAACTTACGATGACAATTGGGTTGAAAATTTGTTGTTAAGTGAGAGAGTTGTTAAATGAGTTTTACCCCATTTTACAAACTTTCTTGCCACACTTGTTAAGTGAATCACTGCAGTTGACAAGTTAGTAACTTAAGAGAATCTGGCTTCCCCATTGACTGTGCTTATCAGGAATTTCGACAAGGAGATCACAGGACCTTGAAACACAACAAAAATCATAAATATGAACCAGTGACCAAGCATCTGAATTTATCACATGATCATGGGGATACTGCAAAGGTCATAACTGTGAAAAACTGCGGTAAGTCACATTTTTCAGTGCTGTTGTAACTTTGAACAGTCACTAAACGAACTGTTGTAAGTCAAGGACTACCTGTACATTGCTGCATTTTCTACAGAGAGCATTCATCAGTTTCAATTCAAGCAAAATGCAACACTTAAGCAGCTAATTAAAGACGATACTGTGATCATAATACTTCTCGTTTTATAAAAACATACTGATTACCAAATTTCCAAGTTCAATTTGAGTATGGATCAAGTCTGCTCACTTAGAGGGGCTTCTATTCCCAGCTTCCCAATTATGGGATGACCTTCCAGCAGATTCAAGATTGACCAGATTACTGATCAATTGATTGACACCTTACACTTACTTCAAAAAAAAAGCAGCATCTCTTATTCACTCAGATTTAGTACTGTTATGCGTTCTGTGACAAACACAAAACATTTATATTATGTGCACCCATTGTGAAAAAGGTAATTCCTCAGGTAATGTTTCCTCCTAGCAATTTTTACTCAACTTTGTTCAGTTTTATTTAACTATGGGACATTTTTGCTTTAGTAGGATTATTATTATTATTATTTATTGGACTTGTATGCCGCCCCATCTCCGAAGACTCGAGGTGGCTCACAGCTAAAAACATACATTCATAATAAATAAATAGTTAAAAAAGAATTAAACCAAAACAAGCCCAATATCAATATTAAAACTGAATAAAAAGGACCCCCCCCCGAGAAGGTTATCACAGCCCAGCTTGGTCGAATAACCAGGTCTTCAGGTCGTGGAGGAAGGTGCGGAGGTCAGGGGCCAGGCGGAGCCCCAGGGGAAGCTGGTTCCACAGGGCGGGAGCCGCCACAGAGTAGGCTCGTCCCCGGGGAACCGCCAGCCGACACTGGCTTGCTGACGGAACCCCGAGAAGCCCCCGCCTGTGTGCTCGCACAGGGCGGTTGGTACTCGATATCGGCAGGAGTTGCTCCCTGAGATATTCTGGACCCATGTCATGTAGGACTTTGAATGTTAAAACTAAGACCTTGAATCTCACCCGGAGTGCAACCGGCAACCAATGCAGGTCGCGCAGGAGGGGGGTAATATGGGAGAATCGGGAAACTCCCATCACCACCAGCGACGCATTCTGCACCAGCTGCAGTCTCCGGATGGTATCCAAGGGCAGTCCTAGATAGAGAGCGTTGCAGTAGTCAAGTCAAGAGGCGACAAAGGCAGCTTCATGCAGTTATTAAGATGCTTGGCTTTAGTTGATTTCTGCCTTGGCTGCTGCTTCTTACTCTCCTACCTCTTCCATCTCCACAGCAAAACAATAAAAATATATAACTTAATGCTGGCTGTAACTTTAGCATGACTCAGGTGTTGTTAGAGGGTTACATAAAATGCATCAAGAGGTAGAGACAATTGCACAGAAGCAGTTTCACAGAGAAAGTCTGCTTACTAGAATAATTGCTATGACAAGGCTTAAAGCAGGGATGGGATGCTATCAGTTTGGCCCGGTTCTATAGAACCTGTAGCTGCGAAGAGTAGCTGACACCAAACCAGTTCGGTGTTTGGCCCACCCGCCTGCCCGGGCTCTAGGCTGTCCTTTATTCCCTGATTTTCCCTCCTCAGCTGCTTTGTGCGGCACAGCTGAGGTTGAAAAAGCAGGAAACAAAGAGGATTTTCAAATGCTGCACACCGGAGCACACCGCTTGTTTGCTGTCCAGGCAGCACAGCTGATGATTTCTTGCAAACGCTGCACACACGATTGTCCCCAGTTCGGAGAACTGGCAAATCGCTCCACTGGCTGGTCCTGCCCCTCCCCGCCCACTCACTCCTTACCTGGCAAGTGAGCCATCCAACTTGCTTGGTTTGGTAAGTTGCTATTTTTCCTTCCTCCTCCCCTCCGACCATTAGCTGTTCTGCTCTGCCAGGAGATTTAGATTAGCTAGAAAGCAGGAAATCCTGGGTTTCTTGCTTTCTAGCTAATCTAAAAGCAGAGCCGAACCTTCCTTAGGACTGAAACTTTTCAGTGCAGACTCAAGTAGCCGATTGCAGATAGATAGATCTCTAAATTAATCTGTGATTCTGTGAGCAACTCAATCTGCCTGCCTGCTTTGGGGTAAAAGTTGCTCTTTTTTTATAAAAAATTCAATATTTACATGGTGTGTTGTGAGTTAATTTTGTGTGTTTGCTTGCTAGCAAATTTTATGAGTTTGCTTGCAAGCAAATTTTATGTGACAGACTCAGATAACTGACTGCAGATAGATAGATCTCTAAGTTAATCTGTGATTCTGTGAGCAACTCAATCTGCCTCCTATTTTGCCTGCTTTTGGGTAAAAGTTGCTCTTTTTTATAAAAAAATCAATATTTACATAAATATTTATATTTACATACAAGCCATGTCCACCCAGTCACATGACCACCAAGCCACACCCACAAATTAGGTTACACCCACAGAACCAATTGTTAAGAAATTTGAATCCCACCCCTGCCTTAAAGTCATTAGAATCTCACACAAAGCTTGCCACATGAATGATCTCCACATAGATGCATTTAAATAGATATCTTCCCACTGCAAGCAAGGAAAATATATTTATTTCATGCCCTCACGGCACCAGGCTTGTTGCTTCAGTAAGCTACTACTTCATTATCTCATGACAATTAATTGAATTGTAAAACTTGGTTGCATAAACGTAACCAAGGAAAAAAGGCTTCCACATACAGAGATCAGGCACACATCCTCGCATTTTTTGTTCCAAATCATTGCATCGTAGAGAACTGACTGAACTCAATTCCTCTTGTAGACCTGACAGTTAAAATTAAATTGCTGTTTCATCAGATCACAACACCGCAATATTGGAGTAGAAATTCCATGCTGAATATAATAAACATTTCCACAAATCTGTTTGCCTCATTATCCTTTTTTTACACTGTGACACTGCTCACAATTTCATATAAAACTGACCAGCATCCTTAAAAGATGCTAATGTCTAAGGATGCCTTCACATTGTTCTTTAACAAGTGGGAAATAAACTACCAGCATGGCTTTTAGTACAGGACTCTTGAAATAAACAAGAATCATATGATTATCCTTTTGCACAATTCTTCTTCATTCCAATCTGGGTGTATATTAAAATTTCATATAGAATTGAACCCGAACATTCTAAAATATTTTAAAGTTTAAAGAAGGATACACGGGAGAAGATAAACATAATGTGCAGTCTTAAATAGGTCACTCGTTAAATGGAAGCAACTTTGTTCAAATTAGAGAGAGAGAAATGTTCTTGTCAGAGAGACTGCATCTTTAGTCTCCCTTATATAATAAAAATCATTGCTATACTGGAAAGCCAAAGAGAACATAGCCTTGGCCTCTATAATCCTACAGGGCTTTGGTACATCAAGGTATTTGGACAGTTCAACTAAACTATATTATTCAAAACAATATAACAGAAAGATTTTCTGTGATTTTATACACTTGTAATAAAATCTACTACTTGGAAAAACTGACCATGTAATATGTTGTTTAATGAATGCAGGATTCAGCCTCAAGCAATGTGACTTAGAAATATGTATGCTGCTTTGTTTACACCTTCTCCTAAGGCTGCAGCCCTAATGAGAAATGATTCCAAATGTTTGGAACAATTGATACAGTAATACAAGGAGATAAAATGTAATCAAGCTAAACAAAGGAAAGAAAACAAAGCCAATCTAGTCACAGTGAACAAATTGATGAAATTTTTCATCACATGTAGAAATTAGAAGTGGGATTCTTTTCCAAATCTGTTGACTATAGGCTCAGTAGTTTAAAATTACAATTTCTGCTTGTAACAAACAATCCATAAATAGTTCACAACATGCAGAATTCAAACAGGCGAACCTTATAAAGAAAAAGTGCCAGCTCTGTATTATACATACCTATAAATAAAGTAATTAGGTCAAGTTTTGAGTTAGGCAAAATGAACTGACAATTTCTCCAGATGTCTCTAAAAAGTGTCTGTCCAACAGTCTATTAATCTTTGTTACTACCTCTGACACAGCCCTACAGGAGGACTTAATATTAGTAATAATTTACAAAATCGATATACCACCCAATTCCCAATGACCCTGAGTGGCTCACAACAATAAAAAAAAAATTACAATGAAATCAATCACAGGTAAAAGATTAAGAGAAAAGATGACAAACTCAATGTCCACCCAATATGAGGGAGCTCGGTCTCTCTCATCAAGGACCTGCGTGAAGTGTCAGGTGTTTTTGGCTCTTCTGAACAACAGCCATATAGATCTTGGAGGGTACCTAGTTCTAGTTGGCAGATCCTGCTAAAGAGGTTAAAAAGGTGCTGCCTCCTGCAGCACCCTGCCAACCAAAACAGGGCACCGGGGAGGCTCACGTGGCACATTTTTGGCCTGGACGGCCTCCTTGCAGCACTTTGCCAGCCAAAACAGGGTGTGAGGAGCACCCCCCATGCCCCATTTTGGCTGCCAGAATGCTGCAGGAGGCCGTCCAGGCTGAAAACAGGGCATGGGGGTCGCACAAGGCCCCCGTACCCCATTTTGGCTGTCAGAGGCACTGTAGGCCAGTCCTTTGTTATTTCCAGGCCGGCCCCACAGGCCAGATCTAAGCACCTCTTGTGTTTGACACCCCTTTCTTAGAAAGAGGGACTGGCCTAAAGTCATTCGGCTGGCCTTATATCTAAGGCAGGATTAGAACTCATGTTTCTGGACTTCTAATCCAGGACTTAAACCATGAGATCAGCTGGCTCTTACAGGGGGCATAATATCATTGAATTTCTTTGTATCTGTATTCTTTGTTCTCCATATGAACCAGGCAAGACTGTGAGGGAACGTTACAAATAATCTTTAACTTATGACCACAATTGGTCTCAACATTTATGTTGCTAAGTGAGTGAGTTTTGTCCCATTTTACAACTTTTCTCACCAAATTTCTTAAGTGAATCATTGCCAACTATGCCCATATAGTTGCAATTTTTGTATGTCCTTGAACTGGCAGATAAATATATTCTCTATAGCTATGCTTTGGGCTCTTAAATAATCTGTTAAAACAGTTGCTAAATTATTTCTTTTTTAAGAGATTTGCTTTTATGCTTTAATAAGTTTGTACTTTGTTTTATATATTCTCACTGACAACTACATGGGGTATTCTATGAAATAGAAAAGTGAGATGAAAATTATAAACAACAAACAAAAGTACAATTACTACATTTTCAAATTGATAAAACTATATTTTTAGCTGTTTTTTTTTACTAAGAACTGAACTCAATTAGACATCTTTTAGAATACCCATTGTGCAATAATATGGAACTGGTATTCAGTACTAATATACAACTCATTGGAATGAAATTTAAATACAGCAGAATGAGAATTTTATTAATTATATTTGGCTGGAACAAATGCCATACATATCCTGATACAGGGATTAGTAACAGTCATAGATAAACACAATGCCTTATCATAAATTTATAATATAAATTATCTTCTTTGTTTGCTCTCAATATGATATAGTTACATTTTAGCTACAAGTCAAGGTTAACTTTAACCTTTGCTTGCATATCAACATAGAAAGTATAAACTTTAGTTAATACTAATCCTGATCAGTATAGCTAATACTGGTAAAAATAAAATACCTTTGGGCAGGGGGAGTGCCCAAAATTGTAAATGTTACCATTGTTATGAAAAGCCTGTTCTATCATTTCAAATCACTCTCTTGTAGCTCAACTTCCTTTTCAGTGACAATAAACTTTGCATGAACTCAGCCCTAACTCTTCCATTCTTTTTAATGACTTTGAACTGCAATTACATAATATCCTTGAATTATCTTTACTAAACTCATTACATCAATGTTCATTGCTTAAAATGTATCTGTAACTTATTTTCTATATGTAAAGTGCAAGAATTTTCCCACCTGGAAATAAAATATATATGATACAGCAAGTACATGTTTTGATTTTACTATATTCTCAGTCACATAAACTTTTTAACACATATAAAAAAGTATGTGCATCACAAAGTTTGTATATGACTCTCTCTCTCTCTCTCTCTCTCTCTCTCATAATACAATCCATCTGAAGGTATGGATTAGTCTTCATGATGCCATAAAACCTTTCATTTTCAAGTAAAGTGAAACACTGTTACACGCTAACATAAATATTTCTTAGCAGCCTGCAAAGATTGTAGTAAATAGAGTAATTACAGAGTAATTTCTAATGAATTCAAATAATCTTATTTTCCAGTAAATAATTTTAATTTGATCATTTGATATTCAGATGTTGGAGTGTCTTGAGCATTCTCACAATGAGTTTGAAATGGGCAGTGCCTAAAATTGATAAATAAAGCTTCCCTTCAATTTGAGCACGTGCCTCCAACGAATGCTATGATTTTAGTGGTATTTGCTTCACGGGAGCAGCCTTAGGATATTAAATGCTGCTCAGCCACTAATTCCTTTCTTCCTTCTGCAGAAGACTGCATTTGTGATTTCTTTGTCCCACTTTATCCTAACAGACATTCTGTTAGGCAGTTTAAATTGAGAAAACCCTGAGATAGATATGTCATGACTGAGCTTCACCATTGAGAATACAACCTGGTTCTATCATATTGTGATCGTACTGTGCATATTATGATCTTTGAATTGTATATGAAAGCTTGCTCAAAACTAAACATAGTTAGTGAAAATGAATCATCAGGAAAGGATTATGATGGTCAATATGATGAGGGAACTGAAAACAAATGGAAGGTATTAACCAGCTCACCAGCATTTAAATTCTGTATAGATCCAATCTCACAAAAGCTACCATATCATTTGAAGGATGGTCATGAACAGGACCACAGGTGATGGCACATCTCTGTTGGCTATCTAAGTTAGACATAATTTCTTGACCAAGCAAGACATTGTAAATAAACAATATTATTTCTTCAGAAGAAAGCAGTTCTGCACAACCAAGGTATACACTCATTAATTCAATATCCACTTCTTACAGAAAGTCAGAGCAAAGCAACATGGGTCTTGGGAAGACTACAGGCATAAATGGAATGGCCTAATCATGGTTCCCTTCCTCTCTCAGACCAGTGGTCCCTATGAAATAAAGTAATTGAGTCGCTATCAAGTGATCATCCACATCCATGAAAACTTGTCCCAACTGCAAAGCTTATCAGAAGCCCAACCTCAGGGCAAATATTAAGATCCATTAAAATGACACTAATCACATGAATTCTTAGTAAAACTCTTCCCAAGGAGTGGGGAAATCTATTATTTTTGCTTTCAATTACAGTTCTAAAGAATTGTCTACTAAAAATGAATATTAGCTAAGATAATTTTATTGATTATATTGCTCCCTCAGTGAACCTTTGGCTATTGTTATACTGTTTTATCTTTTATTGTAAACAGATTTAGGAATTACAGGAAGTTCTCGATTTACAACAGTTCATTTACTGATGTTCAAGCAGCACTAAAAAAAGTTACTTACAACTGTTTTTCACACTTACCTGTTGCAGCATCCCCATGGTCATGTAATCAAAATTCAGATACTTGGCAACTGACTCATATTTATGACAGTTGCAGTATCCTACGGACATGTGATCCCCTTTTGTGACCTTCTGACAAAGCAAAGTCAACGGGGAAGCCAGATTCACTTGACAACCATATTACTAACAACTGCATTGATTCACTCAACAACTGTGGCAAGAAAGATCATAAAATGTGGCAAAATTCATGTAACAAATGTTTTACTTAGCAACAGAAATTTTGGGTTCAATTGTGCTCATAAGTTGAGGACTACTTGTATGCCTTTTTTCTGGTTGAAAAGTGGTGGTCTTATACTATAGTTCACATTTTATGAGAGTAATAATTAAATTTATATGCTGCCTGACTCCCAGCAACTCTGGGTAATTAGGCCACTTTACAAAGATTCTATCCTGAAAAGGCAATCTTCAAGAATATTGAATACTGAAGCAATACAAACTGATCGTGGTCATTCCATAACACTAGCAGCTTTTAATCCTGGCTGCAAGCCATCTTAGGTATGCAAGCTCTGCACAAATGAAATGAATACATACATGTAGTCCTCGACTTACCACAATTGAGCCCAAAATTTCTGTTGCTAAGTGAGACATTTGGGAAGAGAGTTTTGCCCCATTCTACAACTTTTCTTGCCAGTTGTTAAGTGAATCACTGCAGTTGATAAGTTAGTAACCTGGTTGGTAAGTGAATCTGGCTTCTCCATTGACTTTGCTTGTCAGAAGGTGGCAAAAGGTGATCATATCACCTTGGAACACATAACGGTTGTAAGTACGAACCACTTGCCGATCATCTGAATTTTGATCCCATGATCATGGGGATGCTTCAAAGTTGTAACTGTGGAAAATGGTCATAAGTCATTTTTTTTCAGTGTTGTAACTTTGCATGGTCACTAAATAAACTTTTGTAGGTTGAGGACTAGTTGTATTCTGGTTGTTCCTTTTTATCTCTTATTCTAAGTATGGTTCTTGCTGGAAACTAATACTGGTAGTCCTCGACATACGACCACAATTGAACCCAAAATTTCTGTGCTGAGACACTTGTTAAAAGTTTTGCCCCATTTTACAATTTTTCTTGCCACAGTTGTTAAGTGAATCACTGCAGTTGCTGTAACACGGTTGTTAAGCAAATCTGACTGCACTATTTACTTTGCTTGTGAGAAGGTCGCAAAAGGTGATCATATGACCCCAAGATACTGCAACCATCATAAATATAAGTCAGTTGCCAGGCGACTGAATTTTGATCATGTGACCATGTGACCATGGAGATGCTGCTGAGTGTGGAAAACGTCATTTTTTTCAGTGCTGTTGTAACTTTGAATAGTCACTAAATGAACTGTTGTAAGTTGAGGAATACCTGTGCTGCAAACCAGATGATATTGCAGTTCTATCACCGATATCTAAAGAGTTGGATAAGTACACCACAGAAGTCATACACCCCACAGGATTCTTGACACAGAACTATTCTTGCCGTATAATGAATAATAAGGTGCAAACGGTTCTTCTAGTTATTATTTTAGCTTTAGTGCAATATTTCAGTTCCAAGGATTCCCATGATTTTTTATTTTTTGCAAGATTGTATTAAGTGTCAGTACTTCAGAAATACAATTATTTTAGGTCTTATATCTAAGCTGTTTATTAAGCTCAAAGCATCAGCACCTTGTCATTTGACTTTTTCATATTTGAATGCCAAGTAGTAGTGTCCCGCTTTTTTTCTACTAAGTGTAGCCGTGCTGTGGTCTCTGTCAGCATGTCCATAACCAGTTCAAGCTGCAGCTTCAAGTAATGGTTCTCTTCCAGTAAGGATTTGTTTGCTTTCTTCAGGGCCTTGTTGGGTGATTCTTTTCTTTTCTAAAGATCAGCAGACAAAACGAATGATATATTAACAGTTTTGCCAGTGATGACCTTTAAAATACCTTGCCCAACATCTATAGATGTAAGCCCATTCAACTGTTATCCTGAATGCTGTGAATGTTTTTTCAATCCACCTGCTTATGGGGCTTTATGCTTTTTAACCTGGTTTTATATTTTGCTTTTTATTTGTTTTTTAATGATTTTTTAAAAATTGTTGTTAGCCGCTCAGCATTACTTTTGCAAGATGGGAGGCTATATAAATCAAGTCAATGCAATCAATCAATCAACACAATACACACCACCAAGTCAGACACACCAAAGGCCAGATCTCAATCCAATAAAGGAGAATACAAACGGATAGCAAACTGCATTCCTTACTAGCACTGATGCCATTACCTAGTTTGGGGAAATGAAATGTCTGCAAGAAAACAAGCCATCTCAGGGAGCACTGAAGACCCCTCCTTTCAACCCTGAGCTACAAATATTCTCCTTTATTGGTACCATATATGGGCGTCAAATGCTTCGGACAGCAGCAAATGGAATCTTAATTCATCAATGCAATCAGTGGGTGAATGAATGCAATCAATCAATGCCCAAGAAAGACCCACCAAAGGCCAGGTCTCATTTTGGGACCCTGGGCTTCCTCCTGCCAGTTCCCCCACCAGAGATCAAAGCCACTTCCTGGGCTCCTTCCAAAGGTCCCTAGCCGGACCTTGAAAAGGCCTGGACTTCAAACCCAAAGTTGGTTTCTTTTATGACTAACTCTGTGACTTTAAAATACAGGTAGTCTTAGACTTACGACCACAACTGAGCCCCAAATTTAAGTTGCTAAGCAAGACATTTCCTAAGTGAGTTTTGCACCATTTTACAACCTTCTTGCCACAGTTGTTGAATCACTAAGTTACTGTACGTGTTTGTTAAGTGAATCTGATTTATCCATTGACTTGCTTGTCAGAAAGTCGCAAAAGGAGATCACATGATCCCAAAACACTACAACCTTCATATATGTGAGTCAGGGTTGCCAACTGCCTGAATTTGGATCTTGGGACCATGGAGATAATGCTGCAACGGTTGTGTGAAAAATGGTCATAAGTCACTTTTCCCTGGAGGGAAAATCAGGATATCAACTCAATTCTCTGAAGGGCAAGAAAAAAAGGCGGGAACCATCACCTGCCCCATCCAACATGAAGACAACTCTGCGACCCCAGCAATCCCAGCCAGACCCGGAAAAGCCCCCCTCCCCGCCCTGGAACTCTGCAAGGTAGAGTGCCCCTGCACTGGTAAGCTCTCCCGGCCTGGGCCAGGAGAGCTCAGAAGACAGCAATACCCGCTTCCTCCAGCCAGAGTCCCCTGTCCTCCTCACCAGTCCACCTCACCGAAGCAGCTGCCCGCTCTGGGTCTGCCGGCAGCAGCGGCGGCGGCGTCTCCGCTTGGGGGGCCTCGTGGTGGCCGCTCCCGCCCAGCGGCATCCACAGCATGAGGGCGGCCGCAGGAGGCTTAGCAGCCGGAAGGCGAATCGGCTCCGGAATCCGGGAAGAACCACGGCCGCCGGGCTCCAGTTGAGGCGGCTTCTGGACTAGGCCGCCCGGGCGCCGTCGCTAGGCAACCGCGCGGCCCCGCCCTCCCCGACGGAATTGCTGAGGCTGCCGGGCCGGAGGAGGATGGCCCCACCGGCGCATGCGCTCTGGGAAGTGGGCTTCTGCTCCTGCCTTCCAGGTGGAGCGGGTGGTTGCTGGGTTTGGGGAACGTGAGGAGAGCCTACACGGGTCATGGTGGTGCTGGAGAAGTAGGCCTGGTAGCCTATGATAAATGCTCTTGATAGTTGGGAAGTCATTTATGTGCTTTCATAGGATCGGTTTCCATTTTTCTTCTCAGATTTCTTTTAATGTTTAAACATTAAAATGCTTATAATTTATATATATTTTTCATCTTCCGTGATTTTTTTTCCCTATGTAGAAAGTTAGCACCCCCACCCTTCCCGAAAAATGAAATATTCTAGGAAACATTAAAAAGGCAGGATATTATACCTCCCTGGATGAGAAAAGGAGAAACGTGCTCTTGGAAAGCATCTCCCACCTTTGTTAATAGACCCAGAAAGACTGAACAGATCCAAGTCATTAAGCCATACAAGGAATTGCCCAAAGCCCCTTCATTACATCACCCAACAAGATTCAACCAAGCTTGGGATTCAAGACAACCTACAAAGTTACCCTAGCATGGCCCCATGGGAGTCTGACAACCAATCAGAATACATGCCACAGGAACAGGAAGCAAGTTCAAAGCCCAACAAAGGGTATAAATCTCTCTCCCTCTCTCACCCATGTGTTCATTTTTTGCCCAGGACCTCAAACCATGCTGCCCTATCCACCATTAAACCATCCTTCCAAGCAGTCTCCATGTTTCCAATGCCTTTCTTCCCACTTTGAACTGAGCACAGATGGACATTTCTTCCAATGCTGGGAAATATTAAAAAGGTAGAATATTACATTTCCCTGGATGGGAAAAGGAGAGACATGCTTTTAAAGACAAAGAGCCGTTCTCTGTAGCTCCCTACCCTCAGCAGATACTTGGTTTTTATTGAGCAGGATTGGGCCAGCCTATCTACAAGACAATTAGACGTTCATCTACAGGGTGATGGGATTAAGACATGACCATGACATATTAGGATTATCTATCAGCAGAGCTCACCACATGGCACAACCAAACCCCCTCATTGCATCACCCAGCAAGCTTCAACCAGAGAACCTCAGCTATGACCCCTGCATAGCCCCCTGGGAGTCTGACAACCAATAGAATAATTTCTTGCATGGGAACAGGAAGCAAGGCCCAAGAGAGAGTATAAATACCCTGTGTTCTGTTGCACAACCTATGTTGGTCCTGTTCATCAATAAACCTTCTTTCCAAACAGCCTCCCTATTTCCAGTGTCCTTCTCCCCACTTGGAACTGAACCAGATAGATAGTTCTTCCAACACCTATGTATCTTTTTTTTTTAAAGTAGTGAAATATAACAACTGTTGGAAGTTAGCACCCACCCCGCTCCTAGAAAAATGAAATATCCTAGGAAATATTAAAAAGGCAGAAGGTTTCCCCTAAAAAGAGTAGAAACTCGGAAGCGGAAGCTCACCCCCACCTTTGTTAATTGGTGGGCCATTAAGGCCTAGGCCAGAGTGTTCTACATAACAAAGCCCTCTACCCATCTCACCACCATCATCTTACCTGGGAAGATTGCATCAGCCAGCACTCAGGTGAAGCCATGTGGTCCAGAAAAAGCCTACAAAGTTAGCTAAGACCCCCACCCCTGGGAGTCTGACAGCCAATGGGATACATTTCTTGCATAGGAATAGGAAACACTAAGGTGGGACCCAACAGAGGTTATATAACCAAGGGATTCTCAGCATCTCTCCCATTTTCACCCAGGAGCTCCAAGGCCTGATCCTGTCCACCATTAAACCAACTTTCCAAGCAGTCACCATATTTCCAGTGTCTTTCTTCCCTACTTGGAAGTGAACCCAGAAGGATATTTCTTCCAACACAATAAAATATGATAAAGTATAACCAGTGTCAAAAGAGAGTACTTTCTAAAAGTAACCTTCTTGGAGGATTGAAGTCCCCCAGGACTCGATAGCAAAGTCCACAACTTGCAAGATCTTTTTTTTTTAAAGTAGTGAAATATAACAACTGTTGGAAGTTAGCACCCACCCGCTCCTAGAAAAATGAAATATCCTAGAAATATTAAAAAGGCAGAAGGTTTCCCTAAAAAGAGTAGAAACTCGAAGGAAGCTCACCCCCACCTTTGTTAATTGGTGGGCCATTAAGCCTAGGCCAGAGTGTTCTACATAACAAAGCCCTCTACCCATCTCACCACCATCATCTTACCTGGGAAGATTGCATCAGCCAGCACTCAGGTGAAGCCATGTGGTCCAGAAAAGCCTACAAAGTTAGCTAAGACCCCCCCCCTGGGAGTCTGACAGCCAATGGGATACATTTCTTGCATAGGAATAGGAAACACTAAGGTGGGACCCAACAGAGGTTATATAACCAAGGGATTCTCAGCATCTCTCCCATTTTCACCCAGGAGCTCCAAGGCCTGATCCTGTCCACCATTAAACCAACTTTCCAAGCAGTCACCATATTTCCAGTGTCTTTCTTCCCTACTTGGAAGTGAACCCAGAAGGATATTTCTTCCAACACAATAAAATATGATAAAGTATAACCTATGAAGTGCTAATAAAATCAAAAGAGAGTATACAGAATGGGGATGAAATAAATGATTGAAATGAAAAAAGTAAAAATTTATCCATAAAGGATTAATAAAGAGTCCTTTAACATTACTCACTCTAGTCGTATAAACCAACATTTTTTTATTTTTTAAAATATCATTGTCAACCATTTGGAGTGTTGACATAAACAAGGGTGATGGCCTGTGCATTTCTTTATATTGCAAAGTCCATATGCTTTTTTGCAAGACATTTTATCAATAATTATGGCTTATAGAAACCACTTGATGTTATTTCATGTTATTCATCTCAAGTCCATCTGACACTTTTTAATACAAACATGTATTTTATATGATGTATTTGTAAACCATTGGACTGTAAATATGTAAACTTCCAATGTATTTTATATGTTGCATTTTTATCTATTTCTTAGCCCAAACCACTTCACGGTGTTTTGTCTCAGGGATAAAACTAAGATAAAGCCACCCAGAGTCACTTGGCTGAATTGGGCAATAATAGAACTCAAACAAACAAACAAATATAAAATCAATAAAAATAAGATGAAATTAATTAAATTAAAACAAAATAACACTCTTGGTTTGAGCTAACTCCAAGTCACTGGAAGCTCTATGGTTAGCGACTGAATTTAGGTTTTTTCCAAGTCTTTTTAACTGTTACATTTAATTATAATAGTCCTCAACTTATGAATCTGTCATTATGGCCATTCAAAGTTACAACAAACCTTCCCCAAAGGCTACTTAACAACCCATTTCTAAAATTCTGACTGCTACCCCCCCACCTTGCAGTCACAGCATCCAGCCAGAATTTAAAGCTATTTGCAGCTTCCCACATGACAGATTTATATTTTTGTTGA
This sequence comes from Naja naja, assembly GCA_009733165.1. Classification (NCBI taxonomy): domain Eukaryota; kingdom Metazoa; phylum Chordata; class Lepidosauria; order Squamata; family Elapidae; genus Naja; species Naja naja. The sequence continues at coordinate 4,319,579 of CM019162.1, read as the reverse complement.
AATTTGTACTTTCAGTTTTCAGCAAAACATAGCGCACAGTGAATTCATTTAATAACCACTGCATGTGCCTGACAACCGCTGCAAAAAAAGGTTGTAAAATCAGGTCGGTAGTTTCCATTATGGCCATAAGTCAAGGAGACTCTGTATTGATTACAGAGACTAACCCAGGTGTCGGCAACCTGCAGCACCGGAGCCGCATGTGGCTCTGGACCCTCTGCTATGGCTCCCTGTCCCATCACTGCTCTCCCTTGCCTGGCCTTAGAAGGTAATGGCGATGGCGGGGGATGGAGAAGCGGCCGCGGCTGATTCTCCAGTATCTCACTCTTGCTGCTTGTTAGCGCTGGGTGTACTTTCTGGCCCTTGTTGGTGCTGGGCATGCCTTGCAACCGATGCCAGCCTTGCTAATACGAGGGCTGGCAGGGTGGGAATGGGATCCGGGAGGACGGGATGTCGGAAATTGTGATGGGCCCGCAGTGCCCAGCCACGGCTTTAAGAAGCTCAGGGCAGCAGAAGAAGGGGGCTGGCCCTGCCAAACCTTGCCCGCCCACCCCGGGGGTCAGGCTCAGAGAAAGCACTCCCCCATCAGCTGGTCTCCCCACCCCACTCTATGACTCTGTCTGTGTGCGTGTTTGTGTGTGTGTTTGTGTGAGCGAGAAATCTGAGCTGGCTGAGGAACGATCACCAGCTGTGGCAGAGGCTTCTCTTCAGGTGACCCTCCTCCTCCTTCTCTTCTTGTGACCCCCTGGCTGGCTGTGGTGTGGCTGGGAGGGTGTGCATGCATGGGGAGGGGTTAGTCACTAACCAAACAAAGGTTTGATACATTTGCCTTTTTTTTTACATTTGTTTATTATTATAAATGCACAAATGATCTGAAATACAAAACACACTGGAAATCTGGTAAAGCAGGTCCGCATATGGACAAATGTGAGAATCACCTGATTGGGGATTGAAATGCTGATAGAAATCTCAGCCTCATAAGAGAAGGGAGCCCAGTGGTGGGATTCAAATGTTTTTACTATTGGTTCTATGGGCATGGCTTGGTAGCAGTGGCAGATGAAAGATACTGTAAAATCTCCAGTCAGAGGTGGTATTTGCCAGTTCTCCGAACTACTCAAAATTTCCACTACCGGTTCTCCCAAACTGGTCAGAACCTGCTGAATACCACCTCTGAGTAAGCCCCTATGCTACACAACAGAACCTAACAACCCTCCACACATCAAGATTAATGATCCATTTATTATCCTGCACATTTTTAAGCAATAGAGTTATCTATTCAAATGTTTTATGTGACTGAAAATTGCCAGGGAAGCAGATTCAAAACAGATTAATCAGCAGCCACAAATAATTCATTCAAGATTAATCACTGACTACTTTAAATTTGTTGTGTATGTCTTGTTATATTTTATAAACTGCACAGATGGGACAGCTCTTGAACAATTAAAAATTAAAAGAAAACCCTGGGAAATAAATACCTACACTGCCATTAGATGAGGCAAAGGAACAAAAAAATAATAATGAAGAGAACAGAGAAAAGATTCCTATTACTAGAAAAATGAGGTAGATTTATTGATTGGATGTAATCTGCTACCGAGAATCAGTTTGGTATAGTGTTTAAGGCACCAGGCTAGAAACCAGGAGACTGTGAATTCTAGTCCTACCTTAGGCACAAAGCCAGCCTTGTGACCTTGTGCCAGTCACTCTCTCTCAGCCCTAAGAAGGAGGCAATGGCAAACCACGCCTTGATAAGAAATATGCAGGGACTTTTCCAAGCCATCTCCAAGAATCAAACCCTATTGAATGGAAGGGGAAACTATAGAACTTTATATTAAGGGAATATCATAGTAATATCAGTTTACAGTATTCGTATCTTGGCTTGCACTGATTGCCCCTGAAACCACAAATTGAATCAGATGTTTTGTGATCTGCCTTCATGAGAGTCAATTCTTTAATACTCTGCATTGTTTTTTAATGTGCATGTTTGAATAGGTGAGGTAGAAACCACAGAGACTTCACAAGCGTTATTTGGAGTTTCTTCATGAACACACCTCATGGACCCCTGTGATATGGGTTAGAAAATTTACTATCATTTTACACTACGATTTCAACTATGCAAAGAATTGGACATTAGATGCATCTCAACATAACTGTGAGTTATCTTGAGGATACCTAATATAATCCAATAAAAGAAACTTTGTATGGAAGAATTTGTAGAGTTATTCTATCTGTCTTTATATTCAGCAAGTGAACCAAGACAGAATAGTAAAATGATAGTAATCTTTCTAACCCATATTTCATCCCATAGTGGTAGAGGCAGGAGGTAGAGATGCCACCATGAGGCTGTGTTCAGGCAAGAGTGAAGAAACCTCCCCCAACCCACCAAGGGTGAATTCAGTGACCAATCAGGGTTACAGATGTGGCCACATGACATACTACATTTCCCAGGATACCTTAACTACATTTACCATGATGCATTCCCTTAAGGGGACAGCTCCCAATTCCTAAATAACTATCCCAAATCCCATTAACTATAACTGGCTGGACAGCACAAGCATCATGTCTTCACTGCACACATGATGTTTTGCATCATTGAATTGATGACATGATGGGATTTGAGGCAGCATTTGCTTCCTCTGTGGCCAGAAATCCCTTATCTACATTTTGCTGTATTCCAGCAAAGAACTATTTGGATTATTTATGTTGCAAATGGTTGGTCTTTAGAAAAACAACAGACTAACTGATTAGGATCTTACTGGGATTGATGAATTAAAGCGGCTGGTGTTTAGGTCAGTTTAAAGAACATTCGAGCCAACAGCATCTGATTCTCCTTCATCCATTCACCACTGAAAAGGAGAAATTAAAACCACAACATGTATACTAATAAATCTTATTCCCCATGATGGTTTTTTTATTTTCTCAAAAATACAGAGTCCTCGACTTAACAACCATTCATTTAGTGACCATTTGAAGTTACATCAGCACTGAAAACAGTGATATTACCATTTTTCATGCTACCATAGCAGCATCCCTGTGATCACGTGTTCAAAATCCAAATGCTAAGCAACTGCCTTGTATTTATGACAGTCACAGTCTCCCAGGGTCATGTGATCCCCTTTTGTGGCCTTCTGACAAGCAAAGTTGATGGCTATCACTTAATAACCACATTACTAACTCAACAACTGTGGTGATTCACTTAACAACTGCAACAAGAAAGATTGTAAAAGGGGGCAAAAATTACCTGTTTTGCTTGGCAAGAGAAGTTTTGGCCTCAGTTGTGGTCATAAGTTGCGGACTACCTGTACTGATGAAAAACTATTGCTATTGCAGAAAGTAAATGTAATTCATCTCCTTCTGCCACACACAGCTTGCAGATATTCTGCCCAACCTTTTTGCAGTTCTCCAAACATACAACTTGAAACTGATTCAATTTCTGCTTAACCCACGACAGAAACCAGGGAGCCTCGCTAACTGACATTAATGGCACTTTCCCTGTCATTCTGGAGATGGTTATTTGCCCATCAGTTAATCATTGGGTGACACAGAAAGCTTTTCTCTGTCCATTCATCGGTGTCAAAAATTCTGCAATGGCTTGGTCTATCAACTTAGTAACAGTCTTTTTTTCCCAAGGGGATCTGACTACTCTTAAGATTCTGCAGTGTCCTGGGTGATAGATTGCACCATTCTTGAATGGCACAGTTTGACCATGCTAGCTTGGAGTATGGAACTTGTAACCTGATGTTAGGGAAGAATTATATTACACTGAGCAGTGCAACATTGCCATACTTGGAAAAGGGGAGTGAACTACCACCAAAATCAAACCCCAACCCTACTGAGCCATTGCAAGGATTCCTTTATGTCATCTATTCAATCATAACCTTCTCCCATTTTATTACATAAAGGTCCCAGAGTTTTTTTTCCTCAAGGAGCATTTTAAATTGTTAAATTTAAATTGTTAAATTGTTAAAGTTAAAAGCTTCCCCAAGTGAAAAATCCAAACTACCGCATTAACTTCTTAATCTCCCTTTTACTAGGATAACCACCATAGCACTGTTACTGAAACCCCCAACTTTAATAAGAAAATAATTTCATGGGTGTCTGTAAGTAATAAATCCATACTGAGAGCAAATCAGCTAGACCTTATTCCATAGTTTCCTTGTGCTTGGTGGCAACTCAGTTCTAGCTGATTTGCTCTCAGTATGGATTTATTATTTTACAAATAGCTTGAATTGTTTTCACATTAGATCTAAAGGACTATTCTTTCAGTTACATTAGCGTTACCCAATTTTGGCAATGCCTATGGAACTTCATGCAGGTCATGGTTGTGTCAAAGGTTCAAGGCAACTGGACTTTCTTGGTTTCCTTTGAAAACGTTTTCCTTCTCATCCAAAAAGCTTCCTCAGTTCTAACTGAGGGAATGGGAGGATTTATATTCTTTGCAGTCATCTGATTGTTAGCACTCAGTTTGGCAGAGATGACTACAAAGAATATACATGAAAATTCCCCACCAGTCAGTTAGAACTGAAGAGCTTCTTTGGATGTGTTTCCAAAGAAAGACCAAGAAAGTCCAGCTGCCTTTTGGGAAAAAAAAGAACCTTTAAGTGAATCTTGACAAATTCCAGCAGGACATGGATCTTCAAGTTGACTTCAACTCTCAGAAGTTCCCAGCCACTCATGAATTCTACAATGTTGCCAAGATTGAGAAACACTGTGTTATATTTGCTCATTTAGAGTTGCAAAAGCAGAGGAGGTCCGGCATGCTAATTTTTTTCTCTCTCCTTCGCCTCTAACATTGTTTAGGGAAAAGTCTCTTTCCCTCCTGCAACCACCTGCCACGCTCACCTGCACAAATGCAAAATGAAACAGGACAGATGCAATTAAAAAAGAAAAAAAAAGAAATAGTTGCCGGAAGACAGCTGGCAGGAGCTGCGCGCTTTGCATGGTGGGGCATGTAGTCCCGCGGCCCGCGGGAGCCTGGCCGGCTACAGTGGCTGGAACTGCAAGTCCCGAGAGGTTTTGCTCTCGGCAACTGCAGTCCGCGCCCAGGAGCCCGGCGCGGGCGGTGCATCGGGGTCTATTGTCTTGGCATCTCCCCCTTCCCTCCTTCTTCCCTTTTCCCCGTCGGGGTTTTGCATCTTCCACGCGAGGGGCTCGCATTGTGAGCGCAGCAGAATGGCTGATGAGCAGGAGATTGACTTGTGGAAGGAGGCTTTGGGACATTTGAAGCTTGATAAGGAGGTTGTAGAGGTAGTCCTCAACATACGACCACAATGGAGCATCAAAGAGATCAGGTAAGGGGGTGCAGAGAGGGGGTTGCATAAAGATGCATCGCTTCATCCCCTCCCTTTGGTCCCATTTTCACGGGGGCCTGTTTAATGCAAGAAAAAGGACCATGGGGCGGGGCAGGGGGGTTCTTCCAACCAGCCCAGGTCTCTTCTTCCTCCTTCCCCAGCAGTATACCTAGATTTCCCATCCCCAGCGTTCATACGCCGGCTGATTTTGCACAAAACACTCCCAGCTGCAAATTCTCTTTTCTCACAAGAATCCAGTTTTGGGGGGATCTCGCAACCCATTGAGCGAACTGCCCGGGCTGGGTTTCATACAACCATAGGGTTGCAACTTGGAAGCAACCTCGAAGATATTCCAGAGATGCGGAGCTAACATGGTTCAAGCTAATCAAGGGAGCTGTGTCCCAAACGTGTTTTTTCAAGAGGCCAACTGGACTTCCTTGTTTTCTTTGAAACGTTTTGCTTCTCATTCAAGACGCTTCTTCGGGTCCGACTGAACGGTGGAGAATATAAATCCTTGCATTCTCCACCATTCGGTCAGAATGGAAGAAGCTTCTTGGATGAGAAGCGAAACATCTTCTAGCCAAACAAGAAAGTCCAGTTGTCTTTTTAGAGAAAGCATCTTTGACCTGGATGACTGAGAATCTTCCTAGATAAGGGGGCTGTTTGTGAATGGAGCAGGGAAGGTGTGGAGCTTAACGCCCCTGGCAAAGAACAGATCCACTCCAAAGTTGTTGAAGAACACATTGGACTTGTGGAAGGAGGCTTTGGGACATTTGAAGCTTGATAAGAAGGTTGTAGAGGTAGTCCTCAACATACGACCACAATGGAGCCCAACTTTTCTATTGCTAAGAGAGACATTTGTTAAGTGCGTTTTGCCCAGTTTTATGACTTTTCCTGCCACAGGTGTTAAGGGAATCACTACAGTTGTGAAATTAATAACACAGTTGTTAAGTGAACCTGGCTTCCCGTTGACTTTGCTTATCAGAAGGATGCAAAAAGTGATCACATGACCCCGGGACACTGCAACTGTCATAAATATGAGCCAGTTGTCAGGCATCTGAATTTTGATAACGTGCCCATGGAGATGCTGCAATGCTCGAAAGTGTGAAAGATTGTCACTTTTTGCAGTGCCATTGTAACTTGAAGCAGTCACTAAACGAACTGTTGTAAGTCGAGGACTACCTGTATTGTTGTGGTTTGGCCCTCCGTTTGTGACTGAAGTTTGTAGGCATGGATCTTGTGGTGAACGGTTTGCAAAGGGAAAGAGAACCTTTGGTGCGTTCTGTTTGGGTCAATATTTGGCAGGAAACCTCTCAATGCATGGATGGACAAGATGTGGGTTGACTCATTTACTATGTCCTATTACAGGTAATCCTTGACTTACAACAGCTCATTTAGTTACAATGGCATTGCATTGCAATGGCATTGATTTATGACCGTTTTTCACACTTACAATCATTGTAGCGTCCCCATAATCATATGATCACAATTTGAACACTTGGCAACTGACTCACATTTATGATAGTTAGTGTCCCAAGGTCATGTGTAGGGGTGGAATTCTACCGGTTCGGACCAGCTCAGTAGAACCAGTTGTTACAATTCTCCATAGTTTGGAGAACTGGTAAATTGGGCCTCTGGCTGGCCCGCCTCCTCCGCCCGCTTCTCCACACCCTGCCCAGGACGTAGAAAGTTAACTTCAAATAAATCTTCTTTAGTTTTGGGAGTGTGGCTCGAGGCTCATGATTTAATTGGAGTAACTGCTGGAACCCTGACAGATAGCCAACTCTGAGATACATAATTCAACGCCATGCTAGAGCAGTATCTGAGGTGCTACGTGAATTATCAGCAGTCCAATTGGGCGATCTCCTGCCTTCCATGGAGGTTGCGTGCAATAATGCTGTTCACAGTAGCACGGGACTAACTCCCTTCAAGATAGTGAGCAGCATGGACTTCGTCCCAATGCCTGAGTATCCAAGGAACTCCCCCCTCTTCAGTCAGCCTGACTGATTGGATGTCAATGCTGAAAGCAACTTGGGAGAATGTCAAAAAACTACTGGTAAAAGTGGCACAGACCTATAAGAGACAGGCAGACAGACACCGAGCCCTGCAACGACCATTCCAGTTGGTCTATCTCTCCACCAAATATCTGAGGTTAAGTCTCCCTAGCAAGAAATTGGGGCCAAAGTTCATGGGACCATTCCCCATAGTAAAGATCATTAATCCAGTCACAGTGCAATTGAAGTTGCTCCGATTGTTAGGGAAAATGATGGGCCTTGGTGGCTCAGGCTGTTAATTGCCTGCACTTAAGTTCCAGCTGCCTACAACTGCTGTAGGCTCGAATCCCACCAGGCTCAAGGTTGACTCAGCCTTCCATCCTCTCGGGGTAGGTAAATTGAGGACCCAAGATTGTTGGGGGCAATCAGCTGACTTTGTAAAAATGCCGCTTAGTAATAAACAGGCATATACAATGGAATGAAGGCTATTGCTGAGCACACTGGGTTGTATCCCAAATTGTAAGCAGCCCTGAGTCTTCGGAGAAGGGCGGCATATAAATGTAATCAAAAAAAAATACACCTGGTATTCCATAGTAGCCTATTAAAACCCGTGGTTGGATCAACGCTAAGGCCGCTATCTCAAGACCCCCCAGATCCCATCATAGGAGGCCAAACCCATTATGAGATGCAGCGAATCCTCGATATGAGGTGGCACAGGAGAAACTCCAATATTTAATCAAGTGGAAGGGCTACCCCTTATCAGAGGCATCATGGGTATAGAGTAGGAACGTCCAAGCCAATCACCTTGTAGCAAGGTTCCATGCAGAAAATCCAACCAAGCCTGGGGGAGTTTCGTGAGCATAAGCTTCTATATCTGCAATCAATTTGATTTTGTGTGTGTTGTACAGGTCACCTTCAAGAATTGAGGGGAGCCGAATGTCAACTCATAAAACATTTTGTATACACGTTTTATAGTTGACAACAGAAAGAAGCGGGGGGAGTTTCAAAGAGCAGGCAGCAGTGTGGAATCGAAAGTACATTCCATTCATATTTTCTTCACAGATTGATTAGATGGCTGAAGCTTCTGCCGCGAAAAAATCTAATTGGAGAGCATGATTGATGACTCTTGGCTATGGACATGTTTCGTTGGATGATACACCCAGAGGGGTGGGTGGGGAATCAGGATCAAGGGTGACAGTGAATTACGTATCTCAGAGTTGGCTATGCCCAGGTTAATGCCGGATGTAGAACGTTAACTTCAAATAAAACTTTTTTAGTTTTGGGAGTGTGGCTCGAGGCTCATGATTTAATTGGAGTAATTGCCGGAATCCTAACACAGTCCTTATTGTGCATGCGCAACATCACTGCCTGCAGCCTGCTTTTGCGCCTGCCAGGCCAGCCATTGCTGCCTGCCTTCTGCTGCAGCCCTGCTTGATCTCCCTGGGTGAGTGAGGCTCTACAAGCCCAGTTGCCTATCTGCCACCGCCGGTCACCTTTCCCCCCACCACTTGCCTTTTGCCGCCGCTGGTCGCCTTTCCCCCACCACTTGCCTTCCAGCGAGGAACACGTGGAGAGGCTCATGTAGGCTCCGGCCAGGTCAGCGGCTACTTCTCTCACCTGCTGCTCCAGCTGGGAGAGCAAGAGAGTCTTTCCCAGCACAGCGAAAAGCTTGCAAGTCCCCCTCCCACCAGGAAACAGCTCCCAGGCAGCAGATAAAAGCAGGATTCAACCTGACTGCTTCTCTGACAAGCCGTCCCAATCCTGAGGGGCCCTGGACTGCCTCGGACTGCCCTTCCCCGCATTCCTACAAAGCCGCCCCCTTGATTTCTGTCAGCTCCAGCTCCTGGTCCTCTGGAGGCATGACAAAAACCAACAAACTCCAGTTGCCTTTTGGAAAAAAGAACCTTTGGGACAGCCATGACCTGGGTGACTGAGAATCTCCGTAGACAGGCAACATGGTAGGTTGTAAATATGTAGAGCTTTACTCCATCATCACAATGACCATCCTTGTGTCAGGACTACACGTGGAAGACCCGGTGGCTTGTAAAGCTAAGCTTTCTCTTTCTCTCTCATTGCCAGACTCTCCTGTCTGCAGTGAGATACGATCAAGTACCTTCTGGCGACCCTGAAAATGTTGCCCAGTTTCTCTGACTTCTCCATTTCTCTCCCCCCTCTTCCCGCCTCCAGAAATAAAACACTGCAGATGGAAAAGATCAAAGCTCGCTTGAAGGCAGAATTCGAGGCTCTGGAATCCGAGGAGAGGCACCTGAAGAGTACAAGCAGGAGATGGATCTCTTGCTGCAAGAAAAGATGGCCCATGTGGAGGAACTGAGGCTCATCCATGCTGACATCAATGTTGTAAGTGGAGGGATGGGAAGAGATACAGTCACAGGGGACCTTGAGTGGGCAAAGAGGAAAAGGCTTCAGGAAGTAAAGCCCTGTCTGGTTCCTATCAATTTTTATACAGAGAGTTGTCAATTTACAACCACAACTCAGCCCAAAATTTCTGGTGTTAAGTGAGTGAGTGAATTTTGCTCCATTTTATGACCTTCCTTGCCACGGTTGGTAGGTGACTCACTACAGTGGTTAAGTTAGTAATGCAGTTTAAGTAAGGTTCATAATGACCATAATGTTCCGCACCTTCCGCCATGATTTGAAGACCTGGCTATTTGACCAATCCGGGCTGTGACCCCCTCCCTGGGGCGGGGTGGGTGGGATGGTTTTAAATTATTTTAAATTTTAGATTTGCTAACTACTTTGGGCTTGTGATTGATTTCATTCTTTTTTAATTATTTATTGTGGTTGTTTTAGTTGTGAGCCGCCCCGAGTCTTGGGAGATGGGGCGGCATACAAGTCCAAATAATAAATAAATAAATAAATAATGTTCTAAAATCCATTTCTAGGTCTGGTAGAAGTACAGAGGGGAAAGCGAAGAGGACCATGGATGCATGAAAGAAGATATTGGGAGTACCAATAAAGAAGAGTACTTGTAGCTCCTTGTTGAAATGAGGGGTCTTGGGTGCTTTTCTTGCAGGTAAAATCAATGCTGGAGTGTAGCACGCTGATGATATTACCTGTCTGCAAGAAAACAGCCAAGGACCCTTCAGTCATCATCATCCTTCTCCTCCAACTGACAATGTTACCTACTTGGGTAATGAAATATCTGCTAGAAAACAACCAAGCTCAGAGAACACGAAGGACCCCTCATTTCAACCCTGAGCTAAAAGATTCTCCTTTATTGAGACCGAGAAATGAATTTAGCTGTTGTGGATGATTCACAACAAATTTTTGTAATTATACCCCCAACCCCCATCATTCCTCCATATTTCACAGAGGGAGACGGGATGCTCCAGGGAGAAAATCAGAATATCCTGGAGATAGCTTATAGCATTTGCTCTCCAAAGCTAAAAGTGAAATGAAAGAACTGGTTGGTTTCTGAATCTTTCAAGCCCTAATTGGTTTTTGTTTTGTTTTGTTTTTGTTTTTGGCTTTATGAACTGTCTAGTTACTTTGAAAAGCAGAAAGCTGAATGGCAGACAGAGCCACAGGAACCTCCAATCCCAGAATCCTTGGCTGCAGCGGCAGCAGCTGCTCAACAGCTGCAGGTGGCCCGGAAACAGGATACAAGACAGACAGCCACTTTCAGACAACAGCCACCTCCTATGAAGGTAAATAGGAACAAATTCAGTAGTTAAACACTTTTTGTGTATAGATCACTGATTTTCAGTCTTGGCCACTTGAGGATTTCTGGACTTCAACTTCCAGAATTCTCTGGCCAGCATGGTCCATACTTCTTCGAGTAGCCCCAGGGGTGGGATTCTCCCAGTTCGGACCAGTTCTATAGAACCGGTTGTTATGATTCTGTGCAGTTTGGAGAACCGGCAAATCGTGCCCCTGGTTGGCCCCGCCCCCTCTCCACCTGCCCCTCCCCTCCCAGTCAGTCCGTATTGCGCATCAGCAACATTGTGCGCATGCCCGACATCGCTGACTGCATTCTCCCCCTCCCAGTCACTCCTTAAGGTATTTCTTTTTTTCCCTCTCCCGACGATCAGCTGTTCTGATGATCAGCTGTGCAAGGATCCCCCTTGCTATCTTACTGCTTCACCCAACAGGCTTCCCTGAGGCCCGGGAGGCAAAAAGAGGCGCGAAGGGGAGTGCGGGGGGAGCTGTGTCACCCCCACGCTCCATTTTTTTGCCTTCCTGGGGCAAAACCGCCGCCTGAGAAGGCTTCCCTGAGGCTCAAGAGGCCCAAAAACAGAGCAGGGGTGGGGCGCAGCGCCAGGCTCTATTTTTTGCCTTCCTGGGCCCCAGGGAAGCCTTCTGGGAGCAAAAATGCCCCACCCAGGGGCCCAAGGGCCCAGGAGGCAAAAAAAAGGGGGCGGGAGAGGGGTGCTTCCAAAAAAAAGAAGCCACGCCCATCCAGTCACATGGCCAGGTCCACCTAGCCACGCCCACAGAACCGGTTGATAAAAAATTTGAATCCCACCACTGAGTAGCCTCGGTTGAAAAAACACTAGTATGGATGATTCAGTTGTAAAACTAGACATTGTGAGATGCACCCCCAGATCTGAGACTGCAACCAGCCATTTCAACTAGAGCCACCTTTTATTTTCCTTGAACTTCAGGTTCTAAGACTTGGTCCAAAACTCTGGAGCAACAGACCATGAGTTTCTCCCTCTTGGATCATGAATGTTGCGTGTTTCTTTTCTATTCTCTGTGATCTTGTGTTTCTCGTATTTTCCCTAATGGTCATACCTCTGAATTCAGGAACCATGATATAGGAAAACTTTTCATAGGCAGATTGTGGGGAGAGGTAGTCCAGAGAAGGGAGGGGAGAGGAGGGGAAGCAAAGAGAGCTATATATGATCAAAAGACAGAAGGCAAGCCAGTTGCCAGCTTATCTTATAAACAGCAATTCAGTCCAGGTGGTGAACAATCTGGGAAGAAATATTTTAGATCACTCAAAGAAATTCCACTAAAATGAATGCAGTATAAACTGGGGTGGGAAATTTCTCCTGCAGGCTCTATCATTCTCTCTTTAGTCAAAGGCCATCAATAAAGAATATGTGGTCTGAACTCAAACAATTATGCTGCTATGCATGGAGCAAACCTCACTCACTGATGATGTTACCTAGTTGGGTAATGAAACTTCTGCAACCAGACTCCACAGCTAAAGTTTCCTAATCAACTAATTCCCTAATTAGGTAATTCTTTAATTAAGTACTACCGTAACCTTGGGCCTTGGTGGCTCAGGCTGTTAATTGCCTGCACTTAAGTTCCAGCTGCCTACAACTGCTGTAGGTCAATCCCACAGGCCAAGGTTGATCAGCCTTAATCCTCTCAGTAAATTGAGGACCAAGATTGTGGCAATTAGCTGACCTTGTAAAATACCGCTTAGTAATAGAGGATATACAATGGAATGAAGGCTATTGCTGAGCACACTGGGTTGCATCCCAAAAATTGTAAGCCGCCCGAGTCTCCGAGAAGGGCGGCATATAAATGTAATTAAAATAAAAACATAAAATAAAAACCAAGGAATTATCAAGGAAAAAACACCCCCACCAATATGGGCAGGGCAAACTATTGTATAAAAAGAAGCAAATCCCACTCTCACTGATGATGTTTTTGTTTTTTAATTACATTTATATGCAGCTTCTCCGAAGAATCAGGGCGGCTTACAATTTTTGGAGCGCAACCCAATAAAACCAAGGAATTATCAAGGAAAAACACCCCACCAATATGGGCAGGGCAAACTATTGTATAAAAAGAAGCAAATCCCACTCTCACTGATGATGTTTTGTTTTTTTTACCACATTTATATGCCGCCTCCTAAGACTCAGGGCGGCTACAATTTTTGGAGCCAAACCAATGCCGTCAGCAATAGCCTTCATTCCATTGTATATGCCTGCTTATTACTAAGCGGCATTTTACAAGGTCAGCTAATTGACCCTGGGTCCTCAATTTACCTACCTCGAGAGGATGGAAGGCTGAGTCAACCTTGAGCCTGGTGGGATTCGAGCCTACAGTAATTGAAGACAGCTGGATCTTAAGAGCAGGCATTTAACAGCCTGAGCCACAAAAGCTCTTCATGTTACCTAGTCAGGTAATGAAATGTATACAACCAAACAAGTTCAGAGAGCACCAAGGACTCCACACGAATGGTTTAGTCTGTAAATTCTGCTTAAGCAAACCATCACCCAGTTGATTTGTATGACCTCAGTCTGGGTCAGTCTTCCCAAGCTGAGCATCGCTGCCATCCCACTGACAGGGTCTCTAAACTTGGTAACTTGAAGGCTTGTGGACTCTGTCCGAGAATTCCTCAGCCATCTGTGGTGGCTGGGGAATTCTGGGACTTGAAGTCTACAAGTCTTAAAGTTGCCAAGTTCAGAGACTCCTGTCTAGGAATTCTGGTTCCTATACTCCTGTTGGGAAAGACCAGTCCAGGCAAAGAGGGTCACCGTCTCTCCTATCTTCCCAATCCTAACATATCAACTTGGTTCTTGTCTGCAGGCTTGTCTCTCCTGCCACCAACAGATCCACCGGAACGCCCCCATCTGTCCTCTGTGCAAAGCCAAAAGCCGGTCACGTAATCCGAAGAAACCCAAGAGGAAGCAAGATGAATGAAAGCATCACAGAACCATCTCGCCCAGCCACCCCCGCCCCCAAACCGAAGACCTTTTCCTCCTTTTGTGGTAGACCCGTCCAGATGATCTACATTTGTTGGCATGTGAAACCTGAGTGTGACTTAAGCTGTTGTTCTGTTTAACGTGTCAGCACCCTTGTGCAGTCGGTTGAGTGATGCTGGGTTTTCAGCAAATCTGGGAAGGGGCTGCTTCTGGTGGAGATGTGAAGAGCAAACGGTGCAACCTTTGGACCGTGCACACCCACAGGGGCTATGCCATCCTGATGGCAAAGGAAGTTTGTGCAGAGAACATAATGGGTGGCCTGTCTCCTCTTTAACAGCGGATGCTTAAGTAGCAATTGGACCTCAAGCCCCCTTTTTTATTCAACTGAATTGTTGAATAAAACATTGTTTCCATGACCTGTTTTATTTTTTTATCAGGACAATATTTTTGTACTGAGACTCTACTTTTCCATTCAGTCTCCAATGCTGAAGAGTCTTTTCATACAGATGTCAGGATGTGTAATGTTTACTTAGTTTTGTGCGTAGGTATAACTAAGGAGGGTGTGATAGCTCAACGGTTAAAGAAGCTAAGCTTAAAGCCTGGGTTTGAGACCTAAGCACCTCGTGATGGGGTGAGCTCCTGTTCCTTGCTCGAGCTCCAGCCCATCTAGAACTTCAAAAGCATGCAAGTGCAAGTCCATAAATAGATTCCACTTCGATGGGAAGGTAACAGTGTTTTGTGCACCTTTGGCATATTGTTCGGACCCAAACCTTGTTCCAAGGAAACCAACACGAAACAGAGGTAACAGAAAAACCTTTTAATGATTCTTTACGAATTCTGCTCCTCCCGTTAAAAGGCTGTTTCAAATTAATTATCTCTGATGAGAACGAGCCTTGCCAAGGTGGTGCAAGCCTGCCAAGAACACTAGATAAAGTTACTAAGAAAGGTTTCAAACACAAAGGGTCTCCAAACACCAACCAAGATATTCCGAACGTCCACAAGGCTTGAGTGCAAAAACTTCTTTGCTTCCTGCAAAGAACTCCGCTGGCTTTTATCTCTTGAGGGAGGCGCCATTGCCTTGCAGCCTTACTCTTGAGTCGCCTGTGCTGCTGCAACTGCTCTTTCCTTCGAGCAGCCCTGTGCACTGGGCACAGGCTCCTCGGGGACCTCTTCCTCACTGCTGCCAGCCTCCACAATCTCCAAAGGCAGCATTTCACTCCCTGATGGTCCTAGCCCCATCCCTGCATCACACGCAGGCCCCTCATCTGAGTCCTCGCTCTCCGAGACCTCAGCCGTCTGCACCTGCTGCTGGCGAACCACAACACATATAGCCATACTGGTGACATGACCAAGGAAGTGTTTGCAAACAATGCTGGCTTCCTTTCACCCCTAGAAGCAGACACAACTGGACAGGGGAAACCTTTACCATTACCCAGAACTACCCAATTAAATGTTGGCTTGCCGCCCTTTTTAAGCTGCTGCCTCCTATATACAAGAAGACCAAAATTGTTGCAGTTTTGAACCAGGGAAGGATCCAAACCTTCCCCAAAGTTACAGACCATTGCTCTTCCGTCACCTACAAACTTTTAGAAAGACCTATGCTAAACAGAATAGCCGTAGCAGTAGAATCTGTAAATCCAGGTAGAACAAGCTGGATTTCGTCCCAATGTGGTTGCATCAATCAGCTCCTTGCACTAATTCCTTATCCGGAGGACAGATTCCAAAGGAAAATGAAAAAGGTCTCTGATTTTCTTGACCTTTCGATGGCCTACAATGCTATCTGGGCAGAAGGACTTTTCCTCAAACTTACAACAGTACAACCTCGACGTACAACAGTTCTTTCAATGAGCGTTCAAAGTTACAACAGCACTGAAAAATGTGATTTTTCATAGTTACAACCTTTGCATCATGTGATTAAAAATTCAGATGTTTGGCAACTGGTTCATATTTATGACCTTTTCTGTGTCACAGGATCATGTGATCACCTTTTTGTGATCTTCTGACAAAGTCAATGGGGGAGCCAGATTCACTTAACAACCAGCTTACTAATTTATCAACTGCAGTGATTCACTTAACAACTGTGGCAAGCAAAGTTGTAAAATGGGGAAAAACTCACTGAACAAATGTCTCACTTAACATAAATTTTTGGGTCAATTGTGGTTGTAACTTGAGGACTACCTGTACTTTGTCATAACACCATTGCCTTGACAAGATGTTGAGTAAAAGGTTATTTTAAATTCACAGACTTCAGTAGAAGTAGATATCATACGTTGAATAATGGACTTACCACAATATCAGTGTTATCCCCTGCATTTTTTAACTTGAAGATCCATGTCCTGGTGGAAACGTTCTTGGAAATTTGTTTATCCCAGTGATACCAATCTCACAGTCCAAGGAACCCATTTCAGTGATGCAGAGGACATCCCTTCTCAAGATCTTCAGAAATTGGATGGCTGTTTTTAAAAATGGCACCTCCAACCAAGCCTAAAAAAAACAGAAGCAGGCACATTCCACCTCAGCAATAGGTATGCAAATTAGCAGCCTTCAGTGAAGTTCTGGAACTGTATTTTACAATAACTGTGTGAAGTACCTAGGGATAACACTGGATAGATCACTTAACAGATCTGGCAGCACCTGGAAAAAACAGCTGCAAAATTGAAAAGGGGCAACATTTAACTGAACAGATTGGGTGGAATATCTTGTGGGGCGCTGATGCTAACACCCTACAAACCACAGCCTTAGCTTTGGTGTATTCCACAGCTGAATATTGTGCCAGTGTGTAGCTTAACAGCATCCACACCTGAATGCTCAATTTCCAACTCTGCCAGACAATGGGTTGCATCTCTGCCATGTTGCATCTCACCACTGTGCACTGGTTACCAGCACTTAGCAATATCATACCACCCATCATTAGAAGACAACAAGCTCTCTTTAGGCTTTGGCCAAGGATGCTGAGCAAGAAGGCCCTGCCTATTCACCAGGACAGTGTACAGCCCATCACAAGATTGAAATCCTGTAGGCCAGCTTTTTCACTTAACATCCACCTGTTTAACCCCAAGAATTCCCAGAGAGAGGAAGGGTCCAAGGTACCTACCTGTTGCCTGGCCATTAATGATCCCTCTACTAAAGCACCTGGTTTAGACCTGCCTTACTTTGTCTGCTTGGAATTGAACAGAATTGGGTGTGATACAGGAAGAAGGGCCTCTGCCCTGTATTAGTGGGGATGGAAAGAGTGCGATGGTGGTATTGATACACAAACTATTAAACATACTGTGCTAGATTGCCCACAACATGCATTCTCTGGTTCCCTAGAAGATCTGCATGAAGCAATGGCAGAATTGGATATCCAGTTATGAGACCCCTGCCATACCCCATAGAAATTTTGTATATAATTACATACATTGTATGTATATGTTTACCTCCCTTCTGTCAAGTTCTCATCATACATTAAACAAATAATAACTTGAAGAAGTGTGTTCTCTTTCATACTGAAGGAACTCCTTACACATAACAAGTAAGCCATGATCCTCTAGAACATGAGTCTCCAGCCTTGGCAACTTTAAGACTTGTAGACTTCAATTCCCAGAATTCTTCAGTCTTAAAGTTGCCAAGGTTGGAGACTCATGTTCTAGATTCAGAAGGTTCTCTAGAGGCCATCAGATCTCACCCTCCCAATGCAGGTCATCAAAGTG
Organism: Naja naja; assembly: GCA_009733165.1. Lineage (NCBI taxonomy): Eukaryota > Metazoa > Chordata > Lepidosauria > Squamata > Elapidae > Naja > Naja naja. The sequence goes on along the minus strand of CM019162.1, from coordinate 4,301,982 downwards.
AAGCACCCCAGATGGATGACCCAGAGAAGATAGCTGTCCTCTGGGTCATCCCCTCAGAGACATTGCTTCTCTTGATAGACTGATGTATGATGGGAAGAGTTCCTAAGATTGAGAGGAAGCTTAAAACATCAGTATCGCCCAGCGAAATGGCACGTCAACCCTTTGCCATTAAATGGTTACTTATCCTTGGGTCTGAAGGTGGAGGAGATGCCATTGCCCACCCTGAACCTCTGCAGGGACCTTCTCCACACACTAGCCAATTGCTTTGCAGGAGTACCTGGGCTAGGTAGAGTCTGACAGGTTTTCCCCCATACTGGAACAAATGGGAACTCTCTTGAAGTTGGATAGGTAGGCAGGCAGGAAGACAGACAGACCTTTTGGGTGGGTGGGTGGATGGATAGGATAGGTAGATAGGTAGATAGGTAGATAGATAGATAGATAGATAGAGATAGATAGATAGATAGATCTATATTGGTAGATAGGTAGACAGACAGACAGACAGACATAAAGACAAGCAGGTAGGCAGGCAGGCAGGCAGGCCTGCCTTTTGGATGAATGTATGGATAGATAGGTAGGTAGGTAGGCAGGCAAGCAGGCAGGAAGACAGACAGACAGACAGACCTTTTGGATGGATGGATGGATAGGTGGATGGATGGATGGATGGATGGATGGATGGATGGATGGATGGACAGACAGACAGACAGAACGTGACAGCGGCGGCACTTTGGGAAAGTACAACTACTTTCCCAACATGCTGCCACCACTGCGTTTGACACACCGGCTCCGCAGGCTCACCCCATTGAGCCCCTTTCACCGCTCCGGTGCAACAGTCAATGAGGTGAGCCTGCAGTGCCGGCACCTTGAACGCCCTCCTGCTGCCTCTTAGCGCCTCCAAAGGGGCGGGCAGAGGGTGTTAAGAGGCAGGGGCTGAGACGCTGGCCCCACAAGCTCACCCCATTGACTGTTGCACTGCTCTGGAGCCGGCGCCTTGAATGCGGTGGCGCCGGCTTTTCCCAACGTGCTGCCACATTCGAGGCGCCGGCTACAGAGCGGTGCAATAGTCAATGGGGTGAGCCTGTGGGACCGGCGCCTTGAACACCCCCCTGCCACTTCTTAGTGCCCCCACCAGCCCCTTTGCCTCTTAGTGCCCCCCTAAGGGCACTAGTAAGGGCACCCCGGGGGTGGTACCACCCACTTTGGGAACCACTGCTTTAGAAGGTAAAAAGTGCCCAATGGAGGTAGACCCTCCCAGCTCATCCCTCTCCATACTTTCCTGGAGCATCCTAAAGACAACTTTTAGACAACTTTCGTCCAGTCTCCAACCTTCGCTTTTTGGCGAAGGTTGTTGAGAGTGTGGTGGCTTGGCAGTTTCCAAACTTCCTGGATGAAGCGGACTACCTGGATCCGTACCAATCGGGCTTCCGACCTGGTTTCAGCACGGAGACGGCATTGGTCGCACTGATGGATGATCTCTGGAGGGCGTGGGACAGGGGTTTTTCCTCTGTCCTGGTCCTATTAGATCTCTCAGCGGCTTTCAATACCATCGACCATGGTATCCTTTTGCGACGCCTTGGTGGGTTGGGAGTGGGGGGCACTGTTCTTCAGTGGTTCACCTCCTACTTCTCGGGGCGATCGCAATCGGTGTTGGTAGGAGGCAGAGGTCGACCCTGAGGGTGCTCTCTTGCGGGGTCCCTCAGGGGTCGGTTCTCTCCCCTCTTTTATTTAACATTTACATGAAGCTGCTGGGTGAGATCATCCGTGGTTTTGGGGTGAGATACCATCAGTACACGGATGACACCCAGCTGTACATTTCCACCCCAAACCAGATCAGTGATGTCCTCTCCCTGATGACCTGGTGCTTGGATGCGGTACGGATTTGGATGAACGGGAACATGCTTCGACTCAACCCGGCTAAGACTGAGTGGCTGTGCATACCGACATCTCGGCCCAGTCAGGATTATCCATCTTTGGCCATAGGGGGAGAGGTGTTGCCCCCTGTGGATAGGGCGCAGAATCTGGGGGCCCTCCTGGATGTACGGCTCCAGTTGGAGGAGCAGGTGGGGGCCGTTGCCAGGGGGGCCTTTGCCCAGCTCTGCCTTGTTCGTCAGCTACGCCCATTTCTGGACCGAGATGCCCTGCGCACAGTCACTCACACCCTTGTCACCTCTAGACTCAACTACTGCAACGCTCTCTATCTAGGACTGCCCTTGGATACCATCCGGAGACTGCAGCTGGTGCAGAATGCGGCCGCGTGGGTGGTGATGGGAGTTTCCCGATTGTCCCATATTACCCCCCTCCTGCGCGGCCTGCATTGGTTGCCGGTTGCACTCCGGGTGAGATTCAAGGTTTTGGTTTTAACATACAAAGTCCTACACGACATGGGTCCTCAATACTTAAGGGAGCGACTCTGGCCGGTATTGAGGGCTAACCGCCCTGTGTGAGCACACAGGCAAGGACTCCTCGGGGTCCCGTTGGCAAGTCAATGCCAGCTGGCGGTCCCCCGGTGACAAGCCTATTCTGTCGCAGCCCCTGACCTCTGGAACCAACTACCCCTGGGGCTCCACCTGGCCCCTGACCTCCACACCTCCCACCATGATTTGAAGACCTGGCTGTTCGACCAATCCAGGCTGTGACCCCTCCCTGGGGGGGATGGGTTTTTAAATTATTTTAAATTTTAGATTTACTATTTTGGGCTTGTGATCTGTTTAATTCCTTTTTAATTATTTATTGTGGTTGTTTTAGTTGTGAGCCACCCCGAGTCTTCAGAGATGGGGCGGCATACAAGTCCTAATAATAAATAAATAAATAAATAAATAAATAAATAAATAAATAAATAAATAGACTGATTCCAACAATCTCCAAGAAGCGGCTTCAGTCTTGCAATCTATCTCTCAAAGACTACCAAGAGTGAAATATCCCGGGCATAGGGACAGGCAAGTTTGTAATTAACTTCCAGGGGTTCAATGGACGTCTACCCCTTACTATTGTAGAAGGCACCTTACCTAGTTTGCTAGGTTTAGTTTGGTTTGAGGCATTAGGTCTTAAAGCGACTGGAATACATTGCACTCAAAACCAGGACATTGAGTCGCTGTTAGCTGAGTTCAAAGATGTCTTCAATGAAGAATTAGGTCGGTATGTGGGTACCCCAATTTTGTTTGCATTGGACCCAACAATAACACCAATTAGATTAAAGCCCAGACATGTCCCTTTTGCTTTAAAACCAAAAGTGGATAAAGAGCTGGACAAACTTATATCCCAAGGGGTCCTAGAGCCTGTAGATTTTGCACTATGGAAAACCCCTGTAGTGAGACCAATTAAACGTGATGGCTCTGTTAGATTATGTGCAAACTATAAGAGCACACTGAATAAGGCCTTGTGCACTAACACATACCCTTTGCCAGTAATTCAACATCTGCTACATTCAATGGAAAAGGGCCCCATCTTTGCTAAGCTTGACATGGCCCAAGCTTATCAGCAGCTACCTGTCGATGAAACAACTGCTATGGCCCAGATCATTGTTACACACGGGTGCGTTCAAATGTAAATGGTTGCAGTTTGGGTCTCTGTGGCTCCTGGCATATTCCAATGCCTTATGGAACAGTTGCTGCAGAGCATCCCCGGGGTTATACCCTACTTTGATGATGTCATTATTACTGCAAAGAACAAACAGGACCTACTGGCACGCATCAGACATGTCCTAGCATGTTTCCAAACCGCAGGACTCAAATTAAAGAGGGACAAATGTCTATGTAACCTATCAGCCTATAATCTATCACCTGCTCTTTGTAAAAAATGTGAATGAAGCCAGTTTTCAGGGTACATTCAAGTTAGACTTTTAGCACCTATTATACGCTACATTCCGCAAATTCCAGCTAAAGTCAAGCAAAATCATTGAGTCTATTTTGATGCTATATTTTAGATTAAAACAAAAAGAAAAAGAAACTGTGCCTATTATTGGCACCAAAAGCCATAACAAGATAAGCATTTGCATTTCTACTCACTGCAAACGGACCCTAACAATACACTCACCTTAGAATAAATTCAGCTTTAAAAACTCCATTTAACAGCAAGATGTTGGATTTTTTTTTTTGGTATGAAAACAAATATGTTGTATTTTCTATTGGAGTGGGCAGCCATATCAAACTCAATAAAATAAATACATGAATAAAATATTTACCAACACTATCAGTGCTTTCCAATGTTTTGATTTATTTTTTTTTCAAACATTTATGATTAGAGGTCAAAAACAGCCATGGGCAAAAAGCTACCAATCTAATTGGATCTTTTTGCAATAAATTAAAATACTCACCTTTCCTGCACATAAAAGTATGTTCCTAGTTAAAGGTTCCCCTCACACATTCATGCTAGTCATTTCCGGCTCTAGGGGGCAGTGCTCATCTCTGTTACAAAGCCGAAGAGCAGCACTGTCCGAGGACGTCTCCATGGTCATGTGGCCGGCATGACTAAACGCCAAAGGCACATGGAACGCTGTTACCTTCCCATCAAAGGTCCCTATTTTTCTACTTGCATTTTTACATGCTTTTGAACTGCTAGGTTGGGAGAATCTGGGACAAGTCACAGGAGCTCACTCTGTTACATGGCGCTATGGATTCGAGCCGCCGAACCGCCGACCTTTCTGATTGATAAACTCAGCCTCTTAGCCACTGAGCCATCCCTCTCTGTTCCTAGTTAGCATTATGCAAATAAGAGAATAGAAGAATATATTTTCAGGTATGCTCAACAGTGGCTGATTCATTCCTTGCACAATCCCAATGTCCCTTATTCTGTCTTCAAACCCCAGTGGCCAATATATATTAAGATACAGTATATATTACATCTTTTTTAAAAAATTAAAAATTGCTGTTAAGGTGTACAATTGCTTTTAAGCTCTAAGTTAAACATGAATATCAAAAGCCATAGTCAACACACTATAAATCACTAAGTAAGATTCTGTGGTACAATAAATGGCATCCAGCTGCCGAGAGTCACTTGGTTGAGTTGGGCAGCTATAGAAATTAAATAGATAGATAGATGATAGGGATGATGATGATAAATTGATAGATGATGATAGATAGATGATAGATAGTTGATAGGGATGATGATGAAGATAGATAGATAGATAGATAGATAGATAGATAGATAGATAGATAATCCTACTGATTTAAGAAACTGTTACATAGGGTGTAGTCCATCCTTTTCAACACTAGGTGGGGTTCGAGGACTATGCATTTTACATATATGGGATCTCTCTCTCTCTCTCTCTCTCATCTGAAAACTGATTCCGTTCAGAAGAAGTATTTCTATACAACGCTGAGATTACATGATCCACTCTGAAAGGGATTTTGAAACCTCAATAGCTCTTCTCAGTTATCTGTAGCTGCTTTTACATTCCCCTGAAAGTGAAATAAAACATCAACAGAAAATGCATATTTGGTAGAAAATGTGTTCTGTATGCAGGTTTGAAATCATTGGTTTAGTTTGAATTGTTCTTGTAAAGTGTTGGAAATGATTGGTTTAGAAAGTGCGGGAAAACCCTACACTCTGATTGGCTGTCAGCTGCAGCTGCTGGCTATAAGTAGCAGCCGCAGCAAAGCCAGTTGGGTCCGTTCTGAGCTGTAGTCACTAATAAACAAAAGAGCTTGAAGCACTCCGCGTCTGTCTCTTCATGCAAACTTAACAAAATGTATATTGATAAAGCTGGCATTCACAATACTTTTAAGTCTTGAAATAAAATTCACTTGACTCACAGACTGGGCAGGGCTAGTTTTAAAACTCTTGTTGATTAAAATATAAACAACATCAATGGACCATAACTAATCTAAACTTGCACTGGTGCGAAGCTTGCCAAAGAGCTGGCACAAACTCTGCTGCAGATTCCCCGGCTCTCTGTTCTCGTTGCTTGAATGCATGGCACTGGGCAATGATCAAGAGTTTAGGCTCAAAATGTTCCCTTAATTTTTTCTTGAGGCCTGCGTAGGCCACTGTCTCTACACTTGCCGGTGCTATCAAGTTTTCAGCGATATCAAACATGGCCTGTCCACAGATACATAGCAGGGTTGCCTCCTTCAGCCTGTCATCCTGGTTATCCCGGAGACAGCTGTCTACTCGGGAGATGTATGTGCTCCACTATTCTGGGTGAGTAATATTGAACCCGTTGAGTACCTTCCCAGTTTAGCCATTTTGAGAAGTCCCCTGTGGTGCTGGTTAATAGCAATAGCACTTATTTATTATTTATTTATTTATTAGTGGGACTTGTATACCGCCCCATCTCCGAAGACTCGGGGCGGCTCACAATTAAAACAACAACAACAATAAATAATTAAAAAGAATTAAACTAAGCAAGCCCCAAAGAATATAATTACAAAATACAGAAATAAGAACCACCCCACCCAAAGGGTCACAGCCCGGATTGGTTAAACAACCAGGTCTTCAAGTCATGGCGGAAGGTGCGGAGGTCAGGGGCCAGGCGGAGCTCCAAGGGAAGTTGGTTCCAGAGGTCAGGGGCCGCAACAGAATAGGCTCGTCGTCGGGGGACCGCCAACCGGCATTGCCCAGCCGGCGGGACCCCAAGGAGTCCTTGTCTATGTGCTCGCACAGGGCGGTTAGTATTTGATGTCGGCAGGAACGCCCTTAAATAATAAGGACCCATGCCATGAAGGACTTTGTATGTTAAAGTTAAAACCTTGAATCTCACCTGGAATGCAACCGGCAACCAATGCAGGCAGCGCAGGAGTGGGGGTAACATGGGAGAACCGGGAAACTCCCATCACCACCGCCGCGATTCTGCACCAACTGCAATCTCCGGATGGTATGCAAGGGCAGTCCTAAATAGAGAGCGTTGCAGTAGTCGAGTCGCAAAGTAACAAGGGCATGAGTGACTGTACGCAGGGCATCTCGGTCCAGAAACGAGACTTATATACTGCTTTATAGTGCTTTACCAGCCCTCTCTAAGCAGTTTACAGAGTCAGCACATTGCCCCCAACAATTTGGGTCCCCATTTTACCCACCTCAGAAGGATGGAAGGCTGAGATGCCTGTCTACTGCGGTTGGAGCTTGGCTGCACTTGGAAGTCCTGGGGATGGATCCCTCGGGTATGTCTGTGCCTCCAGTGTGTCCTACTGGCAGACAGGACAAGGAGTGTGGTCCCACCAGAGTTATTTACCCAGTCTGACTCCCAATGATTCAGCCTATTGGTTAGTAGCAGCTCTCTCCTCTACAGGATCCCACCTTCGTTGCCACTATTGTACAGTGGACTGCAGTAGGCAAGCAACAGGCCAGCATAGTTACACCAGCATTTATTGATTTAACTGGAACTGAGGAACTACAGGTATTTACCTGTGATTTATACTCTGGGCCCACAGGGCCTTAATACTTACAACCCTCCCTCCCCCAATATGAATGTTCTAAGTTTCCCTCCAAAATAGTTGGAGTTAACAATTAGGGTCATCTAAAGGTTAGTTTCACTTTAGCATGGCTTAACCCATCTATATATATTTAATACATAACAATCTTCATGTTGTCAAGTTTGAAAAACATTGAATTATAGGATTCAAAATCCAAGCAGTCCTTGGTTTTGGAAGTACCTGTTTAACAGAAGTCTGAATTTGATGAACTCAAATTATAAGGTCAATGCACCTATTTTTATCTTTATCTGAGGTCAACGTTGTGAAAAATCAGTGCTGAAAATAATGTAATGGAAGAGAGTATTCTAGCTCAGGGTTAAATTGTGGAATCCTCTGAGCTTGCTGGGTTTCTTGCAGGTGGAGACTGATGACATACTTGACCCCTCCCTCAGGCTCAGCCTCATCATTTCCTACAGCCACTTCTACATTTATGTCTGGGTATTTGTGAATGTAAGCTGTGAGATTTCCAGAGCGATGTTGCTACCACTTTTGCCCCACCTTGGTATGTTTCTTCTTTGCACATAAAAATATTCTCCACCACAGGCAGAATATTGTTATTATTCTGCTGCAGATGTAGAACATTGTAATTAGAGCAAGGGATTGTGGACACAATGAACAGTTTATTGTTAGCATTATTTTAGCAGGAGAGCGCTTGTGCACCAGGAGATGGCTCTTTCTAGCTTTCAAATATTATTTCAATATTATTATATTTTCCTCCAGAGAAGGAAATACTGTACAACAAAACCATAACCTGAATTAGTTGGCAATCCAGCTGGATGTTTCTGACACGATCTTAAACCCTTAGGCTTACTGGCAGAGTGACCTTTTATTTTTAATTTGTTCACGCCATCAAGATTGGAATCAGTCTTCTTTTTAAAAGGTTTTGGGTAAGCTGGAGGCTAATGAAAAAAGAATGACATCAGCTGAAGTCCAGCAGGCAGAGACAAGCATAAACATCTCATGTAGATGATATCAGAAGATCCAAAGGAATACAAAACATCAAGGCATCAAGGGCCCCTTCATAGTCCCTGAGCAGGCAGGACCAAAACTTCTGATCCTTTCTTGCAAAGGGGATGTGAGCAGGAACAAAAATTAATGCCTTTAAACTTTGTTCAAATTGTTGAAACGCTCTGGAAATGGGACAGGCCTACCCACTTTTAGATTTCAATGTTTAACCTGCAGTGCAAAGTCTGATATGGTCCCCAAGCTGATGAAAATTGTCTGACCCTGACTTGAGGAATGCATCCAGCTTCTGAAAATGGAACAAAAGAGGGATATGGAAAAACAAAACAAAACGGATTGACAAATGAAACCGGTGGATGAAAAGGCACAAGGGAGGTTCCTGCAATGTACCCTATTTCAGCAAGAAAAAGAGAATACACATTTTCCCTGGAATCTTGTAGGAAAACGGGGCAAGAAGAGAATAGAAATAGGAAATTGAGCTGTGGACTGTGTTTGAATGTGGACTATATTTTTTTACTATTTATTGCAGAGAAATAAAGGAACAGGGGTTTCTACCTTTAATTTTTAAAACAAAGGGAACTTTCACTTCTCTAAAATCCCTGAAAATGCTTATGAAGGGAACTGCTGGTCTGATTCATTACTAGATCATAGTTTACACAAATCCAGTAGTTTTACTTCTAACAACATATTGTAGATGATTAGGGAACTGGAGGGCAAAACATGTAAAGAATGGTTGCCAGACCTGGGCATGACTAGTCTAGTGAAGAGAAGGACCAGGGGAGATATGATAGCAGTCTTCCAATATTTAAGGGGCTGCCACAGAGAGGAGGAAGGGGTCAACCTGTTTTCCAAAGCCCCTGAAGCCAAAGAAGGAATAAAGGATGGAAACTGATCAAGGAGAGATTTAACCTAGAAATAAGGGAAAAATTCTGACAGGGAGAACAATCAACCAATGGAACAGAAGTTGCCTTCAGAAGTTGTGGGAGCTTCATCACTGGAAGATTTCAAGAGGCTGGACTGAAATGGTGCTGCCCTTGAAGAGTATTCAGAAGCTACACTGGCACAGAATGGAGTAGTTTTAGGGGCCCCTAAGGTGGCTCCTGTAATAAGACCACTGTTGTACAAACTGTACTGGTTGCTGGTTTGTTCCTAGGTCTAATTCAAGGTGTTGGTTATCACTTTTAAAGTCATTTAGACCATAGAACATAGAATCGCAGGGCTAAAAAGGACCTTGGAGGCCTTCTAGTCCAACCCCCTGCTCAAGACAGGAGCCTCATGCCATCCCAGTCAAATGGTTGTCCATTGTCCATCGATGGCATAGGTCCTAGCTATCTGAGGAACTATCTCTCTCCAATGGGATTGGCTTGACTATCACTCTCTGGAAATAAAAAGACATTTCCTCTCAATGAGAACAATTAATTAGTGGAACAACTTGCCTCCAGAGTTGTGGGTGTGCCATCACTGAGGTTTTCATGAAGAGATTGGACCACCCCTTGTCTGAAATGGCGTAGAGTTGATCATGGGTTGAACTAGAAAATGTCCAAGATTCTCCCAACCCTGTTATTTTATTATTCTGTTATATGACTCCCTGCTTTGAGTCCCACTCTGAAATCAGTATATATTCCAGAAGAAGAATTTTCTCTCAGTGAGAACAATTAATCAATGGAACAGCTTGCCTCCAGAAATTGTGGGGGTTCCCTCATTAGAGATCTTCTAGAAAATATTGGACCCACCCATTTGTCCAGGATGATGTAATGTCTCCTGCTCTGGGTTGGGAGTTGGGCTAGGACACCTCCGAGGTCTTTTGATTCTGTAATTTTATATTTCTATGTTTCAGATGATTTTTTTTTCAACTACCCAGCTCTACTCTGGCACTCTCTTTCAGGTCTTCCAGGCAGAGGAGATTCTTCTTCATTACAATCTTAATTTGAAATGCCAGCCTGAAAATTTGCACACACAGAGTATAGGCCACATTACTGAACTGTGGCAGGCTTTCTAAGACTGCAAACTCCTGGCCAACAGTAAGAAGAATTATTATTAGTAACTGCTTCCGGCAGCCTTCCTGCATCCAAGTCCCCCCCCCTCGCCCTTTCCCAACTCTTCAAAAGTTGTTTTCCTACTATTTTATAAGATTATATAACATTAAGTACAATAGACTTGTAGAGATGAAATAATTTAAGGATATACTATTATTGTATTGATTAATGATGATGAAATGAATGTTATAATGTAAGTTAAGTTAATAGTGATCAGCTCACATAAAATGAAGGCATGATAGTAATAGTCTCATAAATGATTAACAATGATAATAATATACATATATATAATTGATTGATAACATGAGGATTAATATAAACCATAGGGGAAAGACTATAGAGATTATGCACAAAAGACTTGTACCAACCGACACTGTATGTAACTGAGATGGTTTTATGTTTTATGTTCTATGTTTGTGTAAGGTTAATGTCTGTGTAAAAATAATTTAAAAAAAAAGTTGTTTTCCTACCTTCTAAATAAAATACTGCCAATTCAATTTCCTGAACCATCTATGTGGCACTTATGCTATAACAAACGAAATAGGCAACTCATTTTTTTAAAAAAAATGTCATTGTGTCCAAAAGCTGTGCAGTGAAGACCCACAAAGGGAGTTATGTAATTTTTGCTTCAATGTCAGTGGCAGTAAAATTACAATTTTGCTGACAAATAATGATTTAAGATTACTTCATACTGCTGGCGGAGCTTCGAAGACTAAAAAAAATAACTAAAAAACAAGAACTGGAGAAATCTTTCTTTGGCATTTTCTGTCATGAAGGGAATAAGTTATCACTTCTGGAGTGTGGTCGGTAAATTTTCTATTTGTGTTTTTTTTTCCCCAGAATCCAAATAAGATATTCTGCTATTTTAGAGGACAAAGTGATGATCTATCTATATCTGTCTGTCTATCATCTATTGATTGTCTATCATCAATCTATCCTCTTCATATCACCTATCTCTATCTCCCCCTCCCTCCTCCTCTCTCTCTCATCTGTCTGTCTGTGTCAGGTGTAGCTCCATTCAAAATCCAAGAAAGGAAACCTTAGACTCCATTTTTATAGAGAAAAGGACTTTTACTGAATCTGAAGTGGTAGCAACAGAAGAAATACAAGATCTGAAGCAAAAGGCACAGAAATTACATGTAGAAAGTTATCCCATGTCCCCACCCCCAACAATTCGAACTGGACATCCAATCTGAGGTGTGTATAATGTCATGTGGGTACATCTTCAGGTGGCATCTCACACATCTGGTATGCAGACAGTTGACCTTGGCCTAGAAATGATAAGTGGCTGCATTTGCACAGTAAGCAAGAAAGCATCTCAACTTTTACAATTCACACAACTTCAACCTCCAGCACTCTTCCCCCCACGAGGCCCAATTATTCCACACACACACACACATTTCTATGGCAGCCGGAAAGAGTCAAGCAGAAGAAGGAATCTTGGAGGCTGACAGTCTGTCTGTCATCTATAAATATCTATTATCTGTCATCAGATTGTTGGGGGCAATATGCTGACTCTGTAAACTCCTTATAGAATGCTGTAAAGCACAATGAATTGGTATATAAATCTAAGTGGTATTGCTATGTATTCTATCATCCATCTCTCTCTCTCTCTTTCTTTCTTTCTTTCATCTATCTACCTATTATATATCTATAGTTATTGCTCTCTATTATCTATCATCTATCACTTTGTCTATCAATCTATCATTTATCTGTGTTGCATCTCAGTCTTTCTTTCTTTCTTTCTTTCTTTCTTTCTTTCTTTCTTTCTTTCTTTCTTTCTTTCTTTCTTTCTTTCTCTCACACCTCACCAAAATCTCTGGACAGAGTACAACTTATTATTAATTTAAAAGCATTTAAAACCATTTTATATTTTGTAGTTCCAAAGTATTATAGAAATGCCTCCATGAGGATTGAAAACTTTGCATCTCTTAGAGAAACTTCTGGAGACTGCAAATGAAATGCTGGAGGTCATTGCTGGCTCTGCAGAGTCCAATGTTAATATCAGAGTGTCCAGTGTCGGTACAATGGCTCAAATAGCTTTCTAACGATGTCCATAAAACGGTTAGTGCAGTGATCACGTAATTAGTATCAGTGATGGATTTTCTTTTTGGGACAGAATCCACTGTCTGGACCTGCCAAATGGGAGATGATTATTGTTTTTTTACATGTTTTTGGCAATGCAAGCTGATTCTTTCTTTTTATAATTTCCTGCAGCATTCATTGTAACACAAAATTCTTTGTGTTTCCTTGAAGCAGCAAAAGGAAATGGCTCGTAAAGCAGAGTTTGCCAGGAGCAGAGGAAGCTTCTTGGAAAGTCTGTGTCAAAGAGCAAAAGAAACGGGAATATTATCCAGAAATGATCAAGAGCAAGCCAAACCCATCTAGAACAGTTTGTAGAGATGAAAGGAGGGAAGGAAGGCAAAAATTGTTAGGGAACTCAAGACTGCTGGCAAAGAGAGGGACATGTCATTCTTTCTTCCTCCCTTTCTTCCTTCCTTCCTTCCTTCCTTCCTTCCTTCCTTCCTTCCTTCCTTCCTTCCTTCCTTCCTTCCTTCCTCAGTTCTCCTGTCATCAAGGATGTTCTTTGATCTCTCATCTCCACTGTCCAAGTGTCGGAAAGAATGCTGGGGCTCAAATGAGGGTCGCAGTGAGAAGCTCATTAGATGCTTCACAAAAGATTTTTGCAGTTGGAACTAAAGTTCTGACAATCAAGTGGCTTCAAGGATTGAATTTTGGTAGAGACAGAATGATGCCCAGGGAAAATACAAGATAATACAGGTAGTCCTTGACTTACAACAGTTCATTTAGTGAGCATCCAAAGTTACAACAGCGCTTACCATAAGTCATTTTTCACACTTATGACCATTGCAGCACCCCCTTGGTCCTGTGATCAAAATTCAGATGCTTGGCAACTAGTTCATATTTGTGATGGTTGCAGTGTCCCAGGAACATGTGATCAATTTTTGCAACCTTCTGACAAGCAAAGCTATTGAGGAAGCCAGATTCACCTAACGGCCATGTTACTAACTTAACAGCTGCAATGATTCACTTAACAACTGTGACAAGAAAGGAAGTAAAATGGGGCAAAACTCACTTAACAAACATTTCACTTAGCAACATAAATTTTGGACTCAGTTGTGGTTATAAGTCAAGGACTACTTGTACTTGAAAGTAGGCAATATGGTCTTCCTTCCGAGGGATTTCAGAAGCAACTGTGAGATGTTGGCTTTTCTTACAAAACTGAAGCTGATATGATTAAGCCACTTGACAGAGCATTAAATCCTCCCCATATTGTCTGTTTTCAGTTCACATACATTTTCTTCTGCAGCTTAAGAAACCAGAATTGTTTCCTGGTCAGTATGGGTGGACTTCAACCTTAACTCCTGGAATTGCGGGTGCTCCGTCACTAGAGTTTTTAAAGAAGAGATTGAACAGCCATTTGTTTGGAATGGTAAATGGTCTCCTGCTTCAGCAGGGAGTTGGAATAGAAGACTTCCAAGTTTCCTTCCCACTCTGTTATTCTGTTATTCTGCAAGGCTTAAATCACCCACTCTTTAGAAAATTCCAACTCCAAAATTTGGGCACAATCCATATCTATTCAAGGGGAATCTGAGACTAGAAAGAAATATTTGCAACCACCTTTCCTTCTAGGCCAGATGTTTTGCACCTCTGGATTAAACTATTAGCTCTATGCCTGCTCCACTTATGCACAAAGAAGGCCTTTGGAGCAGCATCCTCAGAAGTTTGTATGGCTCCTTCTTTGATCTTCTTTCAATGAACTCTAAAGACCTGGGATCCTCCCAGGCCTCTTATCAGAACGTTTTCTCATTCTCTTTTTGTCTTATTGTTCTTACCAGATAGTATGTTTGGTTATATTGCTTATATTGCTTCCAACTATTCTTACTGCATGCTACTCAGAGTTATTATGGAGGCACACAGCCTTAGAAAAATGGACAAATATATAAATGGGCTTATTAATATTAGGGGGAATTATTTGATCGAGCTTGAAGGATAATATATAAATGAAAAATGAAATAAATAATAAATACAATGCCAGCAGCTTTTTATTTATTTGCTAGTGATCGGTTTGCATTTTTACTCAATCCTTCCTTACGGTTTTCAGCTTGAGAAGCAAGCAGACAAACCAGCTTCCAAATTATGATGGTTTAGCTGAAGGCAAGCTAGACAGTGAATTGGAAAAAGTTAGGCCATCTCTTGGAATTATTCATCTTTCAAAACCAGTCTGTGGTTAAGAATTGCATAATAAAATGTTGAGATTGTCGCTTGTTTCTTTCTTTCCTTCCTTCCTTCTTTCATGCTCATCCATACTGAGGTCTAGAAGATAAGGATATCGTGATTGATTGAGTTGCTTCTCCAATATGGTAGTTGTCAAAGCCACCTCTTCTTCCATCAGGAAGGGCTTCAATGTTCAATGGGCTGTCATGGAAAAGACAAATGTGTCCAGTTGGAAGCAGTTGAAGAGAGAAAGAGATAACCTTCAGCATTTCTTGAAGGCTACTAAATTACAGGAGGCAGATTCGAGATATAGCCAGATGTTTGGGCAGAGAGGGTGAAGATGGGCAGAATGGGTGAAGATGTCCTTGTCAAACCAGACCCTTCTTTGCTGGGCCTAAGACTTTCCCCCACTTTTTCTATGCAGGCAATGGCTGTCACTGATTATAACTAGAAGGATGATGATACCACCCATGCTCTGATTTGCAATCTATATTCCCCAGAGGAGACAATTCATATAGCCCAAATTAATTTCTTTATATTATATTATCAGGTTAATATGGTATTACTGGTGGGAGGGGACAGTTGATGGCTCAGTAGTTAAAGATGCTGAGCTTTTCAGCTGGAATGCTGACAGCCCAGGTTTGAGACCTGAGTGCTGTGTGACTGGATTCCTTGCCCCAGTTCCTGCCCATGGAGCAGTTCAAAAGCATCCAATTTGAGTAGATAAATAGGTAACACTTTGGTGGGAAAGTAACAGTGTTCCATGTGCCTTGGATTATAGACATGCTGGCTACACAGAAGCATCCTCAGGCAATGTCAATGTACTCCCTCAGCCAGTAAACAGAGATGAACACCATCCCTTAGACTCAGACATGACTGGACAGGGAAAACCTTTACCTTTACAGAATTTCAAAATAACAGAGTTGGAAAGGACCTTGGAGATCTTCTAGACCAACCCCTGCTCAAGCAAGAGACCCTATACCAGTGGTGGCTAACCTTTTTGGGCTCCTGTGCCAAAAATTGTGTGCGCGCTTACACACTCGTGCTCATGTGCCAGCACCCCGAAGGCAATGCGCGCAATCCCCATGCACCCATCCCCTGCCGCCCCCTTACCTGCACTGCACCTCACAGCTGATTTTCGGCTGGTTTGAGGCCTTTTTCGGCCTCCCAGAGGCTTGAGGAAGGCTTCTGCAGGCTTCTGCAGGCTTTGCAGGCTGAAAACTAACCCTGTTTTGTCACTTCCGGTATTTACAGAAAAACTGGAAGTGACGAAATGGGCCTAGTTTTTGGCCTGCAAAAGCCTTCCTCAAGCCTCTGGGAGGCCGAAAATGGCCTCAAACCAGCCGAAAATCACCTGTGAGGGGCACGCATGCACAGTGAGGTAAGTGTGCCTGCAGCTCACGTGCCAGCACAAATGGCTCTGCGTGCCACCTGTGGCACCAAGGGGCTTGTTTGAGCACCTTGAGGGCTCTAACAATTTGAGGGGTTGCCACAAAGAAGAGGGGGTGGTCAACCTATTCTCCAAAGCACTTGAGGACAGAATAAGAAGCAATGGATGAAAACTTATCAGCCTAGAAATGAGGAGAAACTTCCTGATAATGAGAACAGTTAAGTAGTGGAACAATTTGTCTTTAGAAGTTGTGGGTGCTCCATCACTGGAAGATTTTAAGAAGAGATTGGAGAGCCATTTGTATGGAATGGTATAAGGTCTCCTGCTTGAGCAGGGATTGGACTAGAAGACCTCCAAGGTCCCTTCAACTCTGTTATTCTGAAGAGAAGACAATCAACACATCTCTCAGATCTGCTTTTGCCTCTACAGGAGTCAAGATTGCTCCCTCCCTTCCTTGTTCCATTTTCAAAGAGAAACAAAACAGTTTGAGTACTTTATAGTTATTAAAGGCCACAAGGGTAGATAATACTTTACATGGAATCAGTTGGAAGCAATTCAGAAATGAAAATAATTTGCCTCTTTGCATCCCTTTCAGAGCTTCATCTAGCAACAACGATGCCTCTACCCCCCCTCGCCTGGTTCGGTACAAAAACTCATTAAGCTAGGATGTTAATGTTACTGGATAAGCATTTTCTTTGGGATTGATTGCTTAACCCACTTTGGATTATGTTTTCTGCTTTGAGTCTTGATGTGCTTTGTTAAGCATTGATTTCTAGTACATAAAACATGCAGATTTAGAGATTAGATAGTGCCTGCAAAGATGAGTATCAGCTGTTGCTGTTGCATTTTGCTCCCCTTGATACTAAGTGCTTATGCAACATATCAGTTGCTCAAATTCTGGTGTTCTGCCAGAATATCTTTGGTGCTTGGTATTCAAGCTAAATTGCTATAGAATTCAGATTCAGTGCTCCAGATTTGTGCTTTGATAGAATTCCATGGTTGTTTCCAGCCCCATGATTCTCTGTTCTAATGTACAAATTTTGGAACTGTAACCCAGGATATCTGAACTATACCCAAAGTACCTGAAGGCAGAACCAGAAGCAATGGGTGAGAAGTAGTCAAGAAAAGAAGCAACCTAGAAAGAAGGAAAAAAAATTCCTAATAGTGAGGACAATTCATCAGTGGAACAGCTTGTTTCCACAGTTGTGAATGTGCCATCACTGGATGTTTTCAAGAAGAAATTGGGCAGCCATTTGTCTGAAAAGGTGTAGTGTCTATGACTTGATCAAAGAATTGGACTAGAAAACTTTCAAGCTCCCTTCCAACCTCATTATTCTGTATATGACTCCTTGCTTTGAGAACCACTCTGAAATCAGTATGTATTCCAAAAATATTTTAAAATAGCAGCTTGTTGAAGCTATCAACTATATCACATTATTTTATATATGATTTTCCATGCTCAGTGGAATCAATAACAAAACATTACTAAAAATAAGAGAGGGAAAATATTTAAACGGCAAATATTAATTGTTAAAATGGGTGAATAAATACAAATTTTTCCTCAGTTTGGTGCCGGTTGCACTCTGGGTGAGGTTCAAGGTTTTGGCTTTAACATTCAAAGTCCTACACGACATGGGTCCACAATATTTAAGGGAGCGCCTCCTACCGATATCGAGAACCAACCGCCCTGTACGGGCACACAGGCAGGGGCTCCTCGGGGTCCCGGCGGCAAGCCAATGTCGGCTGGTGGTCCCCCGCGCCTACTCTGTGGCGGCCCCCCGACTTATGGAATCAACTGCCTCTGGACCTCCGCCTGGCCCCTGACCTCCGCACCTTGATTTGAAGACCTGGCTATTTGACCAAGTCAGGCTGTGATCACCTTGCTGGGGTGTGTGGGATAGTTTTAAATTTTAATTTGGGTTTTATTGGGCTTTAGTGATTTAATTTTTTTAATTATTTATTGTATTTATATGTTTTAATCTGTGAGCCACCCCGAGTCTTCGGAGATGGGGCGGCATATAAGTCCAATAAAATAGAAATAGAAATTTTTCTCTTTCCAATCAGCTACAAATAGAAGCATCTCAGTATTTAAGGAGTTGCTGTAAATAGATTATTGTGCTAGTTTGTAGTTCAACTTGAACAACATATTTCTATTCTAAGGTCAAGCTTCAGGAGATCTTGGCTTGGCTTTCTGTAGTGTAGTTTATCAAGTGCAGCTCTCAAATTAGCTGTAAATTTGTTGCTCATCATTACAGAAGGAAAATAATAGTATTCAGTCAAAGCTAGGTCCAGCTCAGTGAAGGAGATAAATCTGATATTTCTACTCGAAAGCCAGAGTTAATTGAGGAGCAGCAGTACAGTTTGGTAAGCTGTAAAGAGCAAAGACAAAACGGAACCTTCTTGGCCTGTCTCAATAGCTTTGAAAAGATCAAATTCTTTTTTCCACCTTTCAAAAGGGGCTCAAAATCCACAGCTCCTTTTCAAATTCCCAAAAAGAAATTCCCAAATCCCAATGGATGGACATCAGTTAATGAATCAAACTTTGTGAAAAACACGACCTATCAAGTTTACCAGAAAGTATAACCAGGAACTCTTAGCTAGTTTAGATACAGTACCTGAGGAAGATCATAGTGCTAAATGATACTCTTGATCACTATTCAAACCCTCTTTTTTTTCTTTTGATGATTCTGAAATTCCTTGCTTCAGGGTAGGGTGGGGGAAGTGGAGCTGAGCATTTACTGGCCGGATGCCCTTCCTATTGATTATGCAGAGTTCATAGCAGATATTTTCTCTTTATGCCCTGATAGAGAAATATCTGTCACTGCCTAGAATTGAATTCTCAACCTTTTGAGTGGGAGGTGAGAGTCTTCACCTTTAACTCACTGTGCTGGTTGTCCAAACCCTCTTTATAATGATTTTTAAAAGATAATGGTAGGGAAAATGGTATAGTTATAAATCCAAATGCAAAGGTACTGAATAGAGGATTTATTTATTTATGCGTTTGCTCAATTCATATAGCCACCCATCTTTCCTTTTGTGTCGCAAGGCAGCTTACGATAAAAGACACTTGGTGGTTTACAATAAATTAGGGTTGCTGTCCTTGGTTATTGAATCTAGACCTGAATTCATTCACTCTATATAGCAGCTGTCTAGGATCCTGTACTAAGGGCCCCATGGTTTAACTTTATTTCCATCTTCTACTATCTTATCTCATAGGATCATTTGGAGGTTAGGAGCCTTTACTCAACCAGAAAAAAATGCAAAGGCTTCCTTCAATTGTTTGAGTCTTGACTTTAGTTTAACTTGTTCTATTTTCCTACTATACTCATCTATTCTTGCCTTAAATACCTATGATACTTAAAATATTTATAAGAAGGTTTTATAGTTTCATCCTTTGTAGTAGAGAATAGAGAAGATACATGGGGCAATCAACAACACCTTTAACGAAATAAATACACAAAGAAGAAAACAACAATAATCTACCCTACCTGGATATTGTGATCTGCAGAGGAAACAATGGCAGACTACGAACCTAGGTTTATTGAGAAAAAATCCACATTAAGTGGTATTTCTGGCAAATCAACAACCCAAACTTCCCACAAAATGATGTTTATGAGCACATTAATCACATAAACACATTATAATAAACCAGAAGTCCAAAAAGAGGAAACAGACTACATATATCGTTTTGCCCGATGCAACAAATCTCACACAACTTCATGTAAAAAGTGCATAGATACATAACTTATCACAACACAAACATCACAGCCCTTGAAAAGAATCACTCTTCCAATAATCAAAAAGATATCTGAGACTAGTAAAATTCCTTTTGGTATCACAGTAGCACACAAAGCAACAAAATTGCTCCAGAACATTCTAAGCAAACTTAAAAGACCAAATAATCAAAGGAGTCAACAATTACAAAATCAACTGGCAGTCAAAAATGTGATGCCAATTCCTTAGTCTCTCAATACATAAACAAATCCAACCACTATTTCTATTGGGATATTATTGACATTTTAAATCAAACCAAATCTAAAAATTACTAGGGAATTTCTGGAAGCTTGGTATTCTGACTAATCAGCCATCAGTAGGCACAGAGAGATAATGGTCATCAGTAGATATAAAAGTCTACATCATTGTATATTTTTATTGTTATTTCCCCCCTAAGAGATTTCAGTTTGTTTTTTCATTTGAATTGTACAGCTTATATTTATTTAATATACATTAAAGGTGAAAATAATTCTGAAGTGATTTACCTTGGTCTGAATTTTTTACATCTAAAAATGATACTTTTATAGGAAATGTGTAGACTTTTTATATCCACTGTAAACTACTAAAGTTCTGTTTTCTGTCTATCAGATTAGAATAGAATAAAATGGAATGGAATGGAATGAAATGGAATGGAATGAAATAGAATTTTTTATTGGCCAGGTGTGATCAGATACACAAGAAATTTGTCTCTAGTCCATTAGCTCACGCAGTACATATAATAGACAGCATCTCACCCAGTCTGCCATTAGGAGCACCATCTTTAACATTAATTTATCACCTTCAATTAGCCCAAATCATAGTGCAATAATTTCTGAATCAAGGTACCTCTAGTCCGCTAACTTAAGGCATTAGTATTAGATCTTTCATGGTATGTAGCAGATCTTTCCATGCTATATAGCATATAGGACAGCTAATTTGAAGAATCAGTTCAAAATCTGGCACACATTACTCCTTTCAAAGTGAAATTTCAAGGATCTTCAGACCAGTTGCACTTGCAAAACTATTATCATTGCAGCATCACCATGGTCAGCTGTGATCATGTGATAGTGATTTACAACCCTCCTTGCCAGCTTCCCACAAGGAAAGTCACTGGGGAAGCCAGCAGGAAAATGGAAGCCACCCCACTCCTAATGCATTATACTGCAACAATGTTTGAATCAAGCTATTTCACATCTGCTAAATTAAATAATTGTCAGGATTCCAGCAGTGGCCCTAATTAAATCATGAGCTTCAAGCCAGGCTTCAAAACTTACAAGAGATTTATTAGGAGCTAACATGACGGTATGACCTGTGTGTAGCCGATTCTGAGACATGTAATTCACTGTCACCCTTAACCCTGGTTCTCTCCCACCCCTCTGGGTGTATCATAATTCATATTCTCCAATGAAACATGTCCATAGCCAAGAGTCATCAATCATGTTCTCCAATTAGAGATTTGCATGGCGAAAACTCCAGTCGGTTAGTTATAATCTTTGCAAGGTATGAATCGAATTCCAGTTCCAAACTTGGTGGTGCAGGCTGTTAAATGCCTAGCACTTAAGTTCCAGCTGCCTGCAATTATTGTAGGCTCGAATCCCACCAGGCCCAAGGTTGACTCAGCCTTCCATCCTCTTGGGGTAGGTAAACTGAGGACCCAAGATTGTTGGGGGCAATAAGCTGACTTTGTAAAAATGCCGCTTAGTAATAAGCAGGCATATACAATGGAATGAAGGCTATTGCTGAGCGCATTGGGTTGTATCCCAAAAATTGTAAGCCGCCCTGAGTCTTTGGAGAAGGGTGGCATATAAATGTAATTTTTTTAAAAAAACTGCTGCATTGCTCTTTCAAATTCTTTCTCCCCCGCTTTCTGTTGGCAACTATAAAACAGGCATTGAAAATGTTTTATGAGTTGACATTAATACTTTAAAAATCATGGAACCATTACTCCTGTGAAGTTTTTTTTTTACAATGTTCTAGCTGTTGCAATGTCCCCACAATCAAGTGTATCTATACTCAGCTGAGATGATGGCAGGGCCACCCAGCATTGGGATAAGAAAAATGGTCCATATAATTATGCTGAAAAGAGCGGGGTGAAAGCAAAACAATACAATAAGATTCAGGAAAACAAAATGTCCATTCTGCTTGCAACAGACTATGTTATCTTTCTCAATTAGGAAAGGATGACATAACAGCTCATAGATTATAAGAAATGCATCTAAAAGGAAGGAAACAGCCCAAATAAACATCCTCCCTAGAAACCAGATAAAGAAGAAAAACTACCAGGTAGTTCATCAAGGAAGAAACCATACCTCAATCAAGGACCATTAAGAAAGAAATGATATGCCAAGGTGGCAGGATACCATCTATCAACAATTATCCAGCTTTACTCTCTCATGCACTGATGTTGATACCTTGCATGATAACAAAATGTCTGCATGAAAACAACCAAGCTCAGAGAACACCAGGAATCCCACCATTTGAACTAGAGCTACATATACAGTATACTGTAGGGATATGTAATGACTCAGGGGTCATATCTGGGACCTTTTGCACACAGCCCATGTATCTCCTCATGGAAGTGGCCCTTTCCACTCTTCTCATTTGCTCTCATTTGCTTCTCCATTATTTTCTTCTGAGATTGGAGACAGGAGCAAGAAGATACAAGAGCAATTGAAGCAGATGCCGCCATCTACATGCTTTCCAACTCACACTCTGTTGGATAAGGGAAAAGCTCCATCCCAGCTTTTCCTCCAAGCTTTTAAGATGCTTTTATTTAGAACCCTTTTTCTATAAGTCTGTGGAGATTCTCAGTCATCCAAGTCATGGTTGTCCCAAAGGTGCTTCTTCAAAAGACAATTGGACTTTGTTTTTCCTTGAAGGCATTTTGCATCTCATCTAAGAAGCCTCTTCAGTTCTTCAAAAGACAACTGGACTTTCTTTTTGGTCAGAAAATGGAACTTTCTGGTGTTGCTATGCAGTTTACAACTTGGAGGGATTTGAAGGCAGATCAAATTCACCAATGACAGGGTAACGCCACATACCCTGGAATGGCATCACAAGCCATGCCCCTTGGTATATAAGGGGCATCTCTCTCTGAGGAGATGGTCTCCTTGCCTGCCTGCTGCTGCTGCTGCTTCTGCTCTGGCTAGGTATCTCAGGAGCATGAGGAGGAGGAACCTCATGACATAAGAGAAAGGGGAGAGAGAGAGGGAAAAGAGAGGTCTGCAGTTTCTTAAGAGGTCTGTGTTTCTTGGAGAGTTATTCTCAATTGTCCTTAAGAGAGATTGATCAGCATAGGCGATCAATTCTCTCAAATATCTACCTCAAAACTCTTAACAACCAAACCTAAAGGACTGAGAAAACCTAACTACATAGGTAGTTGTAGAAACCAAGAGAGACCTGAGAGAGAAGAAACTAAAGAAGCGATAGACACTAGTAATAGTCTTTCTGTATGTTTATTTGATTTAAGCTGCTTGTACAATAAATGTTTTGGTTTGAAAACAGACTGGGCTCAGCATCTTTGTACAATTTAAATATATAGACAAGTTAACAAGATCCTCTAAACATTAATCATTCATAGGATTGATTAAAAATATTCAACATTTTCCCTTAAAGACATTTCAATTCTCCTCCAAGAAGGAGGGCTGAAGAGTCAGAACTGAAGAAGCTGCTTGGAGGAGAATTGAAATGTCTTTAAGGAAAAAGAAAGCCCAGTTGTCTTTTGAAAAAGCACCTTTGGGACGACCTTGTTTCTATAGCTAAGTCTTAACTGTGTGATTAAAATTCTAATCCCATCCTACCTCTGTATCTCCCTCCTTTACTTCCTTCTCAAAGTTGATTTAGACTGTATTCTGGTTAGGTGCAGGGATTCTGATTATATTAATGGCAGGAGTTCAAAGTGTCACTGGATTGTGATCATTAGCTTGCCAGTGAATATATTAAATGCAAAACAGCCATTTTAAAAAAGAGCATTGGATGGGGGAGAAAGCAATTTCATTTATTTTCTTTTTCAACATCAGTCTAACAGGGCATTCAATAATAAACAACCTCCCCCATCTCCCATCCTTTCTTTATTCTCTATCTACTTTTAAATAAATTTTAAATTTTGTCACCCATCTTATCCCTGAACTCATGTTATACTGTAAATATATACATATTTTCTAAGAAGTAAATCTTGCTGAATTCAGTAACAGACATGAGGAAATTGGGTGGGTTGTTGGACTGAATTGCTTCTCACAAAAAAAAATTATGGGTCAAGGGATCACAATATTACAAGTGTCTGATTGGCTAAGATATTTTGAGGTGACATTTTAACAGAATAGCAGAATTGGAAGGGACTTTGGAGATCTTCTAGTCCAACCCTTTGCTCAAACAGGAGATCTTATACCATTTCTGACTAATGGTTTTCCATTCTCTACTTAAAAACCTCCATTGATGTAGCACCCACAATTTCTGTAGCCAAGCTGTTCCATTAGTTAATTGTTCTCATTGGCAGGAAGTTTCTCTCATTTCTAGCCTAGTTCTGTCCTTGATAAATGCCCATCCGTTGTTTCTTGTTTTGCCTTTAGATGCTTTGGAGATTGACCCTCTTTTCTTTGTGGCAGAGGTGCCCAAGCATTGCAACTTTAAGACTTGGGGACTTTTCAATTCCCAGAATTTCCTAGCCAGTCATGCTGTCTGGGGAATCCTGGGAATTGAAGTCCACATGTCTTAAAGTTGCCAAGCCTGGACACCCCTGATTTAGGGGATCTGATCGATCCTTGTAGACTTTTGAAAGACTTTGGTGGGTACTGTGTCCAATCAACAAAGTTGTTAGCCCATCTCATACACATTTGCACTCTGACAATAAGGTCAGTGCTAGTATGCTAATTTATTGCTAACTATGTTAACCTATAAGCAGGGGCAGGGGGAACCACATTTCTTGTGAATGAGTTCAGAAACATCCAAAGGAATCTATGCAGAGAAATATAAGTTCTCCATCACCTGCTATTTCTCCAACTTGAATATTTCCAAAGGCAATTCTTCACCTGTCCTAATCAATGAACACAAAGCCTTGTTTGAAAAATCCATGAACTCTTTTCCTGGGATGTTTCAGGCTTAATCCATCCATCCTACAGAAAAGTTTCCTAACAAAGAACATTCAGGATCATAGCAGCAATGTTCAGATGGATCAAATATGATTGATTTCAGGGAGCATATTTTTTTCTAAATTGTATTTTCTGTTCCAATTTCAGGGTTGTGACTGCTTCAACCATTTCAAAATCACCTTCCCAGTTGTACTAGAGAATTTTATGGAAGCTGTCTTACAGCTGACCAAAATCTTAATGTTACTTATTCGATGGCAAAATTTTGCTGCTTAGCAACATGGATATATTCTGAGAAAATCACAGTCAAGGGATGGAATGGTTATCTTCAGATGTGGTTTTGTTTACACACACAAAATACAATACGCTCTATTAGTTTTATTCATCATATCAGATTTCTGATCAAATGACAACAGTAATGTTTTGATTTCATTTGATTTGATTCCCTGTGAATCAAATCCTTTCTGAATACACATTTATTGCAATTACACCAAGATTTACAGGCAGGCCTCTCCACTAAAACTCAAGGTATTTTAAAATAAGTTAAAGCAATAATGTACCCTACGTTAATTACGTAGGCAGTCCAAAGGCCCAAATACATGGTGGAACAAGAATGTTTTGGGACAGTCTTGAAGGGTAAAAAGTTAGGTGCCTTTTTTTTAGGAAAAAGACCTTCTCAAGGACAAGGGCATTTGACCCTTCTCATTACTATCTGAAAATGCACATATTAATCTAGTTCAGAAAAATCCATGCCTCATACTATGTCATTGTAATACAAGTAGTCCTTGACTTACAACCACAGTTCGGACCAGAACTTTCATTACTAAGCAAAACAGTTGTTAAGTAAGCCACACCAAATATTGTGACCTTTTGCCCTTGTTGTCAAGTGAATCCATGTGGCTCTTAAGTGAAGCATGTGACTGTTAAGCAAATCAGGTTTCTCTCACTGTTTGTTGGAAGCTGGCTGGGTTACAAACAACGATCGAGTGACTGTAGGATGCTAAAACTATCATAAATCCATGCAGGTTGCCAAGGGCCCAAATTTTGACCACGTCACCACAAAAACTGCAATAGCCAGGAGCCTTTGGTGGCCCAGTGGTTAGAATGCAGCATTGCAGGCTAACTCTGCCGACTGCCAGCAGTTCGATCCTGACCAGCTTAAGGTTGACTCGGCTCTTCCATCCTTCTGAGATTGGTAAAACGAGGACCCAGATTGTTGGGGGCAAGATGCAAAATATTGTAAAGCACTCAGAGAGGACGGTAAAGCACTGTGAGGTGGTTTATAACTCTAAGTGCTATTGCTAACAATAATAAGTGAGAGGACCAATTGTAAGTAACTTTTTTCAGCAATGTCGTAAATTTGAACAGTTACTAAATGAATGGGCTATAAGCTGAGGACTACTGGTAATTCCTGACACCATCTCATACAGTATTTCTGCTCCACTCTCCTTCCATTTTTCTTTGCATGACTCACACCGTGCATTATGAAAGCCACTGCTGAGATGAAAGGTGTCCTTACCTAGCACTTCCTTCCTTCATTTCATTCTTCTGAAAACTCAAAGCCTTTAGAATTTGGCCTGAGCTAAGCAGTTGGCTAATTAACCTATTTGGAGAGAGATCTGGCGGAGGAGGGGTGACCGGTTCCTCTTTATCCCATTTGCTTCTTCAAATGAGCTCCTTAAAAGCATCTGCTCTCTCTTCATCCACAATTCTATCTGGAGTGCACAGGTGGATTTTGCAGGAGGGAATGCTGGCAGGTTTTGCTGAACTGAAATCAGCTCTGATGGGAATTCTGGCTGGCTGAATCCTGAAGTCATGCAAAAAGAAAAGTTTTTTCTTGAATTTATCATGTTTATGTAGCCATCAGTACAAGGAAACAACAAGTCCCAAATAGTCTCAGAAAGCTTCTAACGTCTAAACTAGTTTGAAGGAAGGGGCTGACCCTGGGGCATTTTATGATAAGGAAGACAATACCAATGACCATTATGTCTTCTTCCTTCTCACTCTTATTTTAATGGTGAGAGTCAGAGAGGCCAAGAGAACAGAAGGAGCAGAAACCTTAGCACCCCAGCAGATAATGAGGATGAGATGATGGCAGCTTGGAGGAACTAACATCCTGCATCAGAGAGAGATACAGGTGGCCTGCTCTAAGTGCCAGAGATACAACTGAAATGACAGAGGGGACAAATAATCAGAAGATCTGTGCTGAAATCTGTCATTGCAGTCAGTGGAGGATACAAAATAGCTACCCATCTTGATTTAGGAAAAGGAGGATTTGTTCAAAAGTTTTTCAGAAGAGAACTTAGGTGACATCATGGTCTTTTTCCTGACCTTTCTTGTAAACCTTATCCAAGAAGTTCTGGCTCCATTTGCTCTTTCCTTACCAAATTCTCTTGCAAGACAGAAAAACAGCAAGGAAGCAATTGGCCCAAAGACAAGGGATTGGATTTTTAAATTAAAAAATGGTGCAGATGACGTGTGAGAATAATGGTTTGATAAGGTTCTATTAGCCTGGGAAACAGTGGCATCACCTTGATGAACTTAGCTGATCTAGCTGGCCTATTCAATTCTTTAACAGATTAACAGTGTTGGAAGGGACCTTGTAGGTCATTTAGTCCAACCCCCCACCCAAGTAGGAGACCATACACCATTTCTGACAAATGGCAGTCCAATCTCTTCTTGAAAGTTTAAAGTGATGAAGCTCTCACAACTTCCAAAGGCAAGCTGTTCCATTGGTTGATTGTTCTCACTGTCACAAAATTTCTCCTTATTTCCAGGTTAAATCTCTCCTTGTTCAGTTTCCATCCATTATTCCTTGTCTGGGGGAGGAAAAAATCCCTGAAGAGTATTGGGACTTAAGGGAGGGTTTTAGTGAGAAAGCGTTGGATGGTCCCCCTCATCGCCCTACAGATTGCAGCATTGAGATTCTGCTGGGGGTGAAGCTCTCTAAGCCCAAACTGTACTCAATGACACCACGAGAATTAGAGGAGTTGTGTTTGTTTATCGATAAGAACCTTGAGCAAGGTTTCATCCAGCCTGCCAGGCCTCGAGTGGCGGCCCCAGTGCTGTTCTGAGAAAAGAAAGATGGCTCTTCGCTTATGTGTGGACTACCAGAACCTTAATGCCATTGGCATAGAAAACATTTACCTACTACCCTTAATGAAGGACATGCCAAGGGAGAAAATTTCACCAAGCTTGATTTGAGAGAAGTGTACTACTGAGTTTGAATTAAGCAGGGAGATGAATGGAAAACTGCATTCAATTGCCCTTTGGGTTGTTTCCAATTCAATGTTCTCCCATTTGTTCTGCAAGGGGCCCCTGCCATATTCATGCAGCTGATAAATGAGGTGCTGCATGAACATTTATACAAGGGGGTGTTGGTTTATCTTGATGACATCCTTATCTATACAGAGACTTTGGAGGAGCATATGAAATTGGTGCCGTCAGTTCTGAAAAAACTTCAAGTGGCTGAACTGTATGCAAAATTATCCAAGTGTGAATTTCACCAAGGGAAAATTGACTATTTGGGTTACTGCATATCACATGAAGGCATAGAGATGGACCCGGAAAAAATCCTGGCCATTTTGTAATGGGCTCCCCCTCGCACCAGAAAACAATTACAGAGTTTTCTAGGATTCATTAATTAGTTTGCAAAGATTGCATTACATATTACAAATCTCCTAAAGACTAAGGGGGAATTGAACCCAAAGCACAGTCGACTGTTGGAATGGTCCATGGAGTGCCAGGCGGCTTTTGAGAAGCTAAAATGACTCTTTGCAGCCGAACCAGTGTTAAAGCATCCAGAGATGGATGCCCTTTTTGTGATCCAGGCTGATGCAAGCGACATGGGAGTGGGAGCAGTTCAATCAAATGAGAGTGGAACTTTACAACCTTGTGCTTATACCTCCCAAAAACTAACTGAGACCGAAAGAAAATGGGTTATTTGGGGAAAAGAAGTGTTAGCTGTCTGATGGGCATTATTAACTTGGAGGCATTTTCTCGAAGGGGCAAAACACCCCTTTGAGGTATGGACAGATCATAAAAACCTAGAGGCCCTAAAAACTCCTCAGAAATTGTCTCCTAAGCAGATTTGTTGGGCGCAATACTTTAAGCAGTTTAATTTTTCATTGAAGTACCTCCCGGGGGAAAAGAATTTTATGGCAGATGCTTTATCTAGATTGCCCCAATATAACAGTGTCCACCCAGAAATGATCCATACTATCGTTCCTACAAGGCAACTGGCTGACCCAAAGGTCACCAGAGCCCAGGGAAAAGAGGATGTTAACCTGTCAAGTGATGTAACTGTGCAGTTAAAAGAAGCTTTAAAACTGGATGATTGGTTCTTAAACCACTCAAATGACTGTACCATTCGAGATGGTTTAGCATGGGTAGAGACCAAATTATATGTCCCAGCTAGCCTAAGAGGGCCCATCTTAAAGCAAGCCCATGATTCGAAAGTTGCTGGACATTTTGACTTTGTGAAAACCTTACATTTGGTCAAACGGCAGTTTTGGTGGCCATCTTTGAAAAAAGACATAAAAGCTTATGTAGCTAGTTGTCCTATTTGTGCTTTAAAGGGTTGCAGACATGCTACATTTGCATTCCTACATATTCCCGTAGCTGTGTGTAAGTGTGTGCATAGTTTTTTTCTTACATGATTTAAGGAGACACACACAGTTTAAACATCCATATTTAACATCCTTGTCCGACATTTGCATGAAAGAAATTTATTAGAAATAATAGGTGATCAGATTAGACAGAATTTCTCCTTCATTACTGAATACTTTGAAGGTCTCTCTTGTGATAATTTTATCCCTAAAGCAATTTTACATCTAAAGAAACCCTACTGATCAAATGAAAGATACATGTTTTTATATAAGAAATGAAAAGGCTAATGATGAAAACTGAGTCATTTCCATTAGGAAACAAGGCCTTAGAAAAAAATGGAAAATGAATCAAAGTTAAACATACCATGAAAACTTGTTGGGTGATTTTTCCCAATTTCTTCAAAAACATTTAACAGAAAGCATATTAAAATTATATATTACCATCAAAGACTGCTGATATATACCAGTAGGAACCTCTTGTGCTTAACAGGAGTTTTATAAAACATTGATTATATTATCATACTATTAAATAAAATTGAAATAGATCAGGTTTCTTCACAGCAGGTTGGACTGGGAGCAATTAGTAGAGCCACAAGAGTGTGTGTGTGTGTGTGTGTGTGTATGGGTATAGGGTACACACACATGCACACACACCTGTATGTATGTATGTATATAGCATATGTATATGTATATGTGTGTTACGTGTATGGGTAGATATATACTTTCTTTGAAATCAGGCAACAGAATTTCATTTTTAATGTGGGCCAGTATGCTCAAGTAAAAAGTGATAATAAAGATTATCTTATCTTATACCTTATCTTATTGTCTCATATCATCTTAAGAACCTCTGAGAAGTAGAAAAGCTAATATGAAAAATATTGCTATAATAGCTGCGTATCAAATTTAAGTCTCATGGATTGGGAGAACAGTAGTTCAGTGATAATTGGATTATACTGACTTCATTACTTTATAACTAACTCAACCAACATAATTCTTCTTCCTCCTCCTATTTTCCCCATAGCAGCATCCTTTGAGGTCGGTTATTTTATGTTTCATATTTAAATCAAAATTAAATTTTACTAATTAGCATGTATTATTTCTTTATAATTTCTTTATAATCATGGCCAATAAAAAGCATTTTGCATTTAGCTGACTTTGTTAGCAAGGGGTGTGTGTAAGTGCACCATCGTGCCTACCATCCCTATCCTATTGTCCCCATTCATTCATACTTATTTCCTGTATTCATACTCATGTTTATTCTTATACCTATTATCTTGTAAGCGATTGACAAATCAAATAAATAAATAAATAAATAATATTAGTTTATTTCTGATTAAAAATAACTCTAAATTAAATTCGGTTTAAAAATACTTTTAATGAGGAAGTTCCAAAATTGTAAACACACATTCCCACAAATCCATTTTAATATAGTCATTTTGAAAAGGGCTTATACATTTTTATGATTTATATTTAATGTTGAAAAAATGATAACATTCCCAATGTTCATATTTTCTCATCTTTGAAGATATATTTATTTTTGAGTATCAATTTTTTAAAAAGATAATTTGTCATAAAATGCCCTCTGAGCAGTTTCCATGGCACCCTATATAAATATAATTCTGAGTTCAGTTCCAAGCCAATATTAACCTGAACATATTTTTTTCATTCTTTGAAAAATCTACTGTTTCTTTAATCAAAATTGGCAGCAATTAAGGGAGTTAACCTATATTTAAATCTGTTAGCTTTGAAATTCAGCTGCCAACATAATGGGAAGGGGGGGTGGAGGAGTTGACAAGTTCAAGGTTATTCTGTATGTCACACTAAGAAATTCCAGTTGCAGTTAATTGGTTCTCGTGATTTATGAAGTGTAGAAGTGGGAGGAGAAAAAGGTGGATTCTGTGTAGCATGCGAAAATTCTTTCACTTTGGAAAATGCTTTAGACATACCAGATCTGTTTCTAATAAATCCATTGGAGAGAATATGTCTCGGAGTGATTGATATCCTGGATACTTTCTGGATGCCTTACATAAACATTAAGTGGTCAGATTTGGCTTTGAGAAGTTTATTGATCTATGAATCCAACTGAATTACATGAGTCTTTTATTCTGTGTCAGATTAACTGAGTAACATGCATAATCTTCAAGTTATGGTATAATTAACCTCCAAGCATCAATTAGTTAAACATATTTAATCAATTCCATAATCTCTGAATATTTTTGGTCTTCTCTCCAAATGTTCATTAAGAATTCATTAATTTAGTTTAGTTTACTTTATTGTCATTGCACCTCATACAATGAAATTAAATGCCATCTTCAGTGTTGTGCTGACCTCTGGGGGTTTTAAATTTTAAAATTATAATGGTTTTATATTAATTGGCTTGTATTATTTAATAGTGTTTTAGATAATTAATTTATTGTCTGTTTTTAGTTGTTAGCTGACCCGAGTCCTTTCGGAGAGGGGGCGGTATACAAGTCAAATAAATAAATAAATAATAATAATAATACTTTATAACTATAAAAATAAAACATAACACACATCCTTCACATTCTATACAATTGAATTGAAAACCTGATATTGCATTAATATTGCACTATACTGAATTGAGTAGAATTGAGGAACACCAATAAAGCTGCAGATGCTCAAGGTTGACTCAGCCTTCCATCCTCGGGTAGGTAAATTGAGGACCCAAGATTGTTGGGGGGCAATAAGCTGACTTTGTAAAATTGCCACTTAGTAATAGCAGGCATATCAATGGAAGGAAGGCTATTGCTGAGCGCATTGGGTTGTGCTCCAAACATTGTAAGCCGCCCTGAGTCTCCTGGAGAAGGGCAGGGTATAAATATGAATAAAAATAAAAAAAAAAAATAAAAGATACTCTGAGAAGGGATTGTGCACAGAGAAACAACCCCTTCACACACCTTACTTTTAAGTGTGCCTGAGCATTGCACTTCACTCACATGCCTCGTTCAGACTCTGCAGTCCTTAGAAAGAAATGTTGAGTGCAACCTCTCATTCATGACATTGAAGGAGAGCTGATACGAACAACTATCAGAGAATTTCTTTGCTCAGCAACCTGTGATTTACTGTTCTCCTTTTCCATTGTAGAGCAGCTGAGAATAATACGTGAAGCTGCAATGAATTAGTTAATTCCTCTTGTGAGACTGGTCAGTCTGGCAAACTTAAATCTCCTGCCCATTCATGCTTGTCTTGTAATTTAATGAAGACAAAGATAGGGCTGACAATCCAATTACTTTGGAAATGCAAAATGGGGCTGCAACAGAGATTCTTACACTCGCCTGACATTCAGGGATGAGAGCACAGGAGGGCAAATGAAGAGATATCTGGGGAGGGGCAGTTTATAGAAAGTCTTTCTCAACTGAAAATACCATCAGTGGAGGGTCCACCAGCTGTGAAGCCCCATTGGAGTAGCATCAAGCAACGCTTGCAGCTATTTTATACTGGCAATTACAGTCCGGTGATTGATGTGCTCTGTTGATGCCTCTGCTTCTGTTGCGTAGCACCACTAACTCACAGTGACAGGGTTAATGCAGTGTGCAAAATCATGACTTGATGTGGTGGATTCCCTCACTAAGCAGAAGTTTGGATTATAAGAGTTCCAAGGTTCCTTCCATTTGATGATTGCATGATTTTGTTTGATTTCTGGAATCAGTCACATACACATCAGGCAGGGCTGAGGCACTGGCACCAATCCATGATTGTGGGGTGGGAGGGGGACAGTTTTTCAGGGGTTATGGCCAGCCATGAGAAGGGCAGGGTTGGTGCTGCAGTGTTAATATGACTGTATCAGAGTTGTATGTAGGCAGTGTTTTCTGAACCTTCCTTCCTTCCTTCCTTCCTTCCTTCCTTCCTTCCTTCCTTCTCCTTCTTCTTCCTTCCTTCCCTTCCTCTCCCTCCTTCTTCCTTCCTCTCCCTCCCTCCCTCTATTGTATTGATGTCTTTGCAGAGTTTCCCAAGATTCTTGAGTTGTTTTCCTCTGTAGGATTTTCATCCAAGGAATCTTTCCCAAGTTTATTAAAATCAGCTCTTTTAAAATCTAAGACTCTGGTGTCATTATGTCTTCTATTGCTTATGTTTGTGTTATGTTGAATTCTAGTATCACTCTCCCCCAAGGTTCCTGCAGTTTCAACACCCTTCATCACTTCTTCTCTGTTTGTAAGAATTAAGTCCAGTATGGCTGACCCTCTAGTTCCCTCCCCTAACTTTTGGACAACAAATTTGTTAGCTAGGTTGGTTAAGAACCTATTTGATTTCTCACTTGGTGCAGAATTACTCTTCCAATTGATATCAGGATAATTGAAGTCCCCATTACTATTGTACTGTGTTTCCTTCATATATTTGTTAGTTGGTTGGCAAAAAGGTCATCTATGTTTTCTGCTTGGTTGGGGGACCTGTTGTATACACCTATGGCCATGTCATTCTTTTTTTTTCTTTTATATTGACCCATATGCATTCTAGGAGATTTTTGTCTTTGGTTTCATGCATTTCTGTAGCAATATAGTGGTCCTTTACATACAGTGCAACTACACCTCCTCTTTTATGGGGTCTGTTTTTTTTTGAACAGTTTGTATCCTTCTATCAGTATGTTCCAGTCATGGGTTTCACCCAGTGGTGGGATTCAGTGAGTTTGCACCACTTCAGGAGAACCAGCTGTTAACTTCCTGAGCAGTTTGGTGAACTGGTTGTTGGAAGAACTGGTTGTTAGGGTGGAGAACTGATAGTAAAATTATTTGAATCCCACCACTGGTTTCATCCCAGCAAGTTTCTGTTATTCCAAATATCATATCTACCTTCATCTATTAGTAGTTCAAGTTTACCCTGTTTTTCCTCCAGACTTTGTGCATTTGTATATAGGCACTTGAGATCTTTATGTCTGACACTGGGTATGCTTCCTATGTCTCCTTTTTGATGTTTGTGTTTGTCTTCCTTCCCAATCCTCTTTACTTCATTATTTGACTTGTTTTCTAGGGTTTTTGGCTTGGAAATAGGTCCTGGAGATACTAAATTACATTATTTAGTCACCTGTTTAAAATCCCATATAAACAGTTTGGTTTCAGTGCATTCTGGATCTACATGCTGTTTCTGCACCTTGGTGTTCCATTGTTCTCCCAGGCCCCCTCATTTTCACTTGCAATTAACTCACAAGGAAACCTACCTGGGGAAGCTTCAGTATCATAGCAATTCATGCCAGTGCTCACACCTTCTCTTTGGTTGCTGGCAACCTGTTGTTGTTATTCTGTCAGAAGTAACCACATTCAAGCCAAAATCTGGCTGTTGGATTGTGGGAAGGGGGAGACCTTGAACATAGTTTGCAAGCAAACAATAGAAGAAGGATTACTTCCGCTTTCCCATTTCTTCTACGGTTTTGCCGCTTTTCACTTCTCCTTAGGTTAAAAGGTGCATAGAAGGACTGAATTAAACTCTAGGAAAAATGATCCACCAATGCGGGTTAGTCCTTGACTTATGACCACAATTGAGCCCAAAAATTTCTGCTGTTTAGAAAGACAGTTGTTAAAAGGTTTTTGCCCCATTTCTTTCTTGCCGCAGTTGTTAAGTGAATCACTGCAGTTGTTAATCACATGGCTTCCTCCACTGACTTTGCTTGTCATAAAAGGGGATCACGTGATCCCAGGACACTGCAACTTTCATAAATACGAGCCAGTTGACAAGTGCCCAAATACTGATCATGTGACTATGGGGATGCTGCAACGGTCATAAATGTGAAAAATGGTCATAAGTCACTTCTTTCAGTACCTTTGTAACTTTGAATTGTCATTAAATCAACTATTGTAAGTTGAGGGGTACCTGTATGCCATCCATGCATAATTTTTCTGTCATGTTTATGTAGTGTATATTGGAGGTGGTGACCCTTTGAGAGCTGTATGCAATTAAATCTCATTTTAATGTATGCTGAGTGTACATTTAAAGTGACAATAACATTATTCTATTCTATTCTATTCTATTCTATTCTATTCTATTCTAGAAATAATTGTTAATTGTTCCACCTATTTCCAAGATTTCTTTTCCCTAGCCAAAACTCCCTTGCCCCTATGGGATTTTCACGGTTAAAAATGTAACAGGCAATAGAGACTTGCATGGAAATAACGCTCTCTCCTGCACCCACTAAATTCAATTATGGCCATCCCTACAGGCCAGTGACAGCAAAAGGAGATACATCTCCCATTCTCTTGCTGGTTCAATCAGCAAGAATAAAATATTTGCATATGAGCAGGGATGGAATCTGTCAGTTGACCTGGATGCCTACAAATATTGCAAATTAGCAAATGTGTAAAAAAAAAAAGCAGGAGAGTTAGAAGCCAATTTTTATGGTTCATCACACAGTCACCAAATGTTTAGACTGAGTTTGGAAAATTTATCCACCTTTTGAGTCCTTCCCAAGGATCTGGAATAGGCAGGTGTTGTTGTTTAATAATATTAAAGATACTGTTAAATAGGTGTGGAATTAACGGGACAACCAAGTAAATAGGATAACCCTTTTATTAAAATCCTAACAAGGGTTTAAAAGTCAAACCGTGAGCTCACAGAGCAGCTGACAGGCGACAGCTGATTCCATCTGATAGTGCTCCTTTTATAGCGCACTGTCAGATGCAACAGCCAATCAGCGGCCACACTATCTCCTGCTTCTTATGCGGACCGATGTGGAGACTTGCTTCACAACAGGTACTGTTACAG
Organism: Naja naja; assembly: GCA_009733165.1. Taxonomy (NCBI): domain Eukaryota; kingdom Metazoa; phylum Chordata; class Lepidosauria; order Squamata; family Elapidae; genus Naja; species Naja naja. Next base: position 4,265,796 of record CM019162.1, on the reverse strand, counting down.
GATTTAAGCTGTTCCAAGCAAAGCTGTCTTTTGCAATTGACTGGTGGTGACTTTGTCAGTGCCAGATGTTTGGGGATTGCATCCAAGGCACTTATTACTTCTGGTAATGTCTTTATTACCTTATTACTTTGTTTTCAGTATTGTATATTTGTAACCAGTAAAAACATTTCTTCCATTAGTCCTTCTGTTGCTGGCCCTGATTGCTCAGCCAACAGGCTTGAGTCCTGTAGCCCATTTGTCACCAGATGTCCAGGAACTCCAACATCTAGCAGAGTCTTTGCTGATCCAAATGATGACCAACCCAGTATGGATTTCTACAAATTACATCTTCCAATGTTGTGTATGGGACAACTCTTCATCTCGTTCCTCTGATGAAACCTGTCCAGTATGGCTGAACTTCTGGCATAGTTCTCATCTTCCTCAGAGCACGCAAGCCCCACAATCACATCAAGGTAATTATTATTAATTTTCTTCTCTCTCTCTCTTTTATTTTTATTTTATTTTATTCTATTTATTTATTTCCTTATTTATGTTAAATATTTTAATGTGTTAAATAGATATATTGGGAACACTATGTACTGTATGCCATCCCGAGGAAAAAGAGATATAAATCTTTAGATTAAAAATGAGTGTATTAGATTTGTATTCCACTTACTAAGACCTGCATGGTATCGCCATTAGGATTTTTTTTTCTTTACAGTTATTTTGCAAGGGGACTGATTCTGGTAATGTCTTTATTACCTTATTACTTTGTTTTCAGTATTGTATATTTGTAACTAGTAAAAACATTTCTTCCATTAGTCCTTCTGTTGCTGGCCCTGATTGCTCAGCCAACAGGCTCGAGTCCTGTAGCCCATTTGTCACCAGATGTCCAGGAACTCCAACATCTAGCAGAGTCTTTGCTGATCCAAATGATGACCAACCCAGTATGGATTTCTACAAATTACATCTTCCAATGTTGTGTATGGGACAACTCTTCATCTCGTTCCTCTGATGAAACCTGTCCAGTATGGCTGAACTTCTGGCATAGCTCTCATCTTCCTCAGAGCATGCAAGCCCCACAATCACATCAAGGTAATTATTATTAATTTTCTTCTCTCTCTCTCTTTTATTTTTATTTTATTTTATTCTATTTATTTATTTCCTTATTTATGTTAGATATTTTAATGTGTTAAATAGATATATTGGGAACACTATGTACTGTATGCCATCCTGAGGAAAAAGAGATATAAAGACCTGCATGGTATCGCCATTAGGATTTTTTTTCTTTACAGTTATTTTGCAAGGGGACTGAGGTACATGGGAGAACAGGAGGAGGGGTCAAATAGTCAAGAAGGCAAGCATGACCATGCCATCCTTTTCCCACCTGCATTGCATGTATGATGCACATTTAAAGGGGGTGGGGCTTCAAACACACAGTTGGAGCTGCCATCTTGATTTCTTTGCCACCTGGTCTTTGAATGACCTTGTGGGAAAGGATTCTGTTTTTAGATTTATTTCTGAAGGGAACATCCCACTTGCTTGTAGAATAAAAATATCAACCTCTACAAAGAAATTTAGGGGCACAGACTAGTCCTGCTTAATGTCCTCAGTTTTGGAGAATTGGACATCTGTGTCACATTGTTGTCCTTAAAGTAATTATTCACATTGATGAAAGGGAGATTAAAAACTTGGCTGTGAGCTAATGATATATTATATCCATATTTCACACCATGAAATTCTTGTAATCAACACACATTGAACATTAAATTGCCTTGACATTTCATGCACCATGTAGTGGTTTGAATTCAAATATTCTTGAATTTTGATTGCTGTGCTAACCGTGGCATCCCTCCGGCCCTCAGTCATAATACACTTAATCTGCTGAGTTACAAATCCAGTCGTATCTCCATACCAGAAGTAACTCTGTCACTACACTGTGACACTAATGGGGTCAAAATCACCACCATCTATGTTCTTTCGGATTCTTGTCCTCACCTCATAGGAGGCAGCATGGGAGTGATAGACTGGAGGTGTTATTATTATTATAGACATTATTGTCTGCATTATTGTAGAAAACATGACTGTACTTGAACTATGATTCAGAAGGATGTGTGGCCTGGAGATGGCCTCTAGGTACAGCTGTGGAATGGACTTGTGAGAATAACATGGAAGCTTTTGAGGTTGATATATTTCAATGTTAAAGATCAAAATAGTTTGTGTTTGTTTCTTCTGTTTTGCTTTTTGCCCTTGGACCCCAAACCAGCATTACCCTGAAACCAGTATGACCATTCAAAGTTACAATGAAACTGCAAAAAGTGACTGATAACCATTTTTTCAAACTTACAGCCATTGCAGCATCCCAATGAACATGTGATCAAAATTTAGATGCTTGGCAACTACTCATATTTTGACTGTTGCAGCATCCCAGGCTCATGTGATCACTGTTTTGCGGCTTTCTAATAAACAAAGTCAGTGAGGAAGCCAGATTGACTTAACCACTGTGTTACTAACTGAACAACTGCAGTGATTCATTTAAAAATTGTGGCAAGAGAGGTCGTAAAATGGGGCAAAACTCACTTAACAAACTGTCTCCATTAGCAACAGAAATGTTGGGCTCCTTTGAGGTTGTAAATCGAGGGCTATCTATAGTTGCTGCTTTGCTTGGCTCTGTTAATCGGCCCTCCCCTCTGTTAATCTCTGTCATATTTTCAGGCACACTAAAGTTGGCAAGTTGGCTTTTTGGTTCGAACCTGCCAAGAACTTGGACCGTAAGCTCCAATTTCTTCTTTACATCAGCATAAATATTTCGTTACTTTCCAGCAATCTTGATCCTCACATGTTTGGAAATGTGCCACAACCATGTCCCTCACTTCCAGAGAAGAAATGGATTCTGACTCTTCTACTTCTGAAAGAATTTATGATTGTTCATCTTTAATGACAGGTGAAGCCAAGGAATTTCTGAGCAGTCATTTTTATCAGATCCTAGCTGTATCCCTAGACGATATGCCTGGGTTAGGGATCAAAAATTTGTTTTGATACTTGTGAACTATGGAAGAGCCACAACATTGGAGGACCAGGAGCCCCAAGATTGGTGAGTCAAACTATTAAAAAGACACTGTCTGTTGGGGTTTTCTCAACTTGGTCATTTAGAAAAGACGAGCCTTTGACTGCATTTGTGGTGAAAGGAATACATTTACTAAAGCCAAGTGGTTACAAAGTTAAAGAAAGAAAGAAAGAAAGAAAGAAAGAAAGAAAGAAAGAAAGTTGCTCTTACTTACTTTCTTCTTTCCCAGATCCTTTCATCCCCTCCTTCTTTTTCCTTGAAGACATTTCATTTGTCATCCAAAACTGAGCCTTGGTGGCACAGGCTGTTAAATGCCTAGCACTTAGCTCCAGCTGCCTGCAATTAGTGCAGGCTCGAATCCGCACCAGGCTCAAGGTTGACTCAGCCTTCCATCCTCTCGGGGTAGGTAGATTGAGGACCCAAGATTGTTGGGGGCAATAAGCTGACTTTGTAAAAAAATGCCGCTTAGTGATAAGCAGGCATATACAATGGAAGGAAGGCTATTGCTCAGCGCATTGGTTGTGCTCCAAAATTGCCCTGAGTCTCCGGAGAAGGGTGGCATATAAATGCGATTTTTTTTTAAAAAAAGAAGCTTCTTCAGTTCTGACTAAATGGTGAGAAATGGAAGGGATTTTAGAAGACCCCCAATGTGTTTGTATTGTGGTGCTTTGGTGTTTTATATCTGATTTTTTTAAATGCTGTGAATTGGTTTGTTAGCCATCCAGAAATATGATAGATTTTATGAATGAATGAATGAATGAATGAATGAATGAATGAAATATTGTGCAGTGCAGAGGGAAAGAATGTACCCACAAAAGCAGCAGTGGCTAAACACCTTCCAATGTTGCATCCTCAGCCCAGTGTCCTCCAAAATGATAGACTGTGCATATATCAAGCCTCCTGCTGAGAGACGGTAGAAGAAACACTTCAGGAAAATTGAAAACCATCTACCCTTAAGCCAGTGGTTCTCAACCTGTGGTTGGCAGACCTCTGGGGGAGTCATGATGTTGTCACAGGGGGTCTGTGAATATTTGATGCAGTCTAGTGCTTTAAATCTTGAGTTAAGTCTTGGTGGTCCGTAGCCATAGTCCATGGCCATAGAAGGTATTTAAAGAGGATCTGTGGTAAAGAACCACTGCCTTAAGCTGTAGAATGGGGATGAGAAGAAGTCTGGATGCAATGGTGAGTTCCAGGAACAAGTAGTTGGTCATTATCAAGCGTAATTTAGAAGGGCATTATATAATGCATGGGCTGTTGGGTCATCATTTCCAAAGACATTTCCTTACTGAAAGAGCACAGGCAGGCAAAATCAGTGGGAGCAGGAGACTTCAGATTTCCTGCCAGTTTTCCCATTGATTTTCCTCGTGGAAATTGAGCAAGGAGCATGAGAAATCCATCCATCCATCCATCCTTCCTCCCTCCCTCCCTCCTTCCCTTCCCAGCAGGTGGCTACCACTGGGTAGGGGAAAGAATGAGGGATTGTGAGACTGGCTAGGAAACAGCCATGGAACATTGACAATGAATGTGTGACCTTAGCAGCAACAGTCAGTAGCACTGAAATAGCCACAATTTTGCCAAATTCCATTCCCTCAGAAATCATATGTCCTAGATTTTGGGTGCATTCTGTAAATCAGGCCATTTGAGGTATCTTGGTTCAAAAATTGTTGCCCTGTGTTAACTCAATTGTTGACTCAGTTTAAAGACTAACAAGTGTTTAAATAGTATGTATAGACCCACAAAATAGTAGGCTACATGGGCAATTCTTAACCTGAATATATATTTAGACTACATTCTTAAACTGAGTTAGCATGAGATGGGGAAAATACATATTTTTTCTGTGCAATATTGGCAAATAGAATGAATTGTTACTAATCTCCACCCTAACTAGCTGGTGTTAGGAATTTATCCCCCCCACCCTACTCCTGACTTCTCTTTATTTTACTGCATATTTCCTAATTCTGCCATGTAAACCCGCCCTCCCCCCCAGGTATATTTATTTACCACTTTACTCTGGTCTCCATGGTGATTCAGTCTGAATATTGTGGGCAGAAGCAAGAGGTTGTAAGGTCTGCAAAAGCCACTGGATGCAGGTGGTGCAGGTGATACATAGCAGAGCCCTCACTACTCAGAGCCAGAGAGAATGCACTGTTTCACAAATTAACAATAAGGTGATGGGTCCAATGCCAGAGAGCAGGAGACGCAACAAGAGAACTTTGAGCTGTGTCAGTTCTGGAATAAATCTGCATGCAGATCATCCGTGAAATCACCACCAAGCTGAAGCTTGACTAAACTGTCTGCTCACAGGCCTCTCACAAACGATGCTGCTAAATCACAGCTTTATAATAGATCCCTTGGGAAATCATTTCTTGCCTTTAAATATGAACACATTTGCATAACATTGATGTGCTCCATGTGTGTGGCAGATATCCCTCACACACACACACACACACACTCACACTCGCATACACCCACAGACAGACAGACACCTAGAGGGGGAGGGGCTATTGAAACAGAGTATTGAGAATATTGGGGTTCTGATTTAAGGACGACTGTAAGAAGTCTTCAACCACTAAACTTTTAGAGTATGGGGATGAGTTTGTGCTAGATCCCTTCTCTTCCTTGAAGATTTCAGACCTTTCCATTGCTGTATTTAATATGGTTGGTTCCTGGTTGAGAACATACCATGTTTCCCTACCCTGAAAACAAGCCCTAGCCTGATTTTCCAAACCTGTGCCTAATATAAGCCCTAGCCAAAAAAAATAAAACCTAGTTAAGCCCCACCCACCATCTGGTGCACCAGGTGGGGCCACAAAAATCAAGCTTGGGTAAGGATGGGGAGGATGGAGCTGCCCCACATGCCCCACACCTTAGGACCGCCATAGCAAGACCTCCCATGCCCCAACACCTGTCATGCTGTTGCCCAACTTCTTTTGTGGTCGCCACAAGGCTCATCATACCAGTGCTGCCACTCAGACATGCAAAGGTATAATGTACCACACCTTCTCCTGATGCAAGTGGCAGTAAGCTATGCGGATCTGGTGCTCATGGCCACAGAAGAAGTCAGAAAGCACTGCAACAGGTGTCAGGTGTGGGAGGAGTGGTTCTGTTTTTGGTGTACCTGGTCTTCCAGTTTCTGGTGTGCATGCATGGGCGAAGACAGCTGGGCAGTGCACATGTGCCAGCTCCACCAGGCCTTTCGGGGGTGCTCGTGCCTCCCTGCCTGCCCCCCTGGTCCCTGTCAGGATGGTAGGACATCCCCACAGACAACCCAGTTCCACAGCCCTGGACAGGGAGAGAAAGTTGGGTGGGAATGCTGCCTCCCTCCACTGGAAAGTCGGAGCCCCTTCCCAGACACAAAGGGAAGGGGCATCAGCATTCCTGTGGCTTGGGTTGGAGTGGTAGCAGGTGGGAGAGCTTTGCCCCAACTCTGCCTGGGATGAAGCACCCCTCTACAGCCCACCATGGAGAACAAGCCAGTGGAAACCCCCACCTCTGCTTCCCAGCCAGCATGCCTCTTACCCCGGTGCTGGACAGTCCTCCCATGTGGAGTCAGCTCCTGTGCAGCCCTGGAGAGTCCTGCAGCAGCAGCAGCCACAACAGGGTGAGAAACAGGAGCGAGAACTGCTGCCACCCCCTCAGTCCTGGCACAGCGATTCTCTCTCCTATTGTGGCCCACCAGCGGCTGACGGAGCTGGCAGCAGAGTCAGACAGTAGTGAGAAGGTTGGGGAAGAACCTGGGCCAGTCTTGGAGGCTGAGGAAGGCTTGGACAAGGGCTCTGCATCAGAGGCAGAGATGGGGCCAGGGCAGGCTGGCAGTCATCAGCTGCCTTCAGACTCAGACAGCAGTGAGGCGGGGGAGTTTCTGGAACCAGTTCCCAGCCTGTGCATATGCACGGCTACCAGAAGACATGAACAATTGAGAAAGCAGGGTTGACTCAGGAGTAAGGCCACACCTCGGAGATGATTGGCCCCTCCCACAGGACATAAAAGAGGAAGGAATGGGATGTGAGCTTTTGCAGGAAGCAATTAGTTCATCTGGTCAATTCAAGCTTTGAAAAATTCTGTTCGACTCTGTGTCAAGTTTAGCCTTGCCCTGCGTTTGGCAATTAGTTCTCTGGCAGCGTTTCAATTGCGATAAGGTGGGTGTTTATAAACATTCCCCTGAAAGACTGTTTGTGAAGCCTTGCGGGCTGTGAATGAACGTAATTCATAGCGGTGGAAAGAAAAGAGGCTTTTGCTGGGACTAAGATTGTGTTTTAGGCTTTCTAAGGAAGCCTAGCTCAGAACAGCTCCTGCCTTTTGCCCTCTGCCTGCCACTGCTGTTGCTCTTCTGAGGCAGAGGGGATGCGCGTGTGAACCACCGCTGCCCCTCAGACCCGGCAGCAGCAGTTTTGCCCTGCTTTTCGTCCTGTTGTGGCTGCTGCTGCTCTTCTGGGCAGTGGAGCTGTGCCTCTTGGCCCTGGTGGTGGCAGGAGCAGCAGGCAGGGCAGCATTTCCTGGCTGGGCAGTCAACTGCCCCATGCATGAGCTGGCCAGCATGCTGGAACCTGGAAGAGCAAGGGGAGCAGAGCTGCTGGCCAGAATGGGCGGGCCGGGGCTACCCTTCCTCCCCACCTGAGCGGGCTTCTTGCACGTCCCCAGCCCTCCAGCCCATGGCACCGACATGCGTCCATGGTCCGTAGTACCTGGCCGGCAGCTCTGCTGGGAAGATGATCTTCTGGTTTCTGGCATGCATACGCACCAGCCAGCAAGTCTTGGTGCACACATCACTCCAGAAATTGAAAGATCAGGTGGCCAGTGTGCATGCACGCTCTGGGAACCAGAAGATCATCTTCCCAGCACGCACATGCGCACCGGGCAGCAGCTCTTCTGGTTTTTGGTGCGCATGTGTACATGAAGTCCAGCTGGCTGATGCGCCGGAACCCGGAAGAGCAATGGACAACAGCTGGCGTGCCCGGAAAGATGGCTCTGCGTGCCACTTACTGCTATAGAGTCTCAGTCATCCAGTTCATAGTTATCTGAATAGTGGTTTTTCAAAAGGTAACTGGGTTGGCTCCATCTCCTCCTTCCTTCCTTCCTTCCTTCCTTCCTTCCTTCCTTCCTTCCTTCCTTCCTTCCTTCCTTCCTTCCTTCCTTCCTTCTCCTTTCTTCTTTCTTCTCCTTCCTCAAGAAAGAAAACAGTCTAGTTGCCTTTTGAAAAAGCACTTTTGATTTCTCTGGAGCTTTTTTTTTTTTTAAATTACATTTATATGCCGCCCTTCTCCGAAGACTCAGGGCGGCTTACAATTTTTGGAGCACAACCCAATGCGCTCAGCAATAGCCTTCATTCCATTGTATATGCCTGCTTATTACTAAGCGGCATTTTTACAAGGTCAGCTTATTGCCCCCAACAATCTTGGGTCCTCAATTTACCTACCCCGGGAGGATGGAAGGCTGAGTCAACCTTGAGCCTGGTGGGATTCGAGCCTGCACTAATTGCAGGCAGCTGGAACTTAAGGGCAGGCATTTAACAGCCTGAGCCACCAAAGCTCAGTTTTCACAAGCCAAGTTGACTTTAAACAGACCTTTGGGTCCAGAACTCTCAGTGCTCAGTTGAGTCCCGCAAAAGCTGGGAGGGTCAGCTGATTGTTTAGCACCATCTAGGTACTGCTAAAAAGTATAACTTTTAAGAGGTGTCGATGTGTGTGTTTGTTCAGGTGTGTGTGTGTTCAGGCCTCAGATATCTGCAGGTTTCTGAGAAATCCCAGAAGCTGTGGAAGAATTATCTTATAAATTGGAAGTAAAGGGAGTTCTTGACTTGCAACAGTTTGTTTAGTGACCATTCAAAGTTACAATGGCACTGAAAAAAGTGCCTTAATGATCAATTTTCATACTTATGACGGTTGCAGCAACCCCATGGTCATGTGATCAAAATCCAGATGCTTGGCAATTGTCTCAAATTTATGACTATGGCAATGTCCCGTGGTCACATCATCCCCTTTTGTGACCTTCTGACAGGCAAAATCAACGGGGAAGCCAGATTGCCTGAACAACAATTTTTTTTTTTTTTAATTACATTTATATGCCGCCCTTCTCCGAAGACTCAGGGCGGCTTACAATTTTTGGGATACAGCCCAGTGTGCTCAGCAATTTGACTAATTTAACAATTTACAGTGGTTCACTTAGCAACTTAACAACCAAGAAAGGTTGCAAAATGGGGAAAACTCACTTAACACATGTTTCACTTAGCAACAGAAATTTTGGGCTCAATTGTGGTCGTAAGTCGAGGAAAGCCTGTATTAGCTAATGGGGAAATGACACCCTAGGATTAAGCCAAAGCCAAAAAAAATGGAAGTGAGAGGATGTAGCTTCAGGTGGAGAGACCATGAGATCAGTAAACTTTGAGGTATATTCAAGTCCTTGCTTTAACTTGAGGCTATAACAGAAGGCTTCTGTCTTAGAGTAGGAGATCCTAGAATAAAGGAAGAGAGAAGAGCAAAAAATAAATATTTTATTCCACTTACATATTAATTTCAACTCAACTAATTTTAAAATTATCCAGACCAAGTGATCGTACATATAATCACTTACTCGTAATAAAATTGACACTATTGGAACCATTTTTGGGGTCCTTTTGAGGATTGTATCCAAGGTCACTCTCTGGGGTAGAATTTACAACTGACCCAAAGCTCAAATATTGCAAATGATGCTACTTGAGTACAATTCAGGAGAAATATTCATGTGTCTGTGAGGCATAACACAATCTGTGCACTCAGCACAAACTGGAGAATTGTCCAGTAAGTAAGGCTGGCATGCTGTTATACCAGATTGATTCCAGTGAAGCACATAAGTTTATGAGCAATTTATAAGATGAGCTTGAATGAACATTGTCTGCCTCCTCCTTGACAAAGAAATGACAGTTCTTATTTATATAATATCTGTAGGCTCAGCTTTTTCTTAAGGTTTAATATCCAATTCTTGTGAAAATAAGCGAAGAAGCAAGCAACAAGAATGACAATACCAGAAGGAAGGAAGGAAGGAAGGAAGGAAGGAAGGAAGGAAGGAAGGAAGGAAGGAAGGAAGGAAGGAGAGAGAAACTGAACAAAAATTTTGTAATTTTACTTAATGGGGGGGTCCAAATTAAGTTCTTTTTCAGAAAATCTGCACCAATATTGTATTAGTGTACAGTGGAGGCATGTAGTTTAGAAATAAAACATTAGCAATAATTTACATATGCAAAACTATGAAGAGAAAATCAATGCAGCCGAGGTTATAAATGTACAGTTTGAAGTTCGGATTTTCCCTTTGTCTAATAATCCAAACAAACCATAATAGGATATCTTACTCATCTTGTTTGCATTTGAATGTAGATTTATTTAATTTTGGATTATTAATGCAACACACATTAAAATCAATAATTGCCACTACCTAGGATTGAATTCTCAACCTTTTTAAGTTGGAGGCAAGCGCTTCACCTCTGGGCCACCATACCACTCATGTAAATATCTGTAAATATATATGTATATGTTTATACCATGTTTCCCCAAAAATAAGACACTGTCTTATATTTTTTTTGACTCCCAAAAACACACTAGGTCTTATTTTCGGGGTAGGTCTTATATATTTATGGTGCCGAATAGGGGGTGTGAGTGTGTAGGGGGGGCGTGTTTCGCGGGTACATGGTTGCTCCCTGAAAAGTCTTCCTGCAACTGGAGATTTACACTAGGTCTTATTTTCGGGGTAGGTCTTATATTAGGGCAGGTTTAGAAAATAGTGCTAGGTCTTACTTTCGGGGTAGGTCTTATTTTCGGGGAAACACGGTATGTATGTATGTTTGTGTATATACACACACACACACACATACACATATACATACATATACATATATATAGTATTATAGTAGAGGAAATGGTTTGTAATAATTCTCTACTGATGAAAATGTGTGCCAGAAAAGCACAGAAAAAGGTACAAAAGTTTTACTGCAAACTTTTTTAAAAAAAAAGAGGAATTAACTGTTTTCAATTATATAAGCAGATTTTCATCCATTTTTCCAAACAATTGGGTCTTCTTCATGAAGTTCAACCTATTTTTAGGAAGCTCAATTATTCAGTTTTGTTCTATTTAATTCCTAATGGAGCAAAGTGAGTGTATTTCTTGCTCATTATTAATGCAGATTGATAAAACAGTGCTAAAAAAAAACCTCTCCAACTTGCAAAACACTTTTGATGTTACCAAATGCCTGACTACAGTAAGAAAAGACTGAAGGCCTCTGTTTCCCATGAGAAGAGACATGGATCACAGAAAGTGTTCCAATATTTGAGGGGCTGCCATAAAGATTCTCCAAAGCAGGACAAGGAGCAGGGCATGGAAACTAACCAAGGAAAAAAGAAACCTAGAATTAAGAAGACATTTCATGACAGAACAATTAATCAGTGGAATGGGCTGACTTTGGAAGGTTTTTTTGTTTTTTGTTTTTTAATTCATATTTATATCCCGCCCTTCTCCGAAGACTCAAGTGACTTACAATTTTGGGATACAACCCAATGCGCTCAGCAATAGCCTTCATTCCATTGTATATGCCTGCTTATTACTAAGCGGCATTTTTACAAGGTCAGCTAATTGCCCCCAACAATCTTGGGTCCTCAATTTACCTACCCCGAGAGGATGGAAGGCTGAGTCAACCTTGAGCCTGGTGGGATTCGAGCCTGCAATAATTACAGGCAGCTGGAACTAAGTGCTAGGCTATTAACAGCCTGCACCACCAAGGCCCCTGAAGTTGTGGATGCTCCAACACTGGAATCTTTTAAAAGAGATTGGACAACCATTTGGTGTACGGCTGTGATGATGAATCTGCCCAAACCAGAATGCACGGGTGCGTGCCAGAGCACTGGAAAACTGAAGACCAGCTGGCCGGTGAGCACATGCCTGTTTTGTGAGCATTTTTTGGCTGTTTTGGGGCATGAAAACTGGCCTGAAAATGGCCCAAAACGGATGGAAAACAGCCCAGAAAACAGCCTGGAAAATGGCCTGTTTTTGAGGGCAGAATTGAGGGCAGAATTTCCATGGCTAAACCTTTTAATTCTGTCAATTCACTTCGACAAATATTGCAGTTTTTCAAACAAGGACACCATTTTGAAATCAAAACAATTCGACCATTCAAACTCAATCAACCATTTAGACTAGTTCAGGCACTACCACCTTAATATAAAAAGCAGTACTTTTATTTCTTAATTAAAAGGAAAAAAATCTTTTCCAACAGATGCTTGTCAACCTTTGAAGCAGGACTATGTAGTCTTCAAAGGAACTTAGAACAAGAGTCTTGAATTTCATACGATATCCCTCTGCTAAGAAAGTAATAGAGATCAATTGATAGAATCACAAATTAATCAAAAATTTGAATTAGCTGCATGCAGATATAAAGGCTATAGATTCACTGGCATTTCCAGTTTCCTGAAATGTTGAGTATTTCTAGTCCTTGATTTACAACAATTCATTTAGTGACCCTTTGAAGGGTGGGAAGGAAAAAAGTGACTTATGAGTGTTTTTCACACATATAACAACATGCATCCACATGGGTGATCAAACTTTGGACGCTTGGCAATTGGTTCATATTTATGACAGTTGCAGTGTCCAGGGATCATTTGATCCTCTTTTGCGACCCTCTGACAAGCAAAGTCGATGGGGAAGCCTAATTCACTTAACAACTATGTTACTAACTTAGCAACTGCAGTGTTTCCCTTAACAACCGTGGCAAGAAAGGTTGTAAAATGGGGCAAAACTCACTTAACAACTGTCTTGCTTAGCAACAGAAATTGGGGTTCAATTTTGGTCATACGTTGAGGACTCCATATGATCCTTGAACTGAAAGTAGAGCATCATTAGAACAAGGATGGCAAAAGAATCTTTCTCTCCCTTGGCAGACTGCATTGCCTCAAAATCGTCTGGTGGGTCACTCCCTACAGATGGCTTAATCACAAATTTGAATTTTTTGCATATAATCAGAGTTTCAATTATATTGAGATGGTACAAAGATAAGAAGCACCTTCATCTTTGGTTTGTTATTTGTCTACGATTAGATTTAACATCAGTCCCCAACTACAGGTTGCTGAGGAATGAAGAAAAATGAATCCATTTCTAGCTCAGCGTTTATTAGCATTGAGATAATGTCGCCCATTCATCATAGGTACGGGTGTATTGCAAAAGTCCCTTTGGCTGTTTGTTCTCACTTCTGGAACGTTGATTTTCCTCCTCCTGCTAGTGATCTTAGGGGAAATGATTTTTTAAAAAAAATAGAAATCATTTACGCAGAAGAAACTGGAACAGAAAAGGGCTATTTTACTTCCTGGCAGAAATAAAGATGAAAGGCAAGAAGGACCCATAAAAGAGAAATATGGGATTGTTAAGCAAGGTAACATGCAGAAATGTGTTCCAAATACGCTAAATAGATGTATCAATGGAGGACAGGAAAGTAGATGGAGAAATATATGAAGCTCAGGAATATAGTTTTGGTCACCACAATGTAGGTTTATTATTTATTTATTTATTAATTCGACTTATATGCCGCCCCCTCTCCCGAAGGACTCGGGCCGGCTTACAAAGTAAAAAACAACACAACAATAAATTAGATAAAACCAGATTTAGACTCTAGAAAGAGTGCAGAGAAGAGCAATAAAGATGATTAGGGGACTAGAGGCTAAAACATATAAAGAACGGTTGCTGGAATTGGGCATGAAAAGAAAGACTAGTGGTGATATGATAGCAGTGTTCCAATATCTAAGGGGTTGCCACAAAGAAGACGCGGTCAACCTATTCTTCAAAGCAGCTGAAGACAGGACAAGAAGCAATGGATAGGGACTGAAATTTTCTGACAGTTGGAACAATTAATCTGTCAGATCCTTGTATCTGCCATTCTTCAATGGAAGAAGAAGTGGGGGGGAGTTGGTACAAGTAATTATTTTTGATATAACCTGAATATATTAAATCTTATATTGAATCTGTATAACCCACACATGATATACAACTGGAGGACTGGAGCCAAATGTCTAGAAACTTGTCACCTCTTGAAGAGATAGCAAGTGGAGAAGGGGCCATAAAAATTCCAGCTCCGGAAGATACTCCCTGGGAACTCTTCAAAAGATACGTTCCCAGAGAAGGGGAGGGGGGAATTAACATGTTGGTTCTTTGTTTGACAAAATACACATCTAAACAAGGGGAGGGGGTCCTAACTCCCCTTATCTATTACTGCATGCCTGGGAGCATTTAGACTCTGCTTTGACTAGTGCTGGAATAATAATAATAATAATAATAATAATAATAATAATAATAATAATAATTTATTAGACTTGTATGCTGCCCTCTCTCCCTAAGGACTCAGGGCGGCTCACAGTGTAAAAACACAATACAATAAATTACTTAAAAAATAATTAAATAGTACAAGCCCAATAATGAAACTAAAAACAAGTTAAAATTACATTAAAAAACCCACACACACCCTTAGTTCAGTCCAGGCCGGCCTGCTGAAACAGCCAGGTCTTCAGGTCACAGCGGAAGGAGCGGAGATCAGGGGCCAGACAAAGATCCAAGGGGAGCTGGTTCCACAGGGTGGGTGCTCCCACCCAGAAGGCCCTACCCCTGGGCACCGCCTGCCAACAATGTCTGGCCGACGGTACCCCAAGGAGGCCCTTCCTGTGAGAGCATACAGGGTGATCGGAATGTGATGCTGGCAGGAGACGTTCCCACAAGTACCCCGGACCCAAGCCATGTAGGACTTTGTATGTCATCACTAAGGGAATCACTCCCTTTCAACAAAGAATTCCTTTTGAAATGCTTATTTCCAGAAGTTCATTCTTTTCGGTTGAAGGGGAAAAGTCCAGTGCTTACATAATCAGTGGAATGACTTGCCTCCAGAAGTTGTGAATGTTGCAAACACTGGAAGTTTTTAAGAACAGATTGGACAGCCATTTGTCCAATAGGATTTCCTGCCTGAGCAGGACTAGAAGACCTGCCAATTTGTTATTCACTTCTGTTCCAACTTCATGCTGCTGTGCTGGACATGGATGGGTTCCATTTGTTTGATGAGAGCAACAATTACCTTGCAGCAAACTAAAACTTATTATTATTTACAGTAGTCCTTGACTTATGACCACAATTGAGCCCAAAATTTTTGTTGCTGAGTGAGACATTTATTAAGTGAGTTTTACCCCATTTTAAAACTTTTCTTGCCACAGTTCTAAAATGAAACACTACACTTGTTATGTTAGTAACAGTTATTAAGTGAATCTGGCTTCCCCATTGACTTTGCTTGTCAGAAGGTAGCAAAATGGGATCATGTGACCCCAGGACACTGCAACAGTTATAAATATGAGTGTTAGGATATATGCAGAGTAACCCTTGTGTAGCAAGGATATGCACACTGAAGCATTGTGAGAACAGTTACGAATAAATACACAGCCACACAGAGATACTCCAAATTGTGTTAATGTTTACTTGAAGAAATAGCACAGTCCAATAAACAGTCCAGGTCATACACATTTTAACAGTCCAGAAATATCCAGTTACAAAGTCTTCTTACCGGTTTCACGTCTTTTACAGCACACAATTACCAAACCATAATACAACAGATAATCTTCGATATCAACAGAATATCAAAGAAAAAGAGTTAGTCAGTATCAATCCGTAGTCAGTATCAGTATCAAGAGAGATCATCAGTGAGAAAGAGAATTAAACCATGATCTATAGCTCCCTCTTATGGCAACTTGCAGCATAACCAACCAACCAGAACATAGTATAATACATTACAGCATTTTTCCTTAAAGCTACATACATATATATTTGTGGTATATATATTATCAACCCAACTACGCTGTGTACATATACATAACAATGAGCCAGTTGCCAAGTTTCTGAATTTTGATCACATGACCATGGGGATGCTGCAATGCTTGTAAGTGTGAGAAATAGCCATGTCACTTTTCAGTGTCGTTGTAACTTCGAATGGTCACTAAAGTTGAGGACAACCTGTATTAAATTTGTTTGCAGCCTATCTTGTCACAAGACACAAAAATCCATTGTGCTATCAGCTGTGCTGGCCTCATCATTCACTTCTTCTGCATTTGAATCTAAGAAGTTGTTCTCGGTCCTAGTCCATTCTTGGTCCTGAAAACCTGGAAATAGGTCACAGGGATTTTTAAGAGCCATGGTGGCATAGTGGTTTGAATGCAGTATTGCAGGCTAATTCTGCCGACTGCCAGCTGCCAGCAGCTTGGCAGTTCAATCCTGAATGGCTCATGGTTGACTCAGCCTTCCATCCTTCTGAGGTCAGTAAAATGAGGAGCCAGATTGCTGGGGGCAATATGCTGACTTTGTAAACTGCTTAGAGAAGGCTGTAAAGCACTGTGAAACGGGATATAAGTCTAAGTGCTATCGCTGTTGTTATTCTCCATCTTTATCCCATTCCTTCTTTGCTCAGATCCCTACTGAGGTGTCCTTTCCAACATGAGGATCAGGGACACCCATGGGGGAGAAGGCTGCTCAGAAAATTCAAAATGGCGAGGCCATGAGATCAAAGTCCACCTCCTTCCCCCATGTCCCATATCAGGTAAAAAGGAGCTGGGCTTTGTGGCTGCCATTTTTAATTTATTTTTCAATTCCCCTGAGTATGACAATCCAGGTGTAAGTATCATTGCACATTTCTGGAAATAGGTTTGAAATGAGGGGTCCTTGGTATTCTCTGAACTTGGTTGTTTTCTTGCAGACCTTTCACTACCCAAACTGGGTAACTTCTTCAATGCTAGCAGGGGGGAGGGTTTGCAGGGGGGGGAGGAGAAGGAGTAGGAGAAAAACTGTGGAGTCCTTGATATTCTCTGAGTGTGGTTGGGGGGGTGGTTGTTTTTTTGTTTTTGCAGTAATTTCATTACCCAACTAGATAATATCATCAGTGCTAGAAGGGAATGGGTTTTTTTCTCATTTTATATTTTAGTGGCTTGCCCCATCAGTGTTGGAGGCAGTGGCCTTGGTCAGTGGTGGGATTCAAAAAAAATTACTACCAGTTCTGTGGGCATGGCTTGGTGGGCATGGCAGGGGAAGGATACTGCAAAATCCCCATTCCCTCCCCACTCCTGGGAGAAGGTTACCACTGGTTCTCTGAACTACTCAAAATTTCCACTATTGGTTCTCCAGAACTGGTCAGAACCTGCTGAATACCACCTCTGGTCTTGGTGGTTTTTTAGTTGGACTGTTTTATTGTTAGTTTGTTTGGCAGTTCCTTGATTGGACTATTGTTTACTTCTTGATTGTTGGTCTAATGTTAATCTTGGAATTAATCGCTGCTCATCTGGGTGTTGATTGTTGGTAGGGAGGTGTTTTGGTCTTTGTATTCCTTTTTGGGCTTGTTGATTGTCTCTTTTGAATGGTATGTAGATGTTGTTTTGTGTCTATGTGCCTGTTGATGGCCAAATTCTCAGAGTGCCAGGGTTATCCACAATGTATATTTGAAATGCGGAGGGCCATCAAGGACAGGACAGGTAGAATCAATACACCTGACCCTTTCTTTATTACTTTTCAACAATATTCCAGCCCAAAAGTGCTAATCAAACAATATAAGTTGAACTCCAAAACTGGGTCCAGTTCACTCGCTTTAGCATTTTCTATCGTTCGGTTGGGAGCAGATGCTTTCAGAAGCTCATGAGAGAGTATCAGCTGCTTATGAAGCAGTTGTATAATCAGGTCTTAAGATTTAATTACTTTCTGAGTCACCCAGACTGCAAACATGAACAGAGATGTTTAGGTAGCAAAGTCACATATGTGGAAACTCATTGCTGTAAGACTTCATATTTTAAATTAATTTTCCTTCCTACCTTTGATCCACCAACATGTTTTACTCATATAGATGTGATATATATAGATGTATGTGTGTGAGAGAGGGAGGGAGGGAGGGAGGGAGGGAGAGAGAGAGAGAGATTTTTTCAGCAAGAATTTCATTCTGTTGTGTGACTCAATCTATTAAGTCTTAATTTTAGTCTTTTAAGAATTCCCCACGCAATCAGTTTGTCACTCTTTTTAAACTTGCCAGTCCACCGTTGGAAAGAGAATGAAGCCTTTAAAAAAATCCTGATTCAACTTGATATTCCTTGCAAGATTTCATTGTGTTCTTGTTAACTTTAGAACAACTGGTGTACTGTTACTTACCACAGAGGCTAATTATGAAGACAGGCAATGTGTGACTGCTCAGTAAATGAATCAGCTTCTCATAGCCTTGCAAAAATCAGAAGAAACTTGCTTAATGAAAAAGCAATATTAGTTTTTCCGGTGCCAGCAAAATCATGCAGAATGTTTCTACTGTGACAAGCATTGGTTCTCCTTAAACAGAAGTGAGAACTTGGTCTTTTCTGTTGTCTCTCATATTGCTTTTTTCCCACCACCAGCTGGATGGCAAACATAGAAACATAGAAAACAGATGGCAGACAAAGACCTAGACCAGTGGTGGCTAACCTTTTTGAGCTCCTATGCCAAAAATTGTGCGCACTCTTGTGCACATGTGCAAGCGTGCCAGAACCCAGAAGGAAATGCCGTGCCCCCCCCACGTCCCCTGTGCATGCACGCACAATCCCCCACCCCTTTACCTGTACTGCGTCTCCCAGCTGATTTTTGGCTTCCCAGGCTTGAGGAAATCCTCTGCAGCCTGAAAAATAGGCCTGTTTTGTCACTTTCAGTATTTCCGGAAATACAGGAAGTGATGAAACAGGCCTATTTTTCAGGCTGCAGAGGCTTTCCTCAAGCCTGGGAGGCCAAAAAAGGCCTCAAACCAGCCGAAAATCAGCTGTGAGGCACGCACATGTGCAGTGAGGTAAGTTTGCCTGTGGCTGGTATGCCAGCACAAATGACCACAACACGATTGACTTTTGTCTCAACATACGTCCGCACAAAAATCATCACAACAACATGATCCCTAATTATAACTTCAAAAAAGGCAACTATGATCTTATAGACAACGATCTCTCATCCCTTGATTGGCAATCTCTATTCACTGGATGCAATACTGTTGAAGACCATTACAACATATTTTTACTTGAAATCCAAAAAGTCATCAAACTATATGTACCAATAACAACTCCCACAACCAGAAAAAACAGATTACCCGTAACAATAAGGAAGCTTCAATCCAAAAAGAGATCACCTTGGCGAAAAAACAAATCTGGTCACGTTGACAACTTCAAAAGCCGATACAAAAATTTATGCCACCAGATAAAGACTGAATGCACCAATTATCACATTAAACAAGAGGAAAACCTTCTATGCACCAATTCCACCCGCGCTTTCTACAATTTTGTAAAAAACAAACTAAGACTCAAGGTCCATCCCACCCCTGAAAGGACCTAATGGTAAAGACTGCAACGATGACACCATTAAAGCAAACCTCTTTAACACATTCTTTGGCTCAGTATTTGTAAACAGCAATGGATCATGCCCAGCATTTCCTAGTCGAACCACAGACAACTACAATGATCTAATAAATATAGATTTTACAGAAGACAATGTTGAAAAGGCACTATGCAATCTAAAACCATCTATTGGACCAGACGGAATATGTGCCTACTTCTTTAAAAAGCTATCCGCTGCCATAGCCGAACCTCTAAGCATAATCTTTGAAAAATCTTTCAGGACCAGCTCCTTGCCAAACCTATGGTCACTAGGCACGGTCATCCCCATTTTCAAAAAGGGAGACCCCAGCTTAGTTGAAAATTACAGACCAATCTCCTTATGCTGCGTCACCTGTAAAGTCATGGAATCAATTATTAACCAATCCATTATCCTCCACTTAGAGACAACCTACTCTCTAATAAACAATTTGGTTTCAGAGAAAAAACTATCCTGTAATCTGCAACTGTTACACTGCAAAAACATATGGACTACACAACTCGATCAGGGCAAAACAATAGACACAATCTACATAGACTTCTGTAAAGCCTTTGATTCAGTGGTACATGACAAACTACTCCTAAAACTAAAATCTTATGGTATCTCTGGACACCTGCATAACTGGATAGAAGCATTCCTGTCAAACAGACAACAAATGGTCAAAATTGGAAACGTCCTATCAAATTCTGTACCTGTCAACAGTGGTGTCCCTCAAGGCAGTGCTCTAGGTCCAACTCTCTTCATACTCTACATAAATGACCTCTGTGATCATATTAAGAGCAATTGCGTTCTCTTCGCTGATGATGTAAAGCTATTCAACAGCACAGGTAATTCTGCTACCCTTCAAAAAGACCTTGACTATATATCAGAATGGTCAAACAAATGGCAACTTCAAATTTCAACAAATAAATGCTCTGTCTTACATATTGGCAAAAAAATCAGAAAATAAAATACAAATAGTCAAGACCTTGTTGATGATCCAAACTCTGTCAAGGACCTTGGAGTACTCATCTCTAATGATGAAAGTGCTAGAGCGCACTGTAACTACATAGCCAAAAAGGCATTAAGAGTTGTAAACCTAATCCTATGTAGCTTTTTCTCCGGTAATATCACTCTTCTAACTAGAGCATACAAAACATTTGCTAGACCAATACTTGAATACAGCTCATCAGTCTGGAACCCGCATTACATATCTGGTATTAATACAATTGAGAAAGTCCAGAAATATTTCACAAGAAGAGTTCTCCACTCCTCTACTCGTAGCAGAATACCTTATGCCACCAGACTTGAAATTTTAGACCTAGACAACCTGGAACTATGCCGCCTTTGGTTCGATCTAAGTAATAGTACATAAAATTATATATTGCAATGTCCTACCTGTCAATGAATATTTCAGCTTCAACCACAACAATACAAGAGCACACAATAGATACAAACTTAAGGTAAACCACACCAAACTTGATTGCAGGAAACACGACTTCAGCAACAGAGTAGTCAATGTCTGGAATATTCTACCTGACTCTGTGGTTTCTTCCCCAAACCCCAAAAACTTTAACATTAGACTGTCTACTATTGACCTCACCCCTTTCCTAAGAAGTCTGTAGGAGGCGTGCATAAGCGCACCAATGTGCCTACCATCCCTGTCCTATTGTTTCTTTTTTTCTTATTTGTATCCATTTCATGTATTCATAACCATGTTTATACTTATACCTGTTATCTAATAATCACTTGACAAATAAAATAAATAAATAAATAAATAAATAAATGATTCTTGCCTCTTGACGAATGTATCTTTTCTTTTATCTACACTGAGAGCATTTGCACCAAGATGAATTCCTTGTGTGTCCAATCACACTTGGCCAATAAAGAATTTTATCTATCTATCTATCTAACTATCTATCTATCTACAAAGCAATGATCAACTGTGAATAGCAACCCAAATGATAATTTACGCCTCCATTCAATTAAGAAAGGCAGAGGATAAAGTTGTCTAGAAGTAACTTCAAAAACATAATTAAAACAATAGCAAAGCATGTCTGCCATCTACTTTCTTCAGAAAGGAGGGTCATTGCTGAAAAGGCCCTGCCTAGAGCCATTTAGATCTCTGATACAGCTGTGAGAGATAGATTAAATTAGCCTTAACAAGGCACTTTGACCCAGGAGTGCTCTTTCAGTTATGCTATGGAATTGATACAGCCACCTGACTCAAACATTGTGACACTGAACAGTTTGCAATGGGCTATACCTTGTCCTTATTCAGCATTTCAATTTGTCTAGGTAGGAGCATGGGTGTCATTGGAAGATAGAGAAATTCACTGCTCCTGTCCAGGGGTGTTTACAAGATTTGGTCACTAAAGCCAAGAGGACAACCATGATGTTGCAATCAAAGTGATACATGTTTTCATGTGCAATGCACCACCACAGTCACTCTCTTTGATTTTACTGAAGTCCTGGTGGCGCAGTGGTAAGAATGCAGGCTAATTCTCCTGACTGCTGGGAGTTTGATTCTGACTGGCTCAAGCTTGACTCAGCTTTCCATCCTTCCTAGGTCAGTAAAATGAGGACCCAGATTGTTGGGGGCAAGATACTGACTCCTTAAATCATTTAGAGAGGGCTGTAAACCACTATGAAGCAGTATATAAGTCTAGTGCTATTGCTACCTTCCCGCTGTCAGGATTCCAGCGATCGCTCTCATTAAATCATGAGCCTTGAGCCAAACTTCAAAAACTTCAAATAATTTATTAGGAGCGACATACTGGCATGACCTGTATGAAGCCAACTCTGGCATACATAATTTACTTATAAAACATTTCCATGCCTGTATCCAGGTTGGCACCCTGCTTTTCCCCTTTCCTTCCTTCCTTCCTTCCTTCCTTCCTTCCTTCCTTCCTTCCTTCCTTCCTTCCTTCCTTCCTCTCTCCCTCCATCCCTCTGTCCCTCCCATCCCCTTTTTCTTCCTACCGAGCCACTGTGGCGCAATGGTTAGAATGCAGTATTGAAGACTAAGTCTGCCCACTGCCAGGATTTCAATCCTGACTGGCTTAAGGTTGACTCAGCCTTCCAACTTTCTGAAGTTGGTAAAATGAAGACCCAGATTGCTGGGGGCAATATGCTGACTCTGTAAACCACTTGGAGAGGGGTGTAAAGCACTATGAAGTGGTATATAAGTTAAAGTGCTAGTGCTATTGGCCATATCCTGCAAACACACCTGGACACTACCTCCTACCTTTTTCCCGAGCCAGATTCTTATCTCGCTGTCTGTGCTACACATCCACAGAAGCCCATCTCTTCCAGCAAAACAATCGCTCAGCTCCATAGGGTAGAAGTGCTAGGATAGGTGTGGAATTTATATGACAAGGGAAAAAACACAAGTTGAATATAAAGTGTCACAAGATGCAAAGAAAAGAGTGGGATTGGGTTTACCAGATTTGAAATTGTATTTCACTGCTTGTTGTTTGGTCTGGATGAAAGAATGAGTATTGCTAAGAAACAAAAAACTTTTACAGTTAGAAGATCAAAACCTGAGGTTTGGATGCATGGTATGATGAAGTTAAAGTTAATATGAACTTTAAAAATCATTTTGTTAGACATGCTTTATTGGAATAGATACAAATCCAGGATGTGCTTAAAAATACTTTAGGAATCTCAGTTCAAAAACATATCATAGAAGAAGAAGAGCTGTCAGCCTCCATGATGTTTTCTTGACATCTCATGCTGCTTGCTTCTGTCATAGAAATGGAGGGAGAGGAAATTTGGTATTTGGGAGGGAAAGTTTGCTGGAGAGTGAAAATGGTTTCTGTGTGAACTAAAAAGGAGGGAATGCTTTCCTGCTTACTGCGCAACTGCATGGACTGCTGAGCCAAGGTCAATAATCTTGGGACATCAGATGAGGGAATATCCACCTGAAGATGTACCCCACATGACACTATAAGCTGCTCTGACCCAAACCTGGTTCCAGGGAAGCAAACACGAGACAAAAGTAATAGCACGACCTTTTAATGTTTCTTTTCAAATCCCTGTTCCTTCCCAGGTAAAAGGCTGCAGAAGCAGTAGAGACCTTGGGAAAATCCCCCCAAAAATCTGCAGGATGACCAAAGGGACAGTCTTGTGACTACTGCAGCTCTGGAATATGGGACCGACTTTCCCACCAACGTCAGCAAGCCACCGTCAGTCAAAATTCATATTAGTGATCCATGGGATTTAAAATTACGAGTTTGGTGGTCTCTGCGGTCCAAAAGGTTGGTAACCCCTGGACTAGATGAGCTACAAGGTCCCTTCCAACTCTGTGAATTCTAGTTACACTTTAGGCATGATAGCTGGCAGGGTGACTTTGGGCCAGTCAATCTTTCAGCCCAGCCACCTCACAGGTTGTTATTGTGAAGAAAATAGGAAGAGGAATAAGAACTAAGTATGTTTGCCACCTTAAGGTAGGATCATTTTTTTAAAAAATCTACTTGGTTCAGAACGTAAGAAGCTAATTTATTTCATCCATTATATCCATTGGCTGCTTTAGCCTCCCACTTTCTCGGCCTGAGGAAAGGAAAACCCAGGCAGATTTCCCCAAACAATTGGCTACATTATGTCTTATTTCCACCTTGCCTTTTTTCTCTCTCTCAGTGCCAGAATTCATTCAGTGCAGCAAGCAGTTTGTTATTTTTTTATTTTTGCTTCTGGCCATCTTTGCCTCTTTCATCTGATCTGTCAGAGTAGGGTTTATTTCTTTTCTTAAGAGATAAGCGGGAGGGCATGTTGGCATAATACCGTGTTTCCCCGAAAATAAGACACTGTCTTATATTTTTTTTGGCTCCCAAAAACACACTAGGTCTTATTTTCGGGGTAGGTCTTATATATTTATGGTGCCAAATAGTGGGTGTGAGTGTGTAGGGGGGCGTGTTTTGCGGGTGCACGGTTGCTCCCTGAAAAGTCTTCCTGGAACTGGAGATTTACACTAGGTCTTATTTTTTAGGTCTTATTAGGGCAGGTTTAGAAAATAGTGCTAGGTCTTACTTTCGGGGTAGGTCTTATTTTCGGGGAAACACGGTATGTTCAAGAACAGAATGGCCCCAATCATTCCAGCAAGTTATAGAATTCCAAATGGGTTGGCATCATAAGAACAATAAGATATTAAGACAAAGAAGACCCCCAAGCATGATTCGTCTGAAGGGGGAATGAAATGCATCTTACTTTAATCATGCAAACCTTGGTCATTCAGTGCCCAAAGGATCCAATTCCATTTCTTAATGAACTCTGGTGATACAACTCCTTGTAGCTAAAACCATTCTTCAAACTATAAATAAGCAGGGGGTGGGTGGGTGGAGAGGGTAGAAGGAGTTTTCTCCCAAGGCAACATTCTACAAATCTATTAGAGTACAATTCTTTCCTGCTACCACTGTGTTTGGGCATCCTGGCTAGGGATAATAGGAACTGTAGTCCCTCCAGCGCAGGCTGAAATAAAGAGTAAGGCTGATAAATACGGGTAGTCCTCGACTTACAATCACAATTTCTGCTGTTAAGCGAAACATTTCTTGGGAGTTTTGCCCATTTTTTTTTAATTACATTTATATGCCGCCCTTCTCCGAAGACTCAGGGCAGCTTACAATTTTTTGGGATACAACCCAGTGTGCTCAGCAATAGCCTTCATTCCATTGTATATGCCTGCTTATTACTAAGCGGCATTTTTACAAAGTCAGCTTATTGCCCCCAACAATCTTGGGTCCTCAATTTACATACCCTGAGAGGATGGAAGGCTGAGTCAACCTTGAGCCTGGTGGGATTCGAGCCTACAGTAATTGTAGACAGCTGGATCTTAAGAGCAGGCATTAACAGCCTGAGCCACCAAGGCTCATTATTTTTGCCACAGCTGTTAAGTGAATCACTGCATTCATTAAATTAATAATATGGTGTTAAGTAAATCTGCTTCCCCATGGACTTTGCTTGTCAGAAGGTCGCTCACATAATTCTAGCATGCTGTGACTGTCATAAATATGAGTCAATTGCCAAGTGTTTGAATGACCATGAGAATTCTGCAATAGTCGTTAAGTGTGAAAAACAGTCATAAGTCACTTTTTTTTAGTGCCATTGTAACTTTGAATGGTTGGTAAATGAGCTGTTGTAAGTCGAGGATTATTGCTAATATCTGTCAAGCAGATGAAAATAGGAGGGTTTTTAGGTGGCTGGGTTGTTTTTTTTTTTAAACTAATGTCATTTGGAACAAACTTTGCCACCCCTTTTTCATCTCCTCAGCCAGAATGACTCACAACGTTTCTACCCAGGTTAAGGTGTCCTTGAGGCAAACTTGCTTTTGACAGGTTTTGTGGACACCGATGTGGCTTTATTTTTGGTCGTTTGATTGTGTTTTTTCCTTGCCTTTTCCAAGAAAGCTTCCCTTGTTCAATTTCCCTTCCTAAAACTTCTTAGAAACCTCTAATCAAAGTGCCAACTAGTTCAGCCCTGCTTAGCTATTCCAAAAACAGCCAAAGTTAGCTAAATAAATCTGCAGCAGTCATCATAGTTAGGTCCAGACAGGTTTTTTTAGATCACAATAAACATTGATCATTCTGCAGGATCCAATCTAAGTCAGTCACTAGGTTTATTCCCCAAGCTTTTGGGCTCATGCTGGATATAAGAATAAATCTCTGGTCCCAGGGACCGACTCAAATTGGATCTTGCAACATTATCCTGGGACATATATTTGCCTTCATTCACGATCATTCTCTTTTTCCAGCACACCTCCCCAAATCTTCTCAGTCTATTCTGCAGGGCTACATTTCCATGGTGGTCTTTCACTAAAGTATTAACCAGTCCTGATCCTGCTTTCTTCTCAAGTACAGTCTGGAACAGTGTTTCTCTTGACTGGGGAATTCTGGGAATTGAAGTCCAAGCATCTTGCCAAGTTGTCAAGGTTCAGAAATACTACTCTGGACTGTGGATATTTCCCCCAACCTTTCACAAAAGATCAATTTCCTTCTCCTTGGGCTCGAAAAATACAGCCCTAACCATTCTTCTGTGCAGGCTCCAGCCCCCTCCCCCAGCCCCCAAACTGAGCGTCTCTGCAGCACTACATTCCCTTGGGATGTGCCTCTCATTTCAAACTGAAAGCCTAAATGGGTTCTGGATTAAAAGGGCAGCCGTTCCAAAGAAAGAGGAAGCTGGAACCAGCTTCAGTCTCTTTCCTCTTCCTCCTCCTCTCCTCTCCTCTTGCAAGATGCGAGCCTCTCCCGCAATGGGAGATCTGGGCTAAAGCGATGTGCGTAGAGGTGTGCGCGTCTGCTTTCCCACTCCCTCCCCCCACCCTCCATTCCTAGGCCCCTCCCACTTTGATGAAGCTACCCCTCCACCCCCAGTCTCTCCGTAAATAAAGTTGAAGGATTTGGCTGGGCTCTCACAGCGCTGCTGCTGCTACTGCGGCGGAGACGCGCTGGCGCGCCTCGGCGGCGTGTGCTGCCTCTCCGCTCAGCTCAGTGCCCGGGGAAGCCAGCGAATCTCTCACGTTCCCCGCACACCCTCTGCTCTCCGAGAGGAAAATCTGTCCCGGGGCCGAGATTCAGGAGGCAAAACCTGGGGGGTGGGTGGGGTTTTTTTTGGGAGGGGGAGGGAGAGATCGCAAGGGGGACGCGCCTCGGAAGCACGCCCAAAAGGAGCCGCGATCTCCGCAAAGGACCCAGCCCGAGTCAGGTAAGCGCCGCACTGGGATTTAAAACGGACCCTTCTGCGGTCTATGGGCGGAGGGGCGGGGATGTCGGAGGGGTGTCGGTCGGGGAGGGGGGTTGTTGGAGGGAGCAGGATGGCATGAATGAAAGGAAGGGGTTGGGCAGCTTCGATGCCGCGGGTCTGAAAGGGGGTGGCGCGCGCAGGGACGCGCGTCCCTTCGCCCCGGGGGAGGAAAGGTAAGCTAAGCACGTGCGGTCCTCCCTCTCTAACCACCCCACCCCGAAAATTCGTGATCCGAGTTAATGCCCTGCAGAAAGGAAACGTTGTGAGAACAGAGATGGGGCAGGGAGGGCCTGGGAGGGGGCGAGGTGAGCCCAAACTACCCCCAACCCGCGAAACGTGCCCTTTGTCCGAAGGCTTTATCACGGAGCCAAGGAAGCTGAAGCGATTCAGCACCTGGACAGAGCTCGCGTTCTTCCCAATCCCCCCTTTTAAAAGAAAACCTGGATTTTTGCATCGCGGGAGCAATCGGTCGGCTTTCCTCTAAATCCCCACCGCCTTCCTTTACTGGGGCAAAAATGGTTACAGCAGCACTGATATCCAAGGAAGACTTAGTTAAGATGACACACACACAGAGACACACAAAGCCCCGGCCACGGTGTGATAACACGGCTCATCCCCGCCCTTTTCTGTCTTCCGGTTTCGATGGAGATGGTAATGCTGCGAGCTAATACCATCATCTTCTTCTTCTTCACCATCATCATGCCCAAACTAGGCTAGGCTCAAATGCAGTTGGGTAGTTTTTGATTCGGCGCAAAACCATCCATCCCTTCAACTGAGCCACCGTGTGAATGTCGGTGCACCCCATGTTAAGCAAAGCCAACCGTTGCGTTTGCCAAAGATGGTTTTAAGAATGAGCAATGGTGTCAACCCAATAAAAGTGAGTAGGTTTAACAGCCAAATCATTGTGTCATCCCTCCTCAAATAGCCCATATTTTATGTTGGCTGAAAAGCAAGACCGATCCTACATCCAGGTTGCGAGGAGAAGCTGTTTGCTTCACAGGGCAATTGGGAAGGGATGAAGAGAAGGATTCTTAGCTGAATGGTGCAGAGGTAATACAGTAGTAATGATAGTAGAAATGTATTAATTGATTAGCCTCACGACCATAACAAAGAAAAGCAAAATACAGAGCCTAATTGCAGGGTAAAACAGATCAAAGGAAACACAATCATAAAATGCAGATGAGGTCCATATTCAATCATCAATATTGCAATAAGCACACCATCTTTGCAGGATATCCTGATCTTCTGCTCAATATAACAGGTCCTTAGCTGAACTGACTCATCTGGAAACTTAACTGTTATGCTCACAATGTATGCATTGGAGTCCGGGATGAAATAGGACAACCAGAGATTCAGTCGGAATGGTGCAATGAGTTTTCTAAAGTGAGAGATCCTAACCTCTAGGGAGCAAAGAATATTGGAGAGGCACCTTGGTAGCCACGTATCACAGGCAGACACTGGTGGTAATTGTGCATTCGGTTCAGAGTCCATTCAAGCTACAATGAAGTGGGCATCCGTACACACATGTGAACAGAACCACAACTACCTTTCTGTGATCTTCACACCTCTTCACACTCCTCTTGCACCATTTTCTAGGCTGCTTTCTATATAAGCTTCACATCAGGAAGGAAAAACCAATTTCCCATGCCCCACAAAGCTTTATTTCCCTTTCTGATCCATTTCCCACTCCCTCCAAAAAGGTCAACTAAGATGGTGCTCCATCAGAGCTCTTCCAAAGCATGAGAACAAAAGCGTGTCCAGCCTCTTAAGAATTCATCAAAGGATTGTGTGATTTATTCTATTTCATCAGGCTTTCCAGTTCCAAGATTTTGGAACACAGAAATATTCAAGCGTATCTTATGCACACACACACACACACACACACACACATGTTTCTACATACATATGTCTTTTAATCTGTTGCAATATGATGTTGATTCTGTTTGTGCCCTACGGTAAATAATGTCTGGAAAAAAACGCACACATCCACTGCTTTTTAAAAATAAAATTAATTTCAGCATATCTCTCATTAAAGAAGACATTCAGGAGATATTCTTCTCAAAGGGGGTGGGGCATTGTCATATGCTACCTAAATTAAGAAGCAATGCAAAGATACACACACACACACACACAGAGAATTAATGTTTAAGGAAATTAATGTATAATAATTTATTACTGACAGAGCAATGAGATGGCCTAACCATGTCGCTTAGTAGCAAAGCATTAAAGATCCACTACATGCACTGAGCAGAGTAAGCCTATGACTTTTGTGTTTGATCTATGAATTTAAAAAGGCACAAAGGCTGAACTGCAATAAAAACTTAAGATGTGTATGATGCAGCTGCCTTATTCTCTGACCTTCATAATAGGAAATTGTGCTTCCAGTAAGGATTTCTTTTACATATGTACCTATGGACTGGAATATATGCAAGTCAGCAGTTGTTTTGAAGGTGGGGTGAGAGTGGACGAATCACACAATTCTCTTTATTTCAGATTACATTTAATCAGGATAATTGCTCTGAAGGTACTTACACTTTTACAAACAAAACTTGCTTTTTTACTATTGCCCAATAGAGTTTTGGGTTTCTTTACTTCCACTGGTGCCCAGGGAACAACAAGCAGGTTGAGCAGTCTGGGATTTAAGAAATCCTTGGTGCTTTCTGAGCTTGGTTATTTTCTTGCAGACGTTGCATTATCCAGACCAGGTACCATCATCACTGCTAATATCATCACACTAGCACCTATGGTGGCACCTAGTTGGGTAATGAAACATTTGCAAGAACGCAATCAATCTCAGAGAGGACCCCTCATTTTAACCCTGAGCTATAAATATTCCCCTTTATCAGTTTGGGATTTGATTTTCTGCGCTCTTAAAATATCCCCTGGCCACCTGGATATTGCAATGTTTCAATCTCTTCCTACAATGGATCACTGGAGAGCCCGGGATCTTCTATGGAAAGAGTCCAGAAAAGGGCAGCAAAGATGATTAAGGTGGGAGGCTAAAACATGTGAAGAATGGTTGCAGGAATTGGATAGTGAAAAGAAGGTCTAGTGAAGAGAAGGACTAGCGGGTGAATGACGGCAGTCTTCCAGTATTTGTGGAGCTGCCACAGAAAGTACCAAAAGACAAGACAAGAAACAACAGATGGAAACTAACAAAGGAGAGGAGCACCCTAGAACTAAGAGAAATTTCCTAATGGTGAGAGCAAACAATCAGTGGAATAGCTTGGCTTCAGTAGTTGTAGGTGCTCCATCACTGGAGGTCTTTAAGAAGAGACTGAACAGCCATTTGTCTGGAATGGTATAGGGTCTCCTGCCACAGGGGGTCAGACTAGAAGACCTCCAAGGTCCCGTCCAACTCTGGTATTCTGTTATTCTGCTAGTGACTCTTCAGCCCTGTGCACCACTGCTCCACAGCTAACCACACTTGTGTTCACTCCATGAGGCAATGTCAGAAAAGGTTGGAAGAAAACCTGTATCCGTGCAGCAATTGCACATTTGCAAATCTGTATCCAATGCCCGTATTTTTTTTTTAATTACATTTATATGCCGCCCTTCTCCGGAGACTCAGGGCAGCTTACAATTTTTGGAGCACAACCCAATGCGCTCAGCAATAGCCTTCCTTCCATTGTATATGCCTGCTTATTACTAAGCGGCATTTTTACAAAGTCAGCTTATTGCCCCCAACAATCTTGGGTCCTCAATTTACCTACCCCGAGAGGATGGAAGGCTGAGTCAACCTTGAGCCTGGTGGGATTCGAGCCTACAGTAATTGTAGACAGCTGGATCTTAAGAGCAGGCATTTAACAGCCTGAGCCACCAAAGCATTTGCAGTAAGAGGTCCATATACTTGGGCCAGTAAAGCAACCACATAATATATGTGCAAGAAAACGAAAAGTCAAGACAGAAAGACTATAAATATGTCCAGAGTCCATATTCTGGGCTGTCAATCGATATAAAAGGGTGGCTATGCCTTGACTTACCCTGAAGAGAAGTCCTTGATCTTTTTTATCAACTTTGTTGCTTGATCTCTTACATACCTAAGAGTATTCATCACTGAGACTGCATAAGTAGCTGATGCTCTCATTTAAAAGCATCCTTACACAAGACTCAGAAGAGAAAATAACTGCAAAATAGCTTGTAAGACACTGGACCCATCTTATGTACAATTATCGCTGCCAAGTGGTGGAAGTTCTACATGAGACTTCGGTCTGCTTCTCTTAACTGAGCTTGCAAAACTAGAAACCGGGACAGTTGGAATTGGGTGCAATGCCAGATGGGTGACCTTGGGCCAGTCATTTTCCCTCAGCCCTAGGAAGGAAGAAATGACAAACACTTCTGAAAATTCTTAGCAAAACTGCAGGGACTTTTCCAGGTAGTCTCTGAGAATTGCTAACTGGAAGGCAGGAAGGCAGGAATGCAGGCAGGCAGGCAGGCAGGCAGGCAGGCAGGCAGGAAGGAAGGGTAGATAAAGGGATAAGTTGAGAAGGGACATATTAATGTACTGTTAAACCATTTATTTCTTTCATTCTTGTGTCTACTTTTTTTTAAATTGGCCTTGAGCTTTATACAATTCTATCCCCAACTGCACTTAAGTGTATTGCCCGTTGCTCTTTCTGTCTTCTTTACAAACGGAAAGGTTAGATTCATAACTCATGATAAAATACTATGTGGTTTGTCTGCTTTGGGGTTAGTTTTATGGCAGCCTATGCCTTTTATAAACCATGGCTGGCATGAAACCAGCCAATGGTAGCTTATTCAACATTATTCAACGTTATTTAAGATAACTGTGGCTTCCTATCTGCCAATCTGATCAACGTGCCCAATTCCATATGTGTCAATAGACTTCAACATTCTTCAAGAAGGCTCTAATCTATTCATGGGTTCAAGCAATGACAAAGTTTCCAGAAGGAGGCAGAAAATGATACAGATAGTTCTCAACTTATGACCACAAATCACTACAAAATTTCTGTTGCTAAGCAAGACAAGCATTAAGTGAGCTTTGCCCCATTTTACAATCTTTCCTGCCACAGTTGTTAGGGGAATCAATGCAGTTGTTAAGAATCTGGCTTCCCTTTCACTCTGCTTGTCAGAAGGTCACAAAATATTATCACATGATCCCAGGACACTGCAACCCACCATAAATATGAACCATTTGCCAAGCACCTGAATTTTGATCAGATGACTTTAGGGATGCTGCAATTGTAATTGTGAAAAATGGTAATGTCCATTTTTTCAATGCCATTGTAACATCAAACAGTCAGTACTTGAATTGTTTTAAGTCGAGGACTACCTGTATATAAAAGATGCATATAAAAAAAAGAAGAATTGAGGGTGCTAACGTTATCTTGGCATTACTTTATAAACTTTTTTCCCTACGATGATGTCTAAGTATGGCTACGCAATTTCTTTTGGATGCAATGATCTGTATCCTTCAAAACTGCACAGGTGGAGGTGTTTGGAAGCTGAACCACAAGATTTTGTTGTAATTCCCCTTCTATTCTCAAACTGAAAACCAGATGACCCAAACTCAGCCATTTTCACTTCATTCATGTACTTGGAGGTGAATCACACTACCTATTGCAAAAAATATGCTTCTTCCAGAGTTGGCATTCATGTTTCCAAGTTTTCAGAATATTCTCAGCTTCTTGGAGGAGCTAAATATTCACAATTGGATATCCCAATTTTTTTCTAGGGCTGAAGCTAATGCAGTTGAGAGACAAGATGGAAAAGGGCTTTTAGTATTCCTGCAATTTAGGAACCTGAATACAATGTTCATTTTCACTAATCCTTATTTTCCCTGGTCATCATATCAACATCAGTGCATTAAAGCAGCGGTCACCAACTGGTGGGCTGCAGCCCACTAAGTGAGAAAATTTTGGTGGGCCACAGAGAAATCTCACCCCCAGAGCACCCCCCCCCAAAGCAATTAATCCAGGCTGCACAGAAACACAAGGCTGTGCAGCCCACATGGCCCGCAGGACCCTCCCCACCCACTCACTCCTTACCCGGCAAACTTACCTGCTAAATTGCTATTTTTCCTTTTTCCGACCATCATCTGTTCTGCTGTGCGGGGAGATTTAGATTAGCTAGGAAGCAGGAAATGGTTGGATTTCTTGCTTTCTAGCTAGTCTTTAGATCTTCGGCTCTGCTTTTAAGCACAGCCGAACCTCCCTTAGGACTGAAGTTTCTATTATTCAGTGCAGACTCACAGCAAGCAAATTTTATGTGCAGACTGAGCTAGCCGATGGCAGATAGATAGATCACTGAATGATTCTGTGAGCAACTCAATCTGCCTGCCTGCTTTGCCTGATTTTGGGTAATATTTACATACATGGTGTGTTGTGGGTTAATTTTGTGAGTTTGCTTGCTAACAAATGTTATGAGTTTGCTTGTGAGCAAATTTTATGTGACAGACTGAGCTAGCCAATGGCAGATAGATAGATTTCTGAATGAATCTGTGATTCTGTGAGCAACTCAATCTGCCTGCCTCTGGATCTTTTGCAGGATCTGGTTCCCATGTGAGTATTATTGCTCTGTTGTTGCTTGTAAGAATCTGTTTCAGGTTGGGTGGGTTAGGTTCAGTTCAGCAGTTGTCTGTATGCATCTAGGATTTGGCCGCAGGACCTCAAAAAGAGCAGTGTCTTTGACCAGGTTGCATTGGAGCTAATGAATATTTGCTTGAGTAATTTGAGCTGCAAACTGTAGATGGTGTTGTTGTTTTTGTAGTCTATCTTTTTAACAGATCCTCTCCAGGAATCAATTTGACTCTATTGATCTGTCTATTGATCTTGTTGGGTGCACAGTTTAGTCTCTTGAATGCCTAGCTTAATTCCATCAGTCTGAAAAAGGATTTTTAAAAACATGATTGACAAGGGATTGAAAAACAGTTTGGAATTTCAGAATGCAGGACACTGAAACTATGAACAGTTTCGAAAGAATTAGAAATAGCAAGTAACATTTTACATTCAATGTATTTTGATGGAGAACAGATAGACATTTTATTTAATAGAATCAAAAATTAGGAAAGCTAAGCATTGGGTTGTTTTACTAGCAGAATAAAAGATATTTTGTTAAGGAATATAGTTTTGCATTATATACACTGATCAAACATTGCAGGCTTTTCCCATAGTATTTAAAGTATATTATGAGGAATGATTGTGCAGTTATCATGCATTTTAAAATCTTCTCTGACAGGTTGTTGAATCTGAGTAGTAAAATGCTTCTATTGTCAACATAAAGCACAGTCTGGTGTTTTTCAAATGGCTTGGAAAATTTTGAGGATACTGTACTCATATTTCCATCAAGATTTGGAATTATTTATAGCTCTTTTAAATTGGAATATTTGGACTTAACTTAAACTAGAATTGTTAGCTTACCAGTGAATAACAAATACATTGAATCTTTGAATAGTGCAAAAAAGATACAGGAGGAAAGGAGTTTTAATCATGTCATCATTATCTTATCATCAGTCTTATCTTTTTAGACCTGTGTGGAGTTGCTGAAAAAAAATCTGTGTTTGTTTCAGATTGAATCAGACACATAAGAAGGAACAACATCCTAGAACATTATCTCTGTGCTGGCTAGGGAATTCTGGGAGTTGAAGTCCACAGGTCTTAATACTGGGAAGGTTGAGAAACACTGCCCTAGAAAATTAAAAATGAAAATGAATTGAGAAATGGAAAGAGTTAGAGATATGTAAAGAACCAAGTAACATAACTAATATTGTTTGTGGCTAATAATCAACTCCCCAAATTTAGCAATCCACAGATTAGTTGGCACTACAAATTAATTAGCCAAGTTGACTAAAAAAATTTTGACAGCTGTAATCGTAATGTCTCTGAAGGACCCAGCTTGGGGAATACTGCTGTATAGGCTGAGTTTAAGAAAAATGCTGGTATTCACTTCGTTCCTTTTTTTACAAAATCTGTTGAGTGTTTTCTGGGATATTTCACTAAAGTGGATCCAAAGAAAAAAGACTTCGTTATTACTGCATTACAGAAAACCAAGTATTCTTCATATTCTACCTAAATGTCAAAACAATGAGAAATTATTAAATGAAGAATAATCATATAGCTGATTAATGATAATTAAGCCTAAAATTGAATCAAATATGGTCATCCTTGCTATAAACTATTTGGGCTATCTCCTCATAAGCTTTGCGAGTTCGTTCAGCCTCTGACACCACACAAAACCTACTACTGGTAATTTGCACAAAACCCAACATTGCAAAGAGATCAGCCTTCCTTCCCCACTCCGTTGTTTCTTACTGACTATGCACTGATCATCTGCAGCTTTTCCCACCAATAAAATAATTTTAATTGGAACACTTCTTTAGATGCTCAGTTAATTTAGCAAACCAGATTCTGTTCATGGTTGTTACTATTCTGTTCATGGTTGTCACAATGATGAACCTTTAAAAAAAAAAATTACATTTATATGCCGCCCTTCTCCAGAGACTCAGGGCGGCTTACAATTTTTGGGATGCAACCCAGTGTGCTCAGCAATAGCCTTCATTCCATTGTATATGCCTGCTTATTACTAAGCGGCATTTTTACAAAGTCAGCTTATTGCCCCCAACAATCTTGGGTCCTCAATTTACCTGCCACGAGAGGATGGAAGGCTGAGTCAACCTTGAGCCTGGTGGGATTCGAGCCTACAGCAGTTGTAGGCAGCTGGAACTTAAGTGCAGGCAATTAACAGCCTGAGCCACCAAGGCTCTTTTATGGGAAGATGCAGCAACTGAATACAATGGAAGCAGCAGGCAAATCCCGAAACACCTGAAAATACAGATGGGTGCACAGAACCTGCAAATGTATCTGTGAATATTTGTCCTCTTGCAATTAAAAGGAAGTTAGGTAATCAGGAAAATGTTTCCTAAATACCATGGAGAAGTGTCATTTTTACATTAGCCTGCACAGGAAGAGATGGAAACAAATGTGTTGTGGATTTATCTGGTATTTAGAGATGGCATTAAATATCTTCCTTTTAATATTCACTTGCCAGCAAATATTTCCTCTCTAAATCCTTCACTACAATACACACCTCATTGATCATTCATGTTGTCTTGAGATGTTTTTCTTATTTTTTGTTCCTGCTGTGTTATTTTCCCTCCTTTTTTCCCTGATTTTGTTTATCTACATCGAGTGACTGATGTTTATTGTTATAACCACTAGGTGCAACTAATTAAACTGATGAACTAAACATAAAACTAAAGAAAGCCCAAAGCACATGAATGAAGCGTACATACAATTAATGTGATATCCAACAGCTAAGCAAATTTACAAGTTTGATTAAAAAGTGTATAATTATAACCTAGCCAGAGATTTCTTTCAGATCTCTGAAAAACCATAAAATAAAACCTGCTACTTGATCACCAGCATCAAGAAAAACACCTGCCTGTCAAATGTGGAATCTGTTTTTCTTAACCTGAGGCTATCCAAAAGAGAATTTTGGTCCCCAGTCCACAATTTAGGTCTTTTGGTTATTCCAGGATTTAAACTTCTCCAGAATAGGCAAGGTACCATAGAGAGGGAGGTTTTGATGGGGTGGGCATCAGAAGCTACTTTAGGCAAAGGGCACCCTATGAGAGCCTTCTTAATTCAAATGTGTATTTTCTTGTGGGCTTTATGTGTAAAACAAGGCTGTCCAACCTTGGCAACTTTAAGACTTGTTGACTTCAACTCTCAGAATTCCCCAGTCAGCCATGCTAACTGGGGAATTCTGGGAGTTGAGGTCCACAGTTCTTAAACTTGCTAAAACTGGATACTCCTGGTGTAGTTTCCTCAAGGAAGTATCAACAGATGGGTAGGACCACCCAGCCACTCAAAACGTGGCTTTTTAGCATTGGGTCTTCAGTGCTAAACACCCCCTACCCACTAGTAATGCCAATTACAAAAAAGGCATCTGTGAGACTGGCAAATCTGGTGGTAGATTAGCAATGTTACGTGGGCTCCATCAGAGGTTGAGGGCAGTCTAGTCTTCATTTTTCAATGTGGACAACTCTAAGCAATTGGGTTTGTTTGCACCTCATGACACCATCCCATAAGATGCATTACATTTCTTACCTAGCTTTTCATAACTTTTGATGTTTTTTCTAATGTTTAAGCGTGCTACTTTGCTGCTATTTAATGCTTTAAGCCACCCAGAATTGCTTAACAGTGAGGTTGACAGCTATAAATTTGATAAATAAATGAATAAATTAGGACATTCTACCAAAGGCTCTAAGACTGTTTAAGTACACCAATGACTAGTAAAACTGGTGAGGACAAAGGAAAACAGAAAAAGGGCCAGTCTGTTTTGGGGTGAAATTCTATGTCTTGGAGTATTTCTAGGGTTAGGGTTCGGGTTGTATAGGTCTGTATAGATGGAACCTGGCCTGTTTTCTTTTATATTTCTATAAAAGAAATATTCTATATTTCTTTTCTTTTCCAAGATCTCCTCAAGCAAGCAGACTGTTCTGATTAGGAGGTTCTGCTTGAAGCATACATAAGGTCTAGCATAAAACATAAGGATCCCAGGGCTGGAAGCAACCATGGAGGTCTTCTCTCTAATGCACTGCAGTGGTCAAGGCAGGAGTCCTTATACCATCCCGACGAAATGGTTCTTCAGCCTTTTTTTGAAAACCTCCAGTGATGGAGCACCCACAACCCAAGGAAGTAAGCTCTCACTCTTAATTCCAGGTTGGATCTCTCTTTGATCAGCTTCCATCCATTACGTCTTGCCTTGCCCTCAGGTGCTTTGAAGATTACGTTGATCCCATCTTCTTTGTGACAGTCCCTCAAAACAGCTATCATGTCCGCCCTTCATCCTTCTCTTCAGTAGGCTAGACCTACTTAGTTCCCTCAACCATTTATTCTTTGATTTAGCCTCTAGATTCCTAATCATCTTTGTTGTTCACTTTCACACTGATGCCTTCCCAGCACTAGGCTATTCTGAGGCACAGTGGTAGAAGCCATCTTGGTGCAGTGGTTCAAATGCAGTATTGCAGGCTAATTCAGTTCACTGCCAGGAGTTCAATCCTGACCGGCTTAAGATTGACTCAGCCTTCCATCCTTCCATGGTGGGTAAAATGAGGACACAGATTGTTGGGGCAATAAAGCTGAGTTGTAAACTGCTTAGGGAGGGCTGTAAAGCACTATATATAATTATATTTAGTGAATTATATAAACTTATACACTTGTGCTCATAAATTTATGATTTCTGGCAGAATTTATGATTCCTTGGCCATTTTTCAGAGAATATGAATGATAACACAAAAACTTTTCTTTCACTCATGGTTAGTGGTTGGCTGAAGCCATTTATTATCAATCAACTGTGTTTACTCTTTTAAAAGCATAATGACAACTGTTCTGCTTATTACGCTCTGGATGGGTATAAAGCAGACAGAGCAACTCCACGAAGCATCCATACAAAGTCTTTTTTATTGGTTCATCAGGCATCCTGTCAACTCACATTTATGACGAGGTTCTTCTTAATGTCCAATCCTTTGCATATCTGAATTGTGGTGTAGAAAGATATTAAACTCTCATCCCCATGATGATGATTACAGCGACTGCATGGTATAGGATTCAGGCTAGAGTGAGGGAGCCTCCCCCAACCCAACAAGGGTCAATTTAGTGACCAATCAGGATTATAGATGTGACCACATGACATGGACTACATTTCCCAGGATACCTTAACTA
Source organism: Naja naja (assembly GCA_009733165.1). Classification (NCBI taxonomy): domain Eukaryota; kingdom Metazoa; phylum Chordata; class Lepidosauria; order Squamata; family Elapidae; genus Naja; species Naja naja. The sequence continues at coordinate 4,226,958 of CM019162.1, read as the reverse complement.
CATTTACCATGAAGCATTCCCTTAAGGGGACAGCTCTCAAATCCTAACTATCCCATTAACTCTAGACAGCACAACAACAGAAACTACCCAAATGACCCTGATCAAAAGTGTACATACTGCAGTTCTTAATACAGTGTATTGCCCCCTTTAACATCAATGACAGCTTGAAGTCTTTTGTGGTATGTGTGGATGAGGGTCTTTATCTTCTCAGATGGTAAAGCTGCCCATTCTTCCTGGCAAAAAGCCTCCAGTTCCTGTAAATTCTTGGGCTGTCTTGCATGAACTGCACGTTTGAGATCTCCCCAGAGTGGCTCAATGATATTGAGGTCAGGAGACTGAGATGGCCACTCCAGAACCTTCACTTTATTCTGCTGTAGCCAATGACAGGTCAACTTGGCCTTGTGTTTAGGATCATTGTCATGTTGGAATGTTCAAGTACGTCCCATGCACAACTTCCGGGTTAATGAATGCAAATTTTCCTCCAATATCTTTTGATTACTGCATTCATCTTGCCATCAGTTCTGACCAAATTTCCTGTGCCTTTGTAGCTCACACATCCCCAAAACATCAGTGATCCACCTCCGTGTTTCACTGTACTTTTCATCATAGGCCTTGTTGACTCCTCTCCAAATGTAGCATTTATGGTTGTGGCCAAAAAGCTCAATTTTGGTCTCATCACTCCAAATGACTTTGTGCTAGAAGGTTTGAGGTTTGTCTCTGTGCTGTTTGGCGTATTGTAAGTGGGGTACTTTGTGGCATTTATTTATTTATTTATTTATTTAATTCATATTTATATGCCGCCCTTCTCCAGAGACTCAGGGCGGCTTACAATGTTTGGAGCACAACCCAATGTGCTCAGCAATAGCCTTCATTCTATTGTATATGCCTGCTTATTACTAAGCGGCATTTTTACAAAGTCAGCTTATTGCCCCCAACAATCTTGGGTCCTCAATTTACCTGCCACGAGAGGATGGAAGGCTGAGTCAACCTTGAGCCTGGTGGGATTCGAGCCTGCAGTAATTGCAGGCAGCTGGAACTAAGTACTAGGCATTTAATAGCCTGCACCACCAAGGCTCCTTGGTGGTGCATTTGCATAGTAATGGCTTTCTTCTGGCGACTCGACCATGCAGCCCATCTTTCTTCTAGTGCCTCCTTATTATGCATCTTGAAACAGCCACACACGTTTTCAGAGAGTTCTGTATTTCACCTGAAGTTATTTGTGGGTTTTTCTTTGCATCCCGAACAATTTTCCTGGCAGTTGTGGCTGAAATTTTAGTTGGTCTACCTGACCGTGGTTTGGTTTCAACAGAACCCCTCATTTTCCACTTCTTGAGTAGTGTTTGAACACCGCTGATTGGCATTCTCAATTCCTTGGATATCTTTTCTGTTTTATACAGTTCAACTACCTTTTCCCACAGATAATTATTGACAATTATTTTGCTTTCCCCATGACTCAGAAGCCAGAAACCTCAGTGCAGCACTGGATGAAAGATGCAAGGGTCTGTCAGGAGTCCAGGAACTTATTGAACTTTTATATACACACACTAATTACAAGCAAACAGATCACAGGTGAGGATGATTACCTTTAATAGCCATTCAAACCCCTTTGTGCCAAACTGTGTGCATGTTATCAGGCCAAAATGACTAGGATATGTAAACTTTTGATCGGGGTCATTAGTTTCTGTTGTCATTATGATTTTAAAAAAGTAAACACAGTTGATTGATAATAAATGGTTTCAGCCAACCACTAACCATGAACAAAAGAAAAGTTTTTGTGTTATTCATGTTCTCTGAAAAATGGCCAAGAAATCATAAATTCTGCCAGAGTATGTAAACTTATGAGCACAACTGTATATGTATGTATGTATGTATGTATGTGTGTGTGTGTATGTATATATGTATGTATGTATGTATGTATGTATGTGTGTATGTATGTGTGTATATATATATATATATATATATATATATATATATATATATATATATATGTATGTAGGTCTTGGTGTATTCGGGTCTTGTCCCATGTAAGATTGAGAATACCTTGGCAACGTTTGGACGAAATCTCATCCGTCATCTTCAGGCTGGTGTCTTCAGCTTCGTTCTCCTGGGAGAAGTGTGTGATAGAGGCTGTTTTTCCCTTTTAAACTCCAGAGTTGGCTGTGTTGTTACTTCTTGATTGGTTGATGGAGTTGATGTATGCAGATTGGATGGCTTTTTCCTGAGACCCTGTGTGGCTGAGGTGCTGGCTGTGTCTCTCAGCCTTTTGTGTGTAACGACCTGGGTAATGGGCTGTGTGATGACCTTCTGAGTTCTATTGTTGTGACGTCCTGGGTGTGGTGCTGTAATCTCCTGGGTCGTTGTCTGTGTTGCAACCTCCTGATGTTTTGTGTTGTAATCTCCTGAGTTCTGTGATGTAGTGTCCTGGGTGGAAGGCTGTGATGTGACATTCCGGGCCTTGGTTTGGCTCCGAGTTTGAGGTCTGGCTATGTGTTTATAGCCAGAGGGAAAAACAGCCACTATCACACACTTCTCCCAGAAGAACGAAGCTGAAGACACCAGCCTGAAGATGACAGATGAGATTCGAAAGCGTTGCCAAGGTATTCTCAATCTTACACGGGACAAGACCCGAATACACCAAGACCTACATACCTTTACCCATGAAAATCTACGAAAACAAATATATATATATATATAGATAGATAGATAGATAGAAGTGCTATTGCTATTGTCATTGCTATTCCTCTTTTTCCAAGCATTTTCCAAATGTGATGTTTTATATTTTTTTCTATTTTCCTCTTCTTTGTTTAAAAAAATGATGAAAAGGAGATAGAAAATAATATTAAATCACCTCATTGTTTTTTCCCATTTTGATGTTCTTCCTTTCTCCCTCAAACTTAATCTTAAAAATTAGCAGCTTTATAACACATCCGGGGGTTACTGTGTGGATTACAAAAATAGGCATGTAGGCAAAACATTAATTAATTAGCAAGAATAAGTATGCAGATTTTGGCAAATGGGAGGCAGAAAAAAGATAAGTCCTTTCCTTTGGAAGTTAAATCGGGGCTTTGCCATGTCTCTCCATTGGAGGAATGGAAAGAAGAGCATTTTGATGGGAAAAAATAGCACAAGCAACACAGACCTCAATGGCTACCAGATAAACCTCCAGAATGAAGCGACGCTTTTGATACTGTATCTGGTGTAATGAGCATAACGGATTAAGTACTGCAAATCCTTCTAATTAGTTGTTTCAACAGCTTCATAAAGCTGCAAAGCCATTATGGAGCTTTAGAAGTAAAATCAAGAAATGGGTGGTTTTGTGTGCCTTCACACAAGGCTTTTACACGACAAAACAATTCTGCCAACGGGTCCATGATGTGCAACCTTTTTCACACCAAGAGTCACAACTGGGTTAAAATTAAATCTAAAGCTACTTTCAACATAATTCTAGTTAACAGTGCATTAATTAAAGTTAATATGATTACTGATGTATCTAATAGTTTCCCCCTTCTCTTTTAATTAAAAATTAAAATTAAGTAACACCGTTTGCAGAGGCTTGTGGATCTACAAAGGGAGACAATATATAGCAAGCGGAGTGATTCATTGACTACACTAAAGGAATAAACAAACATGGGTTTGGTTTAAAACAAAAGTTCCCAACCTTTTTTGGCTATTACACTTATTTGGAAGAGTCCTAAGCAGCACCTACTTTCTCCTGTAAAAGGGGCCTCACAATTTGTTGAACCAAGCCATAATGGTATATATGGCTATATTAGGTCAGTTCAAACATCATGCTTGAAGACCTGGTTCTGCCAGCGGGCCTGGGGAACCCAGAGTGGGATGGAGCCCATTAAATGGCTCGTGTAATCTGCTGTCACTGGGGGGGGAGGTGGGGGGGATTTTATTATATTATTTGATTTTATGAGTTTTATTGTTTTTAAATTGTGGTTTTATATGTTGTAAGCTGCCTTGAGTCGCCATGGCAAATAGGTGGCAATACAAATCTAATAAATAAGTAAGTAAGTAAGTAAGTAAGTAAGTAAATAAATGCTCAGTTAAAACCAAGCACAGCACTCTTGTGTGAATCAAGCTCCAGGATAGGTGTCCTAGAAGGACAGTAGGAGACGATGTCATAGCAAACATCATGTCATGATGTCTTTCTATTAGCCACCCATGCCTACAAGTTTGAACCAAAGGAGAATCTCCTTGGAAATAATAACCCTTGGGACAATGCAACAATATCAATAAAGGAGAATATTTGTAGCTCAGAGTTGAAACAAGGTGTCTTTGCTGCTCTCTCAGCTTGGTTTCTTTTCTTGAAGATGTTTCATTACCCAAACTAGGTAACATCCGTGCTAGTCAGCTAGTCAACCCTGGCGCTGATGATGTTACCAAGTTTGGTAATATAAGATCTGCAAGAAAACAACCAAGCTCAAAGAGCACCAAGGACCTCTCAAATATGGGCCTTGGTGGCTCAGGCTGTTAATTGCCTGCACTTAAGTTCCAGCTGCCTACAACTGCTGTAGGCTCGAATCCCACCAGGCTCAAGGTTGACTCAGCCTTCCATCCTCTCGGGGTAGGTAAATTGAGGAGCCAAGATTGTTGGGGGCAATTAGCTGACCTTGTAAAAATGCCGCTTAGTAATAAGCAGGCATATACAGTGGAAGGAAGGCTATTGCTGAGCGCACTGGGTTGTGCTCCAAAGATTGTAAGCCACCCTGAGTCTCTGGAGAAGGGCGGCATATAAATGTAATTAATATATATATATATATATTTATATAACAGCAGCAGGAAAAAAAGTCAGTGAGTAGGTATGAAATAAATACCCCCCTTTTATTTCCCTCTTTTTTATTTAGATTAATTCATTCATTCATTTCTGAATGACCTGTCTCCCCTCAAAGAAATTGATTTAACTGATGCAAAGCTGCTGCAGGCCATTCCTTGTTTCTGACATCTAAATCTTTGTGCTTCTGAAGTCGATGCTGGATTTATAAACTTAAAGCCCAGCCCAGCCAATTGAAACTTTCCCCTAGCAAGTAATTTTAAGGAATAACATGTTCATTTCGTGGATTGAAGTTTATATTCAGAGGAAACCTTCCAATCTCTTTCTAATAGAAATGCATAGACCAAGTACATGCTAAATTAGGCAGATAAATAGCCCTTGCTCTGTATCACAGACTGACCTGTTTGATATTTTTCTTGTTTTATCCAGGTCACTTTTCCAGAGTCACAAACTACCTGGATAATTCTTACTCTTCACACTGTGAGACTTGGGATGAAAAAGTGGTTACCATTTAGAAGAGAAAAGCAGAAGCAAGTGGATACAGCACACACCAGCCTAAGCTAGGAATGAAAACAACATTTTTGGATTTCATTGCATTAACCATTTTTGGATGGACCAGTTTCTGCCCCTCAACAAGGGGTCTTTGCAATCGCTTCTGGAATGAGGATTGATTACGAAACTCAGAGTGAAACAAACTCATAAATAAAGTGATCACCAGTCTTCCATTGATGTTCAGAGCAAAGAGCCTGGAAAGATATGTCCTTCACTGCCGGCTGTTAAACGCATCATGTGGACCATGTAACTCCATGGGCACAACTAGAAGCAAGCTGTGTTCTCTTCACACTTCCTCTGAAAACGTCTCTGCCTAAAACGTTAGCCATCCTAAACATTCCAATGAGGCCCAAGTTCAGAGACACTTCGGTTCCCAGTTTTCTAACAGCCAAGGTGCGTGAGACCTTTTTGAATGCCACGCAAGAAGCGGAAGCCCAAAAGGCAGAAGAATCCCTTTCGTCAGCCGTGGCATTGCTTGTGGTGCTGATCCTTCTCTTCTGCCTGGTCTCTGTGTCCCTGGCCACCTACTGCTTTCATAAATGGAAGCTGAGGAGCAAAAGACTACAGAAAGCTCATGAAGAGTATCAGAAGGACTATGAAAACAGTGGACACCGAATCACATCAAGGCTTGTTTAACAAGAGGGAACAAAACTCAAAGCAAAGACATCAACCTAAGCTAACAATTATATTTCTGCATTAATAAGGAAGGCTGAAGATAAGACCTTAGAAGATAGCCGTGGACGTTATTGATTCAATAATATAGCATATTGCTCTCCTAATATGGACTCATCATTAAGATTTTTCCTACTTTTTCATTCTCTATTTAAGACCATACTATGACTGGATTGTAAAGCTACCTTTACTAGCACAACCTCCAGGAAGCAATATTCAAACATACAAAAGCATCACTCTACTGTTTGTGTAGGGCTACTCTGGAAAAGCCAACTTGAAAGTAACCTCTTTTCTTTTATCCAGATTTTCCAGTGGTATCAGAGAGCTTAAATCTGAGCTGTTGAAAAAAGGGCAGCACAACTCTGAAATCCATATAAATCCTCTGATGCAACAACTTCAAAGGAAGTCCTAATTTTTCAAAACAGCAGAAGGCAGCCTGATCAAAGGCAGTGGTATTTCCATCCCATAAAATACGCCCCACAAATACTTTCTCATGCAAGTTTCAGTTCAATTGATGGAAATTCACTTTTAAAAAATAGGAACAACTTCATTTGTTACAGTTACAGATATCACTGCAGATGGTAAGATAAAGGTGAGGTAAAATATCTCTCTTAGGGAAATACTACAGGGTGAAAAATAGTTATTCTTCCATCATTTGGGGGTGCCTCTCCATGAGAATGAAATTTGTACTCTAATATAAAAACCTTTCTATTTTTTTGTTTTGTTTTGTTTCCCTACGTTTATAAGAATTATGGAAAAAGAGTCAGAGAACCCAACCTGTGGTAGAAATCTAGTATAAAGTCTGTGATTGTAATAATGGTACCAGAGTGCTTAAGAGAAGCATTAATAAGCTTCTTTTTGACATCCTATGGCTGAATACAAAGAAAAAGGTAACAATACTCAAGAATAGTACAAAGGGATTTGGGGCCTGTATTTCAAATGGCCAATATATTTATAGATATGGTACACACAGAAAACCATTTTTGAAACAGAAATTCCAAGGTAGTTATTAAGGGGCCACCAGAATCTGTCATCCAAAAGTAAGAAAAACCATTTAAAAGATATGGAGATAGATGGATAATAAGATAGATGATATAGACAGATAGACAAGCAGGCAGACAGATATAGATAGACAGATGATGATAGAGAGATAGATAGATTTACAGATGATAGACAGACAGACAGATCTAGCTATGAAAATGATCCGATGTAAAAGAAACAGATATCACCGTTGGCTATTCTGGTATAGCAAAAGTATCAGTATGGCAGGTAAAGAGCACATCTGATGGATGGATACCCCATTGAGCCCATTAATTAGTTAGATGATATGTAAAACCTTTAAAAAAATGGTGCCCTCAGTTAAGTAGGGTTGATTTTTAAAAAAAGAACACTATTTTTAATATGAAAACTTAAAAAGCATATGCAAGGGAGACATGACCTTGACAACAGCAATGGCCTTGCATTCACGGCAGTGGGGAGAATGCCTGAGGAGGCCAGTGCCCTTATTCACATGCAAATATAATCAACTGAAGCCCTTAGGATTAATCAATTAATTTTTTTTATATTCTTCTTTTCTTGCCTACCATGTTTACAATTCCCTTTAACTGGGCTTATTTATAATAGCATGTTTCTATTTTCATGGCTTACTGACTTCATACTAAGGACAATAATTTGATAAGTAGCATACTAAAAGTAATCCTTTTTAACCAGAATGTGAGATATATCATAAAAATGACTCTCTGTTTTTTATGTTTTTAAGTAGGTAGCATGCATATATAAATCTGCAACCATCCTGCTAAAGTATATAGCTTGCTTGCAATTGCCATTTGCCAGTGTAATGCACATTTTTCAATAAGTTGTGAAACTGTGAGAAGACTTTACACCTTTTCTTCCAGAGTGGGAAGGAAGCTTCCAGTTTGGGGGGAGGGCGGGTCGAGAAACAAAAGTGAAAAAAAACTGCTTGAAGGAATTGAAAGAGCTCATGGACAGAAGAGCACAGTTCTTAAGAATGCCACAAAGAGGAAATCATGGAAGAGCCTCTGTTTGATTGCTGGAGAGGTTTTGAAAAATGTATTTATGGGTCATCCGGATGATTCTATGCAGGAACAAAACAATATAACTTTATTATTTAATAAATCAAAGAAGCGGTGAACTTTCATGCCTTTTTTGCGAGAGATCTTTCTGAGTTGTTTTGTTAGCCTCTAGACCTGGATAATGACCATCTCTCTGGAAATGCATGGGGCATGGGGCAAAGCGTTCCCAGGCTCTTTGCCCTCCAGAATATGCCCACTGCCCCCAAAAGACCAAGAAGGACCATAAATGGAAGAATAGGCAGCTATTCTTGGAAGGATCATATCATTGAGAGCTTTCAATAAAGCATAGAAATTTCCCAGGAAATTCACAGAAATTACAGGTAGTCCCCAACTTACAGCAGTTCATTTGGTGACTATTCAAAGTCACAAAAAAAGTGACTTATGACCATTTTTCATGCTTACAACCATGGCAGCATCCCCAAGATCACGGGATCAAAATCCAGACACTTAGCAAATATTTATGACAGTTGCCGTGTCCCAGTGTCATATGATCCCCTTTTGTGACCTCCTGACAAGCAGTGTCAATGGGGAAGCCAGATTCTCAACAACCGTGTAACTAACTTAACAACTGCAGTGATTCACTTAACAGCTATGGCAAGAAAGGTCATAAAATGGGGCAAAATACAATTAACAACTGTCTTACTTAGCAACGTTAAATTTTGGGCTCAATTGTGGTCGTAAGTCAAGGACTAGCTGTATCATGCTGAAAGAAAGCAGGTTTCAATTGGGTATTACAGGGACAACCAACCCAACACTAAGTAGGGTAAGCAGTGGTTCTTTTATGAACTTCTCTTTCAGAACTTCCTTGTCCTGATTCAGGTAATTTCTCGATCGAGCCAAGGAAAAAACCCAACTGGAACACCCAAGGCCACCCTTGGTTCCCACAAGTCTCACTGACCTGTGAAGACTTTGCAAAAAGGCTATCAAATTTTATTTTTCCATGGAGATAATTGTGAAGTACTCAAGTAATAAGCAGGCATATTCAATGATATGAAGGCTATTGCTGAGCACACTGGGTTGTATCCCAGAAATTGTAAGCCGCCCTGAGTCTTTGGAGAAGGGCGGCATATAAATGTAACTAAAAAAAAAGTATATGGCACTGTTTAATACATATAATAAATTTGCATTAAATTGCATTGCAGCAAAAGTCCCCTAGGCCAGGGTAACCCTTAAATTCTGCACCTTGATCTCACTTAACGTGGTTTCCTCTGGTCATCATCAGCTTCCTGGGTCTCATCATTCCATCACCTACTGCCCAGTCCTTTATCAACGGAGATGGCATGGGTTGAGACTTGGAATTGGACTGGAGCTTTGAACCTTCAAAGGCTCATAATTTTAATTGGGACTCTGAAGACCAGAACTTACTAGATTGAAGTTTCCAAAAGTTCCAAACAGGGCAAGAAACGGGGTCACTGTAACTGCAGTTCACCCATGCCATGATATGACTGGAATTGGATTGGAGCTTTGAACCTTCAAAGGCTCATAATTGTAACTGGGACTCTGAAGACCAGAACTTCCTAGATTGAAGTTCCCAAAAGTTCCAAGCAGGGCAAGAAACAGGGTCACTGTAACTGCAGTCACACAAAGGCTGTGTGTGGCCAAAGGACACAAGTTTGGATGAAAGGATGACGGCTGTAGAAAGAATGGGGTCATGTTTCACATATATGGGTGGGTTTCACCACAGAACTTTTAGAGGCCTGTCTGGTTTTGTTTACTTAAACTATGCCTATTTTAAGGCTTAACATTCAGCTTTCATCTCTTTCCTCGTACTGGAACAAATCTGAGCCTTCAAATTTTCAACAACCGTACCCAGCAACAGACAATCATCACCATATAATCTATTTCCCCCAAGTCCACAGCTTTCAGAAGCACTCAGGCATTTCAGTTGGGTTGCATTAGGTATTTTATACTCTTCTCTGCTTCAATATCCATAAACATATTTCCATTTCTAAAGCAACATTGCAGCTTCTTCTTTGGAATCGTCACAGTGATGGCCTAACTTCGCTTCAGATTTGTCAAGGTTTTCAGCACGATAAAAATATATTCAATTTTACAACTTGTGCAGTTTCTTTGCAAGCTCGTGTCCAAATCCCAAAAAGAATCTTACTCAAAAAAAGGTTGATATTTATGACATCCCCACAGTAAGAAAAAAATATTTTATGTTAATTGAAAATATATTATTTAGTTCAATAATCACATATAGCTCTGCTCTTCCTGGGACAAAGGGCTAACGTTGTCTCTGGAATCCAAATTGTCATTATTCTCAATACTGTCACTGCTCAGCCTGTAGGGATTCTAACTATTGTTGTGTTTGTTTGCTCCAATACCCCCACAAGCAACAGCTATTTTTGCCAACCTCTTTTATTCAGTTCCTGCCATATATTGCTGGGATCTTCAGAAAGCTTAGGAAGATCTTTATATATTTCTCCAATGAGTGTGAGAGAATCCTGAAAGAAGAAGAAAAATAGGGTGAGAGACTTCCAATTCAGACTATTTGTCGTTAACAACTGTTAATAGTTTATTTATTTGATATTTGTACCACCTTCATTACCTGTATAAGTAGGTAAAGTTGGAGAAAATATACTCTTTCCTCCTTCTATTCTCCCCACAAAAACAGTCCTGTGAGGTGAGTTGGCTGAGAGTAATTGGACAGAGTCATCCAGCTGGCATTCATGCCTAAGGTGAGACTGGAATTTTCGGTCTTCTGATGATGGACCCAAAACCAACCAGTCAACTTTTATGGGACTAAAACTCACGGTCTCTCGGTGATTGGCTGAAAGTCACCTAGCTGGCTTTCATGCCTATGACAGCACTAGATCTCCTGGTACTTGGTCCAAGGTCACCAGCCACTTTTCATGCCTAAGATGGGACTAGAATTCACATTCTCCTGGTTTCTTGGCCAGCACCTTAACTACTACACCAAACTGGCTAACAACTACCGTGTTTCCCCGAAAATAAGACCTACCCCGAAAATAAGACCTAAAATAAGACCTACCCCGAAAATAAGACCTACCCCAAAAATAAGACCTACCCCGAAAATAAGACCTAGTGTGTTTTTGGGAGACAAAAAAATATAAGACAGTGTCTTATGTTAGGGGAAACACGGTATGCGATTTGTTCGTGGTTTCGTACATGAATAAATGTACATTGTTCTACATGAATATGGTAAGTGTTTTTTTCAATATATATATATATATATATATATAAAAGACCTACCCCGAAAATAAGACCTAGTGTGTTTTTGGGAGCCAAAAAAAAATATAAGACAGTGTCTTATTTTTGAAGAAACACGGTATTGTTAACAAATTAGTGGGCAGATTAAAAGTCAGTGACATCACTCTTCTAGTTGCTAGGATACAGAAAAAAAGGGAGGTGGTTTTCATTTACATAGGTATGAATTAGGACACGTCTATCTTGTATTCCGCTTACATTATAATAAAAAAAATGGCACTGGGGAAGCTATCTGCTCCTAACTTCAACCCTCAGTCACAATAATGAAGGTGTCCCTACAGTCATTCCTCAAATGTATTAGATTTCAGCTCCGAGCTTGGGGTGTGTATGTGTTACAAGAACTGAAACTCAACAATCTGGAAGCCTCTAGAAATTTGGGGTTGCTAACAATGCTGAGATATTTTGGATGCTTGAAGACCGTACACAGAAGCCAATGCAATTTTAACATGGTTTGGTTTTATATTTATATAAAAACACAGGCATCACAAAATAGAAGACTGTAGATGAGGACAACATACAAATGATATTAAATTGTGCTAAAATTTAAGTTGGTAAAATCCATTAAACTCCCAGTCATTTATAAATGCATGCGTAAGAATTTAGCTCTGATTGTTATTAAACAGCTCAGGCTGTTAATTGCCTGCACTTAAGTTCCAGCTGCCTACAACTGCTGTAGGCTCGAATCCCACCAGGCTCAAGGTTGACTCAGCCTTCCATCCTCTCGGGGTAGGTAAATTGAGGACCCAAGATTGTTGGGGGCAATAAGCTGACCTTGTAAAAATGCCGCTTAGTAATAAGCAGGCATATACAATGGAAGGAAGGCTATTGCTGAGCACACTGGGTTGTATCCCAAAAATTGTAAGCCGCCCTGAGTCTCCGGAGAAGGGCGGCATATAAATGTAATTAAAAAAAAATGATCATGAATAATGAGACAGAATACAGAACATGGACTGGCTGGCTGGAGAATTCTGGGAGTTGAAGTCTACCCATCTTAAAGTTGCCAGGGTTGAGAAACACTGGCTTAAGCAATTGATCACCCATTACACAAAACTGACAACCAGTCAGAAGAAAAACTGCATTGCAAAATAACCGCATTCATTGCCACGGACTTGATTTCACACAAATACAGGTAGTCCTCAACTTACGACCCCAACTGAGCCCCAAATTTATGATGAAATTTGTTAAGTGAGTTTTCCCATTTTATGACTTTTCTTGCCACAGTTGTTATGCAAATCAGGCTTCCCTGTTCACTTGGCTTTTCAGAAGATTGCAAAAGGGGATCGCATGACTCCAGGACACTGCAACTGTTATAAATGTGAGTCAGTTGTTAAGCATCTAAATGTAAATCACGTGACGATGGGGAAGTTGCAACAGTCATAAATATGGAAAATGGTCATAAGTCACTTTTTTCAGTGCTGTTGTAACTTCAAAGGTCACTAAATGAACTGTTGTTAATTGGGGACTACCTGTATTTATGGACCTTTTGATTCCAAACTTTAATTCCTAAGGTTAAAAAAAATCAGATACACAAATTTCATGAACTCTTTTTTTCAGAAAAAAACATCTGAAAACATTTAGACACAGCTTGGATGGCTACCGAGAGAGCTTTCCAAGATTACATTATTCTATTGACATTTTTTTTTCTTAGATAGAAATGTTCAAAGAATACAAGGAAAGACTAGAGGCCAAGCAAATTAGATTCGACAGAATCCAGAAAGAAATCAGGCTGATATGAACAGATTCAAAATTAATCCAAATCAAAGCAGCACATCTCTACAGTACATCTAATCCAATTCCGAATCCTTTTAACATGTTAGTAGCAATTTGGAGATATGCAGATAGCAATAGCAATAGCACTTAGCAATATATACTGCTTCACAGTGCTTTACAGCCTTCTCTAAGCAGTTTACAGAGTCAGCCTATTGCCCCCCAAATTTGGGCCCTCATTTTACCAACCTCCGAAGGATGGAAGGCTGAGTCAACCTTGAGTCGGTGAAAATCGAACTGCCAAATTGTTGGCAGTCACCAGTCAGCAGAATTAACCTGCAACACTGCATTCTAACCACTGTACTATCATGGCTCATGTAGTATGTAGCATAGCATAGCATAGCATAGCATAGCACAGCACAGCACAGCACAGCACAATACAACACAATACACCTACTTTTGGTACATATATTCTGCTTTTTGCTTACTTTGGTGTACATATAGTCTTCCAGTTTCTCTTGAAGCAAAATATTGTCTAATATGGTTTTCTTTCGACGGAGAAATTCAACTTTTGCCAACTCTGCTCTTTTCTTCGTGCAAAAGGGGCATTTTGAAGGTTGGTGCATTTCATTTTCAGCTATCTTAAAGGCAAAGGGAGACAGAATTTTAAAAATATTCGTCAGTTACCGAAAACAAAAATATGTCGGGTTACTTCTGACTAGTTTCTTTATTGCCATTTGCCTACAGACAGAATCTTGCCAGACTAAAGCAGCTATACGCATAACTATAGATGAATTCTGTGAACTGCTGGGACAGGGCTGTGTTTGCCTGCTTCCTGCCTACCAGACATCCCAAGCTCTGCTGCCTCTTTGCCCTCTATGAGGCAGCCTTCTCTCCTGGGACTCCAGACTACATTCCACCACACTGTCTTCCTTCAAAAAAAGAGCATGACTAACATCTCAGAACAAAAGTGTATAGATGAAGGCAGCCTTTAAAACCAGATAAGCTTTCTTCCAAGATGAACTAAATAAAGAAACTATTATTTTTCCCCGGAGATAGCCTTTATTTCTCTCTTGCAAGAGCTTCTCTAGCAACAGTATCATAAATTTATTTAGCCATATCTTTTGGTATCATCATAGTGCAATTCGTTCCTTCTGTCAAAAAGTATTTTAAAACTCAGCTTCTTAAAAAGATAAAGTAATGTAAAGAGCTCTGGCAGAAAGCTTTATTAAGGTTGCCATCTTAGATGCGCTTATCAGGAGAAAGCTTCATTAAATGTAATAGGGTTCACTTCTGAATAAACATGTATCAGATTACATTGGAAAAGCATCACATTACAGCTACAGTGCTTACATTATTTCAGACTGAGAGAAGGGTAGAGGTGCATATTACTCATTTCATTGATTCTATCCCGTCACTATGAACGAGAAGCTACTGTGAAGGAAGATAAACCACCTTCTAAGAACATTCCATCATCTATAACTAAGCATTTCCCCTCAGGGTTAATTAGTTAAAGAGAGCAGGACTTAGAAAATTATGGTGAGACTATTTTGTACTTTCTTTTCAAGGCCAATTGCCCTTTCTCAACCTCTGCTTCCTCATTAGTAGATGAAAATATACATCAAATCTTCATTATGGTTTCAGCTAAAACTAACAACAGAAACACGTAGAGATTCTTAACTGCATATGAGAACTTAACTGTACTATGCAAAATCATGTCACAACTAACAAGAGTAACTTTACTGACTGACAGAAGAGCTTACTTGTTATACATATAACATGAAACATGCATGTACAATATTCAATTTTTAATTTGATTTTTGCAATTTTGGAAAGTCAGCATCTGAAGAAACCTCATGCCACACTGAGGCTAATCTTCTATTGCAAAATAGCACAGAATCTTGTAGGGAGAAAACATTATTTCTCTTTGTATTAGAAGATTAATATGACTCCCATGCTAAATTACAGAAGAGAACATTCTCATATCAGGATTATTATAGAGAGACTGAACTCTACTAGGTTCAGCCAAACCTTCCTTTCTTTTTTTCTTCCTTCCTTCCTTCCTTCCTTCCTTCCTTCCTTCCTTCCTTCCTTCCTTCCTTCCTTCCTTCCTTTCATTTTAATGAGATTTCTATGCCACCCTATCTCTCGGAAGACTCAGGGCGGCTTACAGTACTAAAAAGATAAATACAAATATTAAAAAGTCATTAAATCTGAAATCCCAGTAAACCAATAAAACTGATAAAACGAATTCCAAAATCCCATCGCCTCCATCAGTCCAGGCTGGCAAGTTGAAAAAGCCATGTTTTTAGGCCCCGGCAGAAGGACTGGAGGTCAGGGGCCACCCGGAGCTCCAGGGACAGTTGATTCCATAGGGTGGGTGCTCCCACAGAGAAGGCCCTATTCCTGGGGGTCGCCAGCCGACATTGCCTGGCCGACAGCACCCCAAGGAGGCCTTGCCTGTGGGAGCGCACGGGATGTTGGGAAGCCATTACTGGCAGCAGGGTCTCCCGCAAATACCCTGGTCCAATGCCATGAAGGGCTTTGTAGGTCAACACCAGCACCTTGAATCTCACCTGGAGGGCAACCGGTAACCAGTGCAGCTCACGCAGGAGGGGTGTAACATGGGAGTATCGGGACACCCCCATCACAACCCACGCCACTGCATTCTGGACAAGTTGAAGCCTCTGGGTGGTCCTCAAGGGCAGCCCCATGTAAAGAGCATTGCAGTAGTCCAGATGGGAAGTAACGAGAGCATGAGTGATCATGGGTAGGGCATCTCAATCCAGATAGGGGCGCAACTGAGACACCAGGCGAACCTGGGCAAATGCCCCCCTGGCCACGGCTCCCACCTGCTCCTCCAAACTGAGCCATGCATCCAGGAGGGCACCCAAGTTGCGAGCCCTGTTTATGTTGTTAAAACCGAGACAGTTAAGTGAGTTTTGCCTCATATTATGACCATTCTTGCCATAGTTGATAAGTGAATCACTGCAGTTGTTAAGTTGGTAACACATTTGTCAAGTGAACCTGACTTCCGTGTTGACTTCGCTTGTCAGAAAGGTTACAAAAGGTGATCATGTGACCCTGGGACACTGCAACCGCCATGAATACATGCCAGTTGCCAAGATCTGAATTTTGATCATGTGAGCATGGGGATGTTGTAATGATCCTAAGTGTGAAAAACAGTCATAAGTCACCTTCGTTAGTGCTGTTTTAACTTTGGTCATTAAACGAATGGTTGTAAATTTGGGAATACTTGTTAAGTCTGTGAATAACGATAAGTAACACTTGGCTTTTCCCCACCATCTGAAAAAAGATCCTCATTTCAGCACCTTTTTCATCATCTCCTCGAGACTTTTCAGATGAAGCCTGTTGACTAGCTCAGAAGGGACAACACCTCCCATCTGCTGCCTTCGCGAAACCATTCCAGGCCTCTGTTCCTTACGGCTATTTCTTCTCAATGGCTCTGAGACCCTCTGATGATGGAGATGGTTAATCTTGCTGGCACAGAAAGACTGCAGAACCCCAGTTCTTTTCCAGAAACTTCAGAAATCCTGGTAATGCTTCATCGGGGAGGAGTGGGAGGGAACAAAACAGAACAAAATATCATATACTATCCAGGGATGAAAACGTTTATAAGTCTTATTTCCAGTTACCAGGAATATCGTGACGGCAACATTCGTAAGTGTGACAAACGGTCATAAGTTTCTTTTGTCAATGCTGCTGTAATGTTGAATGGCCACTAAATGGACTGTTGTAAGTCGAGGATTACCTGTATTGAAAAACTAGCATTGCTTGTTGAATAGTGCATTTGGGGTCAGCAATATTGACAACAGTCAAAAGGACAAAACAAGAAACTTTTTCAACAGCAGTAAAGCAATAACCTCTTTGCCAAAAAGGAAAGTTAGACTTTTGGAAGGAATAAAAAGTACGTGATAATAAAGAGAAAATAGAAACATGGTAAACCGTGTCACAAAATTATCCATGATGCAGATGCTGGAGCAGTTTCAGTCAAAGGCTTCCTTTTCCCTTTTACTCAAATACTTCTAGCTTAAACAACATAGATGAAAAGTGTTTAGAAACTCAGCTTTTTAAATCCCAGGCATTTTGGGCAAAGTCATTCATTATTAGGAAACAGATTCTACCCGGTCCAGAAATGAGTCTGAATAGAGCAAGGTGGGACCTACCTCCTGTTGCCCCTTCAGATGGCTGATCATCCTACTTTTGAGGACCAGCAAGACTTCCTTCAAATCTTTTCATCAAACTCCTTGGTGGAGGAAGGCCAGAACACAGAGAAGCAATGTGGATGTGGGAGAGCAAGCCAATCTTCCCCCCGGTTTGAACTAATTTACACCATGTCTCCAGACTCTGGACTACCCAGGCAAGACGTTTCAAAACTGTGTTTCTCAATCCATTCTAGCAGGGGGAATTCTGGGAGTTGAAGTCTACACATCTTCAAGTTGCTAAGGCTGAAAAGCACTGAGCTGGAGACCAAAGAGTAGGTGCTAGTGAACCTCTCAGCTTTTCACTTTGAAAACTCCCAAGGCTTTGGATGTTAACCAAATGATCCAATTAAAATAAGGGAAATGCTAAAAAAGCAGTATTATGAAACTGGGTCTGTCTTTCAGCCAAGTAGCGGGAGGAAAAGGCGGGCCCGATTAAGCCCCCCTGATGCCCTAAACACAGCACAGCAGTGGTGCCCCTCAGCTCTTCCATTGCTTCACTGACCAGGTGTGGACTTGGACTTACCAAGTGCTGAAGAGGAAATAAGTGATTAAAAATTCAATGTTATTCCAGGCCATTGAGCCCCTGCAGCTGTATGAAATGTAAACCTTTAAAAAAATTATGTTTGTAACATCAAATCTCAGTAAGCAATTTAAGCAAATTATTTACTTATAACTAGGGCAATAATAGGGAAACATGGAAAATTTCATCACTTTTTAATGTCTTTTTAAATAAAATTGTTATAAGGGAAAATGCAAATGCAAATAAATATTGAAAATTAAAATTGGGAGTGCCAGTGGAAGAATTCAGAGCATGCCAGCTTGGGGGCGGGGGGAGACTTTGAGGTGCTCCCACTTCCTTTAATGCCCTGAGCATGAGTTTATTTTGCTTAATAGCCATTTGGTGTAGTGGTTAATGTGCTGGTCTAGAAATTGGGAGACAGTGAGTTTTGGTCCCATCTTGGGCATAAAAGCCAGCTAAGTGACTTTGGGCCCCTCACCAAGGGGGCAGTGGGTTCTAGTCCTGCCTTAGGCCTAAAACTGAATAAGTAACTTTGGGCCAACCAGCAGGAGATACTGAGTTCTAATCCTACCTTAGCCATGAAAGCCATTTGGGTGACTTTGGGCCCGGAGACTTATAGTCCCACATTAAGTATGAAAGCCAGCTGGGTGACTTGGGCCAGTAATTCTCTCTCTCAGCCCAATTCACCTTGCAGGGTTGTTGTGGGGAAGAAGGAGGGAGTATATAAAGTAATATAGTCAAGATCTAAAAAATTGAATAAATAAATAAATGCAGGGTTGGGGAGGAGGCCTGAATCCACACTAACAGAACACAGCTACTTGAACAGTATTATTCTTGGCTTGAAACTCAGCTGGGTGCCCATACTTTACAACAACACAAAACAACATTAGCTTCCTAACAGAGGAATTGTTTTTAGGCAGCCACCTCTCTCCAGGTATCCATGGCCAGAGAAAATAATTAACAAACACACAATTAACAAAATGACAACTTTGTAAAGAGTGAAGAGAAATGCAAGAAGTTTAATGGGCTTCTTTTCCACTGGTAATAGTTTTAATGTAACCTGCAACTTGCCTACCGAACATTTCAGACATCGAACTGTTCAATCCAAGAAAGACAAGCCAAAATCTTATATCATCACATGCACTTGGTATCACTTCAGTTGTTGTTCCAAAACACAGTACAAGCTCTTTACTTTTAAATCAGGGCTCTACTAAAATCCAGGAGAGTTAGGAAATGGTCAGATGGGGGCTTTCTCTGCTTTTTAATGGTTTTGTTTTAATATGTAATGGCTTAAAGTCAACTAGAATCAGAAAAGAAGGATAGATGGATGCTAGATATATTCTCTCTCTCTCCTTTTGTCAGCTGTGGAAGCCATACTGAAATCCGACACTCCCACGCTGCCACAATTGAGCCTGGGAAAATGGGAAGGGGGGGAATATATTGGAGTATATCTAGTTAGACATAATAACATTCTTTTTCTGATTCAAGGTCAGGTCGCGTTGCGCACAGTGAAAGGAAGTCTTAACTTGGGATGGATGGTGATTGGGCCATGTGATGTGATGATGGGTGCAGGGGATGGATGTTGCAGTTTTTACTTATTGTAAGGAAGCCCGGAGCTTTCAGATTTGGGGTTCCCCAGTTGTGGCAGTTACTATCCAAGTAAAAAGGAATCTTTTGAGAAGATGTCTGCCTTGGAGTTATTGGGCGGTATGGAGGGTTGCTGAAATGCTGACACCCTTTTTGTGTCACTGTATACAATCCCTTAATTTTGGGGGGCTAGAGTTGAGGCGATGATGGAGCTGAGTGTTTATTGGCCGGATGCCCTTCCTGACGCCTATGCAGAGTTTGCAGCAGATATTTTTTTTATTTGCACCCTAGGAGAGAAACACCTGCCACAACCTAGGATTGAACTCTCAACCTTCCAAGTGGGAGGTGAGTGCCTTCACCACTAGGCCAAAAACTAAGATTTGTGAAGCAAGCCATAATGATCTGGTTTTACTTAGCATCTTATAACAAGCGTTTTTTTGCAAGTGGGATCGCACAATTTATCAGCATAAAAATCTCACTAAGGAAAAAGCTGAGCAAAAAAACCCACCCTTTTTGTTAATGTAAGCTTGCATTTTAGTTCATTCTTAATAGCATTTACCTGAGGAGGAATATTTCAAAGCAGATAAATTTAGACTTTTTCCTAAGCTTACTGAGTAGGTCATAATTGTCCTGCAGCTAATCTGCAATTATGCACTTATAAACAATTAAGCTGTTCTCCCTACTTCTTTCAAGGAAATAAAGAAAATTGTAAAATGCTCCCAAAGCTGAGGTCTCCAGCAAGCAGATATTAAATTCAACAGATACATTTTTAGACAGTGGCAAATCAAAGCAACTGCTGCATTGTTCTGCCCAGAGGTACATTTTAAGATACAACTGATGTGATTATGGACATGCTGGTTGACTTAAATATAATAATCTCACAGGGAATATATGCTATGAATTTAGGAAACCACACTAAAACTTTTTCTTTAAAAAAAGAGTTCCTTTTACCTAGCTCTAGGAAAACATTTTAGAAATAGAAACCATTTGTGGAAGAACGGAAGGGAATTAATCCTAACCTTAGGAAGGTGGTGCTACAATTCCCATTAATAACCTAGTCATTATATTTTGCATTAATTGCTGAGCTCCCATTTCTATCATGTCAGGGCTAAATTATCTTTTAGGGCCAACAGGCACAGTTGCAAGCTCACCTGCATTCTCACAAAATGATTGCCAGGGTGATTATGAATGGCCCGAAATACCCAAACTGAGGAACTGTTTCGTGCCACCTCCATAAACTATCAGTGTGCAGATTTCTTTGGCTTATCTTTGGAGGTTGTTCTGGGCAACTGGACCTCCAAAGACGAATACAGCTAGCAATTTCTGTTTCTAGTAACACCAGTGGTGCTAAAATGCTAAGCCACTGGCATTTTGTTTAGAAAATCTGTACTTCATTGGGTCATCATTTCAGAACAGAACATCATCACCTAAACAGAGGAACGGAATGATCATGGGGTGGAGGGGAAGCATTCGGAGTGCTTCTGGCTTATATAATATATAACAGTGCAATCAATTTTGGTCACCATACTACCAAAAAAATGTTGAGACTTTGGAAAAAGTTCAGAGAAGAGCAACTAAGATGAGCAAAGGCCTAGAGACTGAACCGTATGAAGAATGGCTGCAGGGATCTGGCTAGTTTAAAGAAAAGAAGAATTAGAGGTGACATGATAGCAGTATTCCAGTTATTTGAGGGGCTGCCACAAAGAAGTGGGGGTCGAATTATTCTCCAAAGCACCAGAGGGCAGGACAAGAAATAATGGATGGAAACTAATCAAAGAGAGAAGCAACCCAGAATTAAGGGCAAACTTCCTAACAGTGAGGACAATTAACCAGCTTGCCTCCAGAAATCGCAGGGGCTCCGTTACTGGAGGTAAGAGACTGGACAGTCACTGTCTGAAATGGTATAGAGTCTCTGCTTGAGCAAGGGGCTGGACTAGAAGACCTCTAAGATCCCTTCCCGCCCTATGCTATTCTAAAGTATTCTAATTGCATTTAGCTTTGATAGGCTTATCATATCTGTATGTTTTTTTTAAAAAAAACCCTGAAAAATGGGGGAATGCCCCAAATTCTGACATTATAGTATCACTGCACTGTGTCTAATGCCACTCAGCAGGCATCACCGTTACCATGAGTGTTTTTTGGCTAAGACATTTCAAACCTGAAAATTACTTACCAGTGTCTGATTCTGTGGAAGGTTTGGCTCTCTCAGCGATAGTTCTGTTGCCTTTCAGAAGACTGATCCATTTTCTAGTCAAAGACTCTCCTACAAATGCAGAATCTAACAATTCTAACAGGAAGGAAGGAAGGAAGGAAGGAAGGAAGGAAGGAAGGAAGGAAGGAAGGAAGGAAGGAAGGAAGGAAGGAAGGAAGACAGAGATCAACCAAATGACAAATGGATTCATACATTTGTATGAACGATGCATGCATGATGTATAATTTAAACTCCTCAGACATCCATAGGAGATGTGTGAAGCTGTTTAATTCACAAGCATAGGCTGGCACTGTTAAAAAAACATATAGTCCTCCTTATGTTCAGGTGCAATTCTCGGTAACTTAACCTTTAAAGGTTTCTTTTGCTATGTTCCTACATTATGCTAATCCAAAACACTGCTTGTTTAACTGCAGCCTAGCATCCTAGTAGGAATAGTTGGGTTGTACAAGATAAACTAAAAGTAGGAATATGTAGAAACAAAAGTGTGTAAAACCGTCCAGTTTTTCTTACTCAAGTAGTTATTAAAGTGCTTTAATGGAGTCTGCAGTTGAAAGAGAAGAGGGGGGAATGTCAACAGTAGCCCCACAGTCCCAGGGAGGAGGCAGCACGTTCCAGAATGAGGCTCAAGACTGCACAGCCCTGAACTGGAATGGGAAGAAGGAAAAGGTTCAGGGTAGCCGCACCCTAGAATCTTTCGTGGTGTATATGTTACATTAGAAGCTTATAAATTTAGTCTGGCAAGATTCTGTCTAATGGATATAAGCAAATAAAGAACCAGACTCTCTTGTTTTGGGGCTCAGGCCTGACAAGTCCTGGTTAAAGGGTACTCTAAGCACACAATCTTATAAGAGTGCAAGGGTGTCATCTTCTCCTGTGATGATTTCCTACCATTTGGGATTTTCTTCTTGATTAATGTCATCTTTGGCCAAAGCTAGAGTGTCCTTTGTCCACAGCTGTCACTAATTATACAATTAAAACATTTAAAAAACATAAAACATTAAAAATGATCTTCCCTTATGATATCTTACAACGCTACCCGATCTCCCTTGATGCTCTGCAAATTGACTGCCAATTGCCACAAACATTTCCTTCTTTTGCCTGGCACATATTTCTCTATTTCTGTAATATTGTTTAATTTTTAATTAGATATTTTTATTTAAATTGTATAATTAATTTAATACATTTAATAATTCTTAATATATTTTATTATTAATAATAACTTAATATAATTAATATTTCTTTAATATTGCTAAGATGTTCTGAATTACCAAATTTTTTTAAAAGTTTTAATCTGTTGTTCAATGCAAAGTTGGCAAGTTTCTCTTTTGCCTTTTTCTACCCTTGTACTTTTTTTCCCTATTTTTGCTGACCTAAGTCTCCCTCCCCTTCCCAGTTATAAGCCTGTAGAAGGAACTGAACCAAATCCCTGTGGATCCTAACCGACCTTCATCCTTTTGACATGAGGATTGCCAAGCGCCCTCGGTCAGGTCAGAGGCTGATGGCTCTTCCAACTCATCCGCTGAGTCATAAGATTCAAACGAATCATCCTCGTACTGCCTCCCATTCTCTTCTTCTTCGGTCATGGAGGTAAACGTATCCTCTGAGTAGTTGAGAAGAGACATGCTGCAGTTTCAGTTTGGCCCCATCTGCTCCGCAACAGATGTCCCCGACTCATCTCCCCAGCTGGTCATCACACCCTTTAACTAAAAATAACCAGGGCAAAATTAATTATAAACGTAGAAACATGGAATTAAAAATAACAACCAACCTGTCCACTATCTGCACCCAAGACGAGAGTAACTTTGCAGCAAGTTATCTAAAAACCAGCAACAGGAATAGCACAATCCCAAAATTTAAAACCAACATCCAAAGCAGGAAGGGGAGAATAATATATTTTTTGCTATCTTTCATTAAGAAATGGTCAAATGACTAAATCAACAGTTTCTATTCTATTCATTAAATTATCCAATTAAACTCCAAATGCCTAGCCATTTCAGTCTGCAGAGCAAGCAAAAAAAAAGAAAGGTGGGGGATTTTGTGACAATTTTTGTGACACCTTAAAGACCAAAGCTGCATTGCTATAAATTTTCTGCCCAGATGCCGTCGCTTCTCCCAAGCCTATCTTTGCCTATCTGATTTCCAGCTCCTTCGCATTTCTTGCCATCATGTGCAGGGAAATGAAAGGGGAAAAATCACTCAATCAATTCCAACTTTGTGAGATCTTTTTCTTTTGCGAGAAGTTGGAAGGGGCGTTGGTATAATTACCTGAGAACGCCTTTTCTATCTATGCTGCTAGAGAGCCCAGGATGGGTTAGACTCCTCCTGATGATGTCATTAAGCTGAGTCTGTTCTTGTATATAAAAGGCCAGCCCCTGGGAGTGTCCCCAGCTTTGGCGAAGATGCCTGACAGACTGTATGAGTTTCTCTGAAAGCAAAACAGAGTCTAGAACGTTAATATTGCTTACCAGAATCTGGACGAAACAAGGGAGGGGCTGGGCTCTCCAGCAGCATAGATAGAAAGGGCGTTCTCAGGTAATTATACCAACGCCCATTCTCCTTCATGCTGCTGCGAGAGCCCAGGATGGGACATACCAAAGCCTGCATGTCCACGGGAGGGTCCTCATCTGGTGATCACTCCAACTGTGGAACCACTCTTGAAGTACCTGTCTGCCGAAGGCCTCACTCGCAGAGGCAAAGGAACCCAGATGGTAATGTCTGATGAAGGGTGACGGGGATGCCCATGTGGCTGCTCTGCAAATCTCTTCCAGGGACGCCTGGTTAGCCCAGGCAGCTGAAGTCGTGGCGCTTCTGGTAGAGTGTGCAGTCAGCCCTTGAGGCACCGGAAGAGCAATAGCCTTGTAGGCCTGTGCAATGCATGCCCTGATCCACCTGCTTAAGGTGGGAGGAGAGGCCTTGTTCCCCAAGTGAGATGGGGAAAAGGAGACAAACATAGCTTCAGTTTTCCTAAAGGTGGAAGTGCGCTTGAGGTAAATTCTAAGCGCCCTCCTAACATCTAAGGTGTGCCACTTGCGCTCTAAGTTGTGGTGCGGAAGGGGGCAGAAATCTGGCAACACAATATCCTGGGTCCTGTGGAACCAGGTATTGATCTTTGGGATAAAGGTGGGATCTAGACGGAGAACAACTCTATTATCATGAAAGGTGCATAGATCCGGCCTGATTGAGAGGGCAGCCAGTTCTGACACCCTTCTAGCTGATGTGATTGATACCAGAAAAACCACCTTTAGTGTCAAGAATTGCAGAGACGCTGTCCTAAGGGGTTCGAATGGTGGGTCCGTCAGGACCTGAAGCACCTTAGAAAGGTCCCATGAAGGACACCTGTGTACTACCGGGGGATGAAGGTTAGAAGCCCCTTTTAAAAACCTCCTGACAGAAGGACTTTGAGACAAGGAAGGAAATGAGTCCCAGGATAGGACTGAGGAAACTTGGCGTTGTAAGGTATTAGAGGCTAGTCCCTTCTCTAGGCCCTCTTGAAGGAAACGTAGAACCTCTGCCAGTTGAGCTGAGGTGAGTGAAAGACCCTCCTTACAACACCACTGACAAAAAAACCCACCAGGTGGCATTGTAGATGCACGTCGTGGATGGTTTGCGAGATGCCTGGATGGTGAGAATAACTTTCTCCGGGAGATTAGCCTCTCTCAACCATTGCTGCTCAAGTACCACATGGTCAGTCTGAACCACTGGGGATCCAGATGGAGCAAGGCTCCCTGATGGAGGGAGATCGTGTGGGCTGGGATCCTCCAGGGAGAGGCTACATTAGGTCTGCAAACCAGGGCCTCGGTGGCCAATAGGGAGCCAGGAAAATTAGCTCCGCCCATTCCTCCAACATCTTTTGAATGACTGCCGGAATGATGGGAAGAGGGGGAAAGGTATAGAGGAGACCCCCGGGCCATCTGCACTGAAGAGCATTGGTCCCCTCTGCTCCCTGACAAGGAAACCTGGTGAAAAAATCTGTTTACTTGGGCGTTTTGGGGAGTGGAAAAGAGATCCACTTCCGGGGTCCCAAACCTCAGGCAAAGGTCTCTGAAAAGGGATGGGTGGAGGCGCCATTCTGAGTGGTTGACCAAGCTCCAGCTTAGCCTTAGGCTTGGGAGTTGTTGACTCCCAAGATGTGATCTGTCATTATCGACAACAAATGTCCCTCCGCCCACAGCCCCAAATGTTCGGCTTCCCTCATGAGGGCCCTGGACCTCATCCCCCCTTGCCTGTTGACATGCGCCTTTGCGGCCATGTTGTCCATCAACACTAGTACATGGGATCCAGTTACCGTGGCCCTGAAGTGCCTCAGTGCTAGAGATATGGCCCTGAGCTCTAGCCAGTTTATGGGGCAGTTTTTGTCTGTCTGGGACCAAATACCCTGAGCTATCTGGCCCTCCATATGGGCCCCCCAACCCAGAAGACTGACGTCCGTGGCAACAGCCTATCCGGCTCCTTGAACGGGAGTCCCTTCCGGAAGGCCGGGGAGAGCCACCACTTAAAGGTACACAGGGCCTGTGGAGTGAGTTGGACCCTGATCGATGTGTGGCTGGTTCCTGCTCATTGAAAAGGGAGCAGGAACCATTGTAGAGATCGGGAGTGAAACCATGCCCACGGGACGATACAGATGCACGAGATCATCTTCCCCAATAATTTGGACAGCAGTGCCAGGAGAACAGTGCGTTGATGTCGAACCTGACGGATGATCTCAGTGAGGCTTTTCCCCTGGTCTGGAGACAGAAAGACTTGGCACAGGGTTGTGTCGATGACAGCCCCCAGGTGAAGCAATCTGGTTGTAGGAGTAAGATGGCTCTTCCCGGTGTTGATGGAAAGGCTGTAGTCCTGAAGGCAGCAAAGTGTAATTTGCAGGTCTCGATGGGCGGAGTGGGTGGAGGACGACTGAATCAAAATGTCATCCAGGTAGCATTGGATCCTCACTGGAACGAACCGAAGCGAAGCCACCAATGCTGCTAGGATCTTCGTGAAGACTCTTGGAGCTGAAGAGAGCCCGAAGGGGGGGGGTCGATACTGGAAATAACAGAAACGTAGAAACCAGCAATGGTGAGGCCAAATGGGTATATGGAGGTAGGCCTCCGCAAGGTCAATGGAGGAGAGGAGATCGCCCTCCCAAACGCTCTCTAAAATAGAATGCAGGGTCTGCATTTTGAAGTGCCCGTATGGGATAAACTCATTCAAAAATTTGAGGTCAAGGATGGCTCGCCAACCCCCCAAGGTCTTAGGGACCACGAAAAGTCGGGAATAAAATCCCCGTCCACATTGATGTTCTGGGACAGGTTGAAGGGCCTTTATGTCAACTAGGTGTTGAATGGCCAATTCCATAAGGGCCCTTTCTGAACTGTTCCGCGAAATGGGACAGAACACAAAATTCTCTGGGGGTGGCAAGAGAAATTCCAATTGCAGCCCTGACCGTATAGTGTTGAGTACCCAGGCGTCCGTCGTTGACTCCTCCCATCTGGAGGTGAAGTAAGCTAACTGACCTCTGATGGGTGGAGAGAGTGAGGGATTACTTAGAGCGATGGAAGGAACGACTCCCTCCCCCATGAAAGGGTCGTTTACCCACAGAAGGTTGTTGTCTGCCGGGTGCGTCTGGGCGTTGATCTTGTCACTGGGAATATGCCCTCTGCGGCCGGGAAAAATGGGGGGTAGTCTCGGGCCGAAATGTCGGTGGACGGTATGGAGCAGGGCGATAGTCAGTTTTCTTTCCTGATGAGGAAAGAATCTTCCATTTGTCCCTGGTCTCGATGAGATGTGGCTCTAGTGCATCGTCAAAGAGCCTTTCACCTGTACAGGGAGCCAAAGCCAGTTTCAACTTCCGTCACGACTCCGTCTGCCAATTCTGAAACCATAAGAGCCTTCTTGTTGCCACCGAGGAGGCCATGGCTCTGGCTGCAAACTTGGCGGAATTAAGGGTGGCGTCTGCCATAAATTCTGCTGCTGCTATTATTTTGTGGAGGTCCTGGTGAGACCTGAAGTCAGATGCTGGGGTCCGGCCTTGTAGTTGGTGCAGCCAGCGGAGCAAGGTCCTCATGAAAAACGATGCAGCGGTCGAAGCCCGGACAGCCCACGCAGCTGCTTGGTGGTTGCGTTTGAGTGTCTGTTCAGAACATTTGTCCTTGGACTTAAGTATGTCCTCTGGCTTAGTGGGGGTGCCAGAGGAGGTGAATGAGGCCACGACCGGAGCATCTACAGGGGGCACTGCAAGAGCATTGACTAGTGACGGGCCCACATTGTAAAACCATCTAACATGAGACGAAGGGCGAGGACCTGCAGTGGGGGAAGCACACTGTTCCCTGACCATGCCTAATCTAAAGAAACCCAAAATATGAGTCAGCCCAATCTCTAAACCAGGCCAAAATTCTCTAGGTCACTAGTTCTCAACCCTGGCAACTTTAGGATGCATGGTCTTCAACTCCCGGAATCCCAAGCTGGCTGGGGAATTTGTGGGAGTTGAAGTCTATGTGTCATAAAGTTGCTAAAGGTGTGAAACCCTGCTCTAGGTACAGATCACTACTTTCTGACAGAATGGTTTATGGACAACAGTGGAAAGACAGCATATAAACTTACAAAATACAAGTGATTATTCCTTATTAAAACCCACCACAGAGATTTATAAGATCAGAGAACACCATATAAATTAGTGTAAATTGCAGGGGTTTCTAGATTAGAGTTGTTGGGCTCTGCTTAGCCACTGCTTTCTGCAAACAGCTGGAAGTAAAAATTAAAAGCTGGTTCTACACAGCACTTAATATAATGCGGTATTATTCAGAATGTTGTTTTCAATGGTCAAGCTCCTGCTGTATTTAGAAATCGGTCAGAAGCAGCAGAAATCTCTGTTAATTAAAACTTTCCTGTTTGCCAGCTGTATCCCTTTTATTACTTCTCATTCAGGGTAGCAGCAATTAGGCTGTGGCTGCCCCACCATGTGAAGCAATTGAAGGGGAAATTAACAGAAAATGATCAGCCATTTTCCTGTCTCACCCCACAGGATACAAATGTCTTCCAGGCAACATGTTGGCAAATTTACCATTTAGATTCTCCATTAAAAGAGAATGGATAAAGTTATTTCCTAACTTTACCACAGTTGAGGTTCTGACAACCTTAAATACGAAGCAGAAAAAGAAAAAAACATTGGAAGAAAAGCTTTGCATAATTCATCCGTACCTTAATATGACAGAGGGCCAGATTATATTGTATAGAGTTTATGATTCCAACAGTTTAATAATTCTCCCAAAATAACTGCCAGGATTTCAAGATGTTTTATTTTTTAAAAAACCTTGCATAGGAAGGAGTTAGAGAAAGTCAAATAAATACGAATTGTTAAAGGGGGAAGAGGAATCACAAAATATAGATAGTCCTCGATTTACAATAGCACTTTAGTGACTGTTCAAAGTTGCAACAGCATTGAAAAAAGGGATTTATGATGATTTTTCACACGTGTGACAACTGCAGCATCCCCATGGTCATGTGATCAAAATTCAGATGCTTGGCAACTGGCTTGTATTTATGATGGATTCCCGGGGTCCTCTGATCCCCTTTTGCATCCTTCTGACAAGCAAAGTCAACGGGGAAGCCAGATTCACTTAACAACCATGATACTTGCAATAGCAATAGCACTTAGACTTATATACCATTTCCCAGTTGTTCTGTCTTTAAATTCCTAACTAACTATATACTGTCTGGGCAGCACACCAGTGCTTTACAGCCTTCTCTAAGCAGTTCAGAGTCAGCCTATTGCCCCACAAATTTGGGCCCTCATTTTACCAACCTCGGAAGGATGGAAGGCTGAGTCAACCCTGAGTCTGTGAAAACAGAACTGCTGAATTGTTGACAGTCGGCAGAATTAACCTGCAATACTGCATTCTAACCACTGCACCACCATGGCTTATGTAGTATGTAGCATAGCATAGTATAGCACAGCAGAGCACAGTGCAATACAATACAGTACATCTACTTTTGGTACATATATTCTGCTTTTTGCTTACTTTGGTGTACATATAATCTTCCAGTTTGTCTTGAAACAAAACATTGTGTAATGTATTTTTCTCTCAACGGAGAAATTCAACTTTTTCAAACTGTTTTTTTCTTCGTGCAAAAGGGGCATTGTGAAGGTCAGCATCTTACCCCCAACAATCTGGCTCTTCATTTTACCGACCTTGGAAGGATGGAAGGCTGAGTCAACCCTGAGCCTGGTAAGATTCGAACTGCCAAACTGCAGGCAGCTGGCAGGCAGCAGAAGTAGCCTGCAGTATTGCACTCTAACCACTGCAGCATCACAGCTCTTTACTAATTTAACCACTGCAGTGATTCACTTCACTTCTGTGGTAAGAAATGTTGTAAAATGGGGCAAAGCTCTCTTAACAACTGTCTTGTTTAGCAACAGAAATGTTGGGCTCAATTTAAGGACTACCATAGATTTTTTTTTTCAAAGCAAAATGAAACTAGTCTTCAACTTATGATCACAAATGGGACCAAAATTTCCATTGCTAACGGAAATGGTTGCAAGGTTGCCAAGAACTCCAATACAAATACCCCTAAATGCCATTTCCCTTTAGCATCCAAAGTAGAGCACTGATTTAGAGTAGAGCAATATTTCTCAAACTTGGCAACTTTCAGATGGGTGGATTTCAATTCCCAGAATTCCCCAGGCAGCAAGGTTCAGTCTCAGGAATATAAATTTCAGGTAGTCCACAATTTACAACCATTTGTTTAGTGACTGTTCGAAGCTCCAGGAAGGGGTCGTTGCATCGTCCATTCACAGAGGCAGGGTACTATATCCATTTCCCCCCGCCCCCTCCAGGAGCTTTTCACCCTAAAGAAAATATTTGGATCCGATCCCCAACTCGAGCTCGGGCTTACCCGCGCCGCTGAGGCCGTTCGCGTTGCCGTGGCGACCGCCAAGCGCCGACGGGAGTTTCAGCTTGCCTGTCCCTTCCTCTCGCGCTCCTGACGCACTTGAGTTCCGCTGAGATTTCCTCGCACTTCTTGTTCTCAATCGGGTCCGTCCAGAACGTTGCAGCACTTCAATTCCCACAATTCCCTCGGCCAACCATTACGGGAAGTGGGAGCCATCACATCTGGATTGCGGGGGGGGGGCGGAGGACTGAATTACATTCCTGAGAAAAAAGTACTGAGCCGGGAGATGGAAGTTTGGTGGTCAGAAGGGATATTGTAGCTTGTATTCCTGAAAGTTCTAAGAAGCACTTTTCTTAACACGCTTTTCTTGAAAGAGTGACTTTTGACTCCACCCCCCCCATCGAACTTCTGTGCAAGCAAAGAAGCTCCATTCACAGAAAGAAAAAAACGAACCGACGTTGGCTGTGCTACATTAGCAAGCAAGAAAGTTCCTAATCTTATTGTTCTTCATTTGATATGCCATCTGCGATCCAAAGCATTTATTTTTGCAATTTCTGCAATTGGACAGGAAAGTAGAACAACCGTAGAAGTTCTATGATTACAAAAGAAAGTTCACTCTTTTCCATTTATCCAAAGTTTTTTAGAATTAGAATTAGAATTCTTTTATTGGCCAAGTGTGATTGGACACACAAGGAATTTGTCTTGGTGCAAATGCTCTCTGTGTACTTAAAAGAAAAGATACATTCGTCAAGAGTCAAGAATCATAAGGTACAACACTTAATAATAGTCATAGGGTACAATAAGCAATCAAATCATTCTAGGAAACAGTCAATAAAAATCGTTAGAATACAAGCAACAAAGTTGCAGTCACAAGTGTGAGGGGATGGGTGATAAGGAGTGATGAGAAAATTAATAGTAATAGTAGTGCAGACTTAGTAAATAGTTGGATAGTGTTGTGGGAATTATTTGTTTAGCAGAGTGATGGCGTTCAGGAAAAACTGTACTTGTGTCTAGTTGCTCTGGTGTGCAGTGCTCTGAATAGCGTCGTTTTGAAGATAGGAGTTGAAACAGTTTATGTCCAGGATGTAAATATTTTCACAGCCCTCTTTTTGACTCGTCAATTGAAGGCAGGTTGGTAGTTCTGTTTTTTCTGCAGTCCTAATTATCCTTTTTCTAATCATCAATCCACAAATCCTTTTATGCAAAATTCTATAAAATCTATTATTTCTCTAATAAAGAAGTTACTTAAAGAAGTTACTTTATCCATTGCCAACAGAGGTTTTGGAGCAAAGTAGGCCTCCAAACAGCCAACAGAGGGCAGCAAAATGGAGGAAAAAATGTGTCTGCTGCCCTCTATTGATTATCTAGATTTTGATGCTGTGTTGTGTCTCTCTTGACCTTCTGCAGATGCCTGTGCAAAGAAACAAAATTCACACTTCTCCCAAAGCTAAACTTGACAGAACAGCCCTTAAATTTTCATATCTCTTCCTACTTCTAAGCCACCCTTTCTATACCCACATCCTTTAAGTGTGTTTGGCTTGGACACCTATGATCCCCTGCCTGGGCATTATGAGAGATGAAGTCCAACATATGTGGAGGACGTAGGCTTGGAAAGGTACCCCAGAACCACAACCCTCTTTGCTGCCACCAGATCTGTAAAAATATCTCTGGAGAAAAGATAGCTAATTACACATTTTCCTGGCTCTCAGCCGTGTTGTAAAAAAAGGCACAGAAGAGGCTGTACTTCTTGAGAATGCTCAGGAAGACAAATCTATCTCAACTTCTGCTTCTGTCCTACTACTGCAGCACCATTTAGAGTGTCCTGACATACAGCATTCTTGCATGGTATGGGAGCAGCTCTGTAGTGGACAAAAAAGCTCCACAGAGAATCATTAAAACTGCCCAGAATATCATCGGGCTCCAGCTACAAGCCCTGGACAACATCTTTGCATCTCACTGTTTAAGGAAGTTGCACAACATTCTCAGAGACTCTTCCCATCCTGCTCACAATCTTTGTGAACTGTTGCCTTCTGGCAGAAGATACAGAACAATTAAAACTCAGACCACACGTTTCCTGGACAGTTTTTATCCCAGAGCTATAATTGCACTTAACAATGAACATAAGGACCACCATCAGTGAGCTGTTGGACAGTATTACTTGGTCTGTTGTGTGGATGCTTGTGTGTTTTTAGGGGGCGGGGAATTTTGGTGGGTGGGGTGGTGTTTGGGGCTTGCCATGTGTGTGTTCATGTTGAGTCTGGTCTCTGGGTGTTAGGGTTTTCGCCTCTGCCAGCAAAAATGGAGCTTGGGAGGGCCGTGTGTGACCCTCTGCCAGCCCCATTTTCAGCTCCAAGAAAGGGACAGGAAAGGAGATAGGAAAAGAGGAAAGAAAAAGATGGGAAGATGGAAGAGAAGAAGGAATAGGTAGTCCTCACCTGACAACAGTTTAGTTACCATTATAAAAAAGATGTTGAGATTCTAGAAAGAGCAACAAAAATGCTTATGGAATGGAGGCTAAAACATATGAAGAACGGTTGCAAGAACTGAATATGTCTAGTCTAAAGAAGAAAGGGACTAGGGGTGATATAGCAATGTTCCAGTATTTGAGGGGCTGCCACACAGTAGAGGAGGGTCAATGTTAACTGGGGAATTTGGGGAGTTAAACCCTACCTAGAAACATTGGGCCAGACAACTGGGGAAAAAAAAACTCAGCGGAACAACAACTGAGCAGAACTTGAAGGTCCTTCAAATATATTTTTCCCAGGGCTTAAAAAAGGATTTCTGTACTTTTCTGCTGTTCAAGAGGCTGGCAATGCATTAGAAGTGTCAGGACAATCTGACTTTACATTATGCTCATTCTGCAGTTCGCTTATCAAGATTGGTTTAGGTGCCTTTTCTTAAAAGAAAAAAAAAGTAACTTTATACCATAATTTGTACCTTTTAGAGTTTTCTCCTGCATTCCTGCTGAGAACGCAGCCTCTTATTTTCCTGCAACTGGGAAAGGAATCGACATGTTGGTCTTGGTTTAGTTTTTTTCTTTCTTTCCTAAGATGATTGTTTTGTCTTCTAGGTAGTGCTTTAGAGATAGGCCGGGTAGCCAAAGTGGTACAGTTGCTCACAGGATGAAGGTTCAAAATCTACCCTCAGCTATGGAAATTCACTAGACAACTTATGAACGAGTCAGCCCAGTCTACATCACACGACTGTTGTGTCACAACAGTGTAACAAAGACATCTTCCCATGCAAGCTATTGTGGACCCTAAGTGTAAATCTGACAAATACTTAACTAAAACTCATTTATTTATATGCCACCCACCTCCCTGCTAAGGCGACTGTGGGCAGCTTGCTAGTTTGTTAAAATTATTGCTGCCTATCTGGCTGTGGAACTCTTGGTAGCTTCTAATAATAAAAAGGAAGAAATGAATATAACCAGAAGCAAAATAGAACAATAAAAGGAAAAATAACACAACAAGAATACATCAACATAACCAAAAAAGATAAAAAGATCAAATATATAAACATTATACAAATTAATAAAAAAAGAAAACATGTAATAGAACTTTGAAGGGCAAGGATTTTTTTTAAGTGACTTGGTTCATGTTGTAAGTACTTTTTGGAGGATCTGGAGGTTTGAATTCCTGAATGTGCCTGGGGAGTCCCACCACAGGAACAACCTCTGAAAGGGCAACATTCTGAAAGGGCAACATTTAAGAAAAAAGCACAAGTGCCATTCACATTATGAACTAGAAACTTGTATCTGTTGTTTACTTCATCCTGAATACTTTGATGCTCTTAGAAGAATTCATGGAAGGACCTAAGAACGCCAAGTTATGCATGGAGGAGCCTCTAGTGATTCAAGAATGCATCAGAAAGCAGGATTAAAACATCACACAACTACATATTCTTTATTGATGATTGTTACATTCAGAAGATACAATAAAAACTTTGACATTACAATGAGTTTGCAGTTGACAGTTGTATTATAAAAGCATTCCATGCCGCTCGTCTATTGTTTTGCTAAAACACAGCAAAAGTCACACAGCCCTTCCCATTTAAAAAGGAAACACTCTTTGTCTTACCAATAGTGGCTAAATCAAATGAGAAAAGTGAAACAAAAGACATTTGTGTTTTCTAAAATGCATACCCCCTCACCAAAAGTAAAAATAAAGCCAAATCACCCACCTAGTGTTTTAAATGGCCACTTTCTCTGGCTTTGTTGTGTCTCCACTGGCATTTGAAATCTCTCAAGTCATCAAAATGTATGTGTTTGTGGTGGGTAGGGAAGAGATTGGGGGTTTCTGTACCTGATCCCTAAGCTAGAAGTATCTCATCCAACCTGTTGCTCTGAGTACACATGGGGACAGCAATTCCCAATGTTCTAAGCCAATGAAACTAGGAATTTTGGGAGCTGTAGTCTTAGCTAGGGTGCAGAAGGTAGTTTCTATAAATGTTTGATAACAGTTTCAGCAAAGAGATTTTTTTCCTCTCCTCCACTTGCATGCAAACCACATGTTTTGAGAAAGAACGAAGTGGAGAAGTATTACCTATCAGCTGTTCCTTTTACAGAGCATTTAAAATCATGTTGGCTAAAACAAGGTCTCACTACCCCTTTGGGTGTCATGGCTGAGGGAACTCCATATCTTCTAACCCCAATCTCCAATGGAAAGATTGAAGAGAACAATTCAAATATCTCAACTAGGGGCTCAGTGGTGTGAAGGAAGCGGAAGAAGCAAGATAATCCATGTAAACCAAAGGCTATGTGGGGCAGGGAATGGGTGGCACACAAGTGAAAGACATTTCTAGGCTAACAGAGCAGCTGCTGCTAAAAAGAAGATATTAAAAAAGAACGGTTCCTAATGCTAAAAAAGCTAATGACACCAATGCTCAGGGCTGAGCTTGGAGCTTGCTTGCAGCTCCCTGGGTTAAAAATATGTCTCCTCTTCCTCTTCCTCTTCTCCAGGTACAACCCCCAGCGGCTCTCCTGGGACAGATAGTGGTGGTGTGGTCACTTCACATATGCCATTTCCAGAGCCCCCAGGCGCGTTGACCACAGCGGTGGGCAACTCAGAGGAACTCTGGGATTCTTCAGGCACAGAGGATGGAGGATCAGGAGCTACAGAGGCAGCCCGTCCAGGCTCAGGACTGTCAGTGACAGATGCGGTAGGAATCCCACGGACCAAGTCCAGCTGGGCATTGGCCACTCTTTGCGCCACCCGGTCCTCCGTGCATTGCATCCAATAGCGCAGGACACAGAAGAACGCAGTGAAAGTTGCGCTGAGCGCAACTGCTAAAATGATGAACTCAAGGATGCTGATGGGTTCTGAAAAATAAGGAGTCAGTTGTTACAGGTAGTCCTCAACTTGCAACAGTTCATTTAGTGATCGTTCAAAGTTACAATGGCACTGGAAAAAGTGCCTTACGACCGTCTTTCAACCTACCACCACACTGCAGCATCCCCATGGTCACGTGATCAAAAATTCATGTTTGTGATGGTTACAGTGTCCTGGGGTCATGTGCTCCCCATTTTTGACCTTCTGGCAAGCAAAGTCAACGGGGAAGCCAGGTTCACTTAACCAACCTGTTACTAGCTTAACAACTGCAGTGATTTGCCAAATGGGGCAAAACTCAATTAACAAATGTCTCACTTAACAAAAATTGTGGTTGTAAGTTGAACCCTACCTGTACTTGTTCTCCTAAAGATTTGGGTGCCTTGCACCCTCTCTCTTGAACCCTTTTCCTCTTTGAGTCTTTCAGCAGACCCTCAAATGCAGGGGTCTTCAAAGCTGGCCACTTTAAGACATGTGGACTTCAACTTCCAGAATTCCCCAGCCAGCCGGCTGGGGAATTCTGGGAGTTGAAGTCCACAAGTCTTAAAGTGGCTAAGTTTGGAGATCCTTGCTCAAATGCCTCCCCTTTCTAGAGAAATGTTCTGCATTAATAAGAGATTGTGGCCTCTTCATCTTCCCAGTAACCTGCACTACCGTGAATGAATTTGCCCATTTGCACAGTTTCATGCCTAGCCATTGTGGCTTACTGAATTCACAAGGGGATAACATGCTAAGCCACAATTTATAAGCTGCAACAAGCTAGGTTCCCAGATTGCCAACCATGATAGTTTAGTTTGATATATGATCCTGGCCACTAAAAGTTATTTACCAGCCAGAGTCAACATCTGCAGAAGATCAAAGCCTTAGCAGTCATGGATTTAGTTACAACACAAAGGCCTGCCTGGATTCTGAGTGGTACTAAGGCTAAGCAATAAACACGTTAGATTTTAAAACAACTATCCAAAATTATCTGCTTAACAATTATCCATGGTTACCAGTCATGCTTTGTTGATTAGAAGTTTAAACCCCCTATCCTTATTTTGTTGAATTGGTTATTTACCAAATTATTTCAGCCTTGGCTGCCTGCTTTATATTTTAACTCTTTTTTTCTAGTTTTATATGCCACCCAAAGTTGAGCAGCCAATAAATTTAAAAGAAAACAATTGCCTAGGTCTGCAATTACAAGATGCATAAAATGTGCAGGTTGGATGCACACCAAAGACTCCAATGTTGGTGTGAGAGTCAGCAGCTACACTCATACAACAGGTTTAATTTGGTTAATCCATATTCTGACTGAAGATACTAATCAACAACCATCTCTGGGCTTGGACAGCAGAATTAGCTACCAAAATACCTAATTAAGCCACTCAACTGCTGCACAAATGAGACTGCTTAGTATTTAACTAGGGTAAGCACAACCATGATGTGCTTTGCAAACAGGACATTCAGTAAAGATGGCTTTGGCAGCCAAATGCCAGAGAGGTGCAGGTAGTCTTCAATTTAGTTCATTTAGTTCAAAGTTACAACAGCACTGAAAGTGACTTACGATCATTTTTCACACTTACAACCATTGTTGCATCCCCATGATCCACATTTGGATGCTTGGCAACTGTTGCAGTGTCCCAGGTGGTCATGTGATCCCCATTTGCAAACTTCTGACAAGCAAAGTCAATGGGGAAGCCAGATTCACTTAACCGTGTTACTAATTTAAGAATGGCAGTGATCCACTTAACAAATGTAGTAAGGAAAGTCGTAAAATGGGGCAAAATTCACTTAAATTTCTTAACATAAATTTTGGGCTCAATTGTGGTCATAAGTTGAAGGCTACCTGTATTGGCATATTAATATATTAGGAAGAGGTAGTTTGATTGACTCATGTACCTGCATACCTATGAACACACTTTTATGATTTTTCTTGGGAATGGTATAGAATTTGAGCTTCACTTTCATGTTTCTTCACAATTTGTTATTCTCACAATTCCTAGCCATCTCTCATCCAAGTATTAACCTGGTCCAGCCCTGCTTAGCTTTAGGCAATTACCTAGTTATATCTAGTCTCCTACTATGGATTTCTTTTTACTTAATCCAGTGTTCCTCAAAAGCTTGCAATCTTGTGATATGTTGACTTCAATTCCAAGAACTCTCCAACTAGCATGGCAGACTGAGGAATTCTAAGAGCTGAAGTCAAAGGTGCCAAGTTTGAGAATATTAAGTTACACCACCCAATGACAACCATTTTATTTTGGAGTAAGCCAAGGCTCACACATGGGATAAATTGTCTATGTTGAAGACGCCCCCTCTTTTACAGTCAATATACAAATGGCCCCCAAAATGAGAGGTGGATGTCACTATCTTACTGAGCTTTTGAACTGTGGGTCCAACAGAATCTTCAGGCTTTTGGTCCTCTGCCTTGGGACAGCTTGCCTGGTCTAGGCGCTCCTTTATGGACGAACAGCAGTAGGAAGCGGTACAGGTGCCACAGCAAAACATCTCCTGTTGGTTGTCTTGGGTGGGACAGTGGAAGGTCTCAATGGGATTCACCTGGCCATCTACCCATTTGTTGCATTGCTCACCTTCCATAAGAACCCCATCTTCTAATTTAGAAAAAAAAAGAACATGTGAATAAGTCCTGCTACACTCATACATGCACAGAGCCAATTGCCTTTAGGAATAATGGCAAAGTTGCAGGGACAAGGAAAACCAGAACCTCATAAGTTTGATTAGATACCTTATAACTTGGCATTACAAACTAAAAACTAAGTACCGGTACTTAAATACATTTAACAGACTTTTTTTTAAAGAGGGACTTTATAAACAGCGTAGGTGATGGCATACAGGTGGTCATCCAACACTATTCTTAGCTCAACGCAGCAATGGAAGGCGGTTGACTCGGAAAGCTGCCCATTTGTGCCACGCCAGTTCCGAAAACTTACTTTCTGGAGGCGTACTCCCAACTCTCCAGATTCTCCTCGTCTGCCCTCATCTGGCGGTGGAGAACGCGGGCCCAGCAGCAAACACTTCGAACAGCTTTGCGCACTTTGCGCAGCCGAAAAACGGCGCAGCGAAAGGCAGCAAGGAGGCCGGTTGCAGCTATCCCGTACCTCACTGCCCCTTCCCCAACCGCCGTAGACCATACTCCTCCTTACCTGGTGGGTCGGTGGGAAAATGGCTAACTTCTTGCGCCGAGGCACCGAGGCGAATCCAGAACCGGCTGCTTTCCTTCGCCGGCGGGTCGGCAGCGCGTGTCTTTCCTGGGCTCGTGGGGGACCTTGGAGCTCGGTGTAATGAACACTCCTCGGAGGCGTCCAGCAGCGGCGTCCCGTAGGGTCCAAGGCGGCACGTGTCGCTCCGGCCAGCCCCAGCGGTGCGTCCTAGGAGGAACAGCAAGAGGAGAACTCTGGACAGGGGCCTCGCCATGGTGCAGAAGCGCCCTAACCTGCAATCTGCGTCTTCTTTCCAGCCCTCCTTGTCTGAAATACCGCTTTATTAGGGTTAAGGAAAGCAATTGACTTCATCTGGCCAGGTGAATAGCAACCGACTCCACCCATTCACAGCTGAACCGGTGCAGAAACCTGTAATATAGATGATTAATCCCTTGGGCGGGTGTGGGTCTTGGTTTACTCCAAAGTAGGACTTGTGTTTGGAGCTACAAAACTGGCTTAAAATTCCTGATTCCTGTTGGTTTTGAAGATTAACCAAAGTCAAGGCTGCTTTTGGGGATATCTTTGGCTAAAATGTCAACATTTGGAGTTGCAATTGGGCAGAGTTTTAGCCTGCCTAAAAGTAAGATGATTCTCAATTCTTCATAAGAGTCCTAACTATAGTAGGACACTGATAGGTTCCCACAACATCCTAGATTTTGGTGAAGAATGTTGTTTGTGGTCCAGCCTCAATGGTTGTTATAGCAAGTTTTGTGAATCAGACTTCCACGTTAAGTCCTAACATGAGGAGTCCTTGGTGCTCCCTGAGTTTGTTTTCTTGAAGACGTTTCATTATCCAAACTAGGGAACATCATCCGTACTAGCCATGATGATGATTAACACTGATGTTATCTAGCTGGGTAATGAAACATGTGCAAGAAAATCACCAAATCACCATTTCAACCTTGAATTACAAATATTATCCTTTATTGGCAAACCTTAATGGTTTGTTTGTGCCATGCTGTAGAAAGCTGCAGTTGAGCTTTGTTGGCCCAAGTTGAAGATATTGTGGGAATATGACTTATATTTTATGGCATTGACAAAGGTGCTTAATAGATTTTAAGAGAAAAGTGTCAGTTCAGCCAGTGGAACATAATCCTGGTCAATGGGTTTTGTACCATGAATGTGAGCCAAAACAACATGGAGATTAATTTATGGCTTGGTATAGGAATGCCAAATAGATCACATGGGTGACCATCCCTTCTAAAACAGCAACTTTTTTAAAAGAAAAGAACAGAACTGCCTCCCATGGAATGAACCAGAAACTTACATTTATTGCTTACTTCATCCTGCATCCTTTGATACTCTCAGAATTCATGTCAGGACCCCAAAACCATGCAGAGCCTCTTCAGAGAGGCAAGAATCCATCAGAAACCAGGATTAAAACATCACACAAACACTCTTTATTGATGATTGTTACATTCAGAAAGATACAATAAAAACAGCGTGGACAATTGCATTTAAAAAAGCATTTCGACCCCCTTGCCTGCCTATTCCTTTTTAGGTCTACCACAGCAGCAATCATACAACTTTCCTGATTTTTTTTTAAAGTATGGTCCTTGCCTTGTCAATTAGTTGTTAAAGCAAATGTGAAAAGTTTTTTTAAATGTGTATTTTTAAACAGCACATCCTTACATTAAATATGAAAAGGATGGAAAACCAAATCACCACATCCAACATTTAAATGGTCACTTACTCTGACTTTGGTTTGTCTCTACTAACATTTGAACTCTCAAGTCATCAAAAAGGGAAGAGGGTAGATTCAGGTGGTTCTCTACCTGAGCAGTAAGCTAGAAATGTCTTGTCCAACCTATCACTCCAAATGCAACTCCATAATTCTAAGCCAATGAAAGTAGGAATTCTGGGACATGCAGTTTTAAGCTATGGTGAAGAGGGTAATTTCAATACATTGGATCAATGTTTCTCAAGTCTGGCAACTTTCAAGTTCAAGAATTCCCAGCCACCATGGCTGGCTCAGGAATTCTGGGAGTTGAAGTTCACTTATGTTAACGTTGTGTAGGTCAAGATACACTGCATTGGATAATGTTCTTGCGAAGAGTTACAAGCCACATATTTGGGGGGAAGACTTATTGCTAAGTGGGAAAGTACCCATAACTATCATTTTCTCTTCTTAGAGACTAATGCAAAATAATGTATAAAACAAGGACTGCTCAAGTATCAAGACCCCTTTGAAAGTCATGGCTGCAAGACATTTGACCCCAGCCTCCAATGGAGAGATTAAAGAGGGCTACTCAAATACATTGACCAGGGATTCAAGTGTGAGAGGGATGGGGAAAACCCACATAAATAATCCCTGTAAGTCAAAGCATCCATGGAGCAGGGAAAGGGTAGCCCACAAGTAAAAGGCAATTCTGGGCAAACAGAGCAGTACCTTCTAAAGATGATTTAGAATTTTAGATAGTAAAAAAGAAAATAGTTCAGTTCATAATGCTAAAAAAAGATAATGACACCAATGCTCAGGGCTGAGCTTTGGGGCTTGCTTAATCCCAACTCCCAGAGGGATCAACTACTAAGCCTGTAGCTAAACAGCTGTGTCTTGTTCAGGACAACCAGATGAAATGGCTACAGCCATGGGTGACCCAAAGGATCTTTGGGACTCTTCAGCCACTAGGATGATGGATCAGGATCTCCAGAGGCAGCTTGTCTGGATGCAGGATGCTCACATTCCACATCTAACTGCTCATGGACAGGTCTTTGCTGATTGGGGGTGATCTTCTGATCTTGGAAATAGGAAACCACCATGGCTATCCAAACGCAGATGCACGAGACACCAATTACTGCAAGGACTAACCGAGTGTTGTTGCCTGAAAAATAAGAATCCATATGTTACTTGTTCTCCTAAATATCTGGGTGCCCTGCCTCCCATGAACCCCTTCCTCTTTGGTTCTGCAAGCAGGCCCCAAATGCATCCCCTTTTTGTAGAACTGTTCCCATGTTTTCCTTAATTAAAGTTGAAGGCCCCCCTTCGTTCATTTAGTCTGGCCTATCCATCTGGTTTTTTTTAGTCATTAAGGATTTCCCCACCCTAATTTTGCACACCAGCCAGGGTCTACTAGAGTTGAAATAAAACAATTGATTCTGCAATAATATGAAGCATAAACTAACTGTCCTAGCTGAGGACAGGAGTCAAAGACTCAAGTTGTGCTTTGAGAATCAGCAGTTGCACTCTTGCACCATGCTTAATCTGGTTCGCCCAGGCTACAAGTTAAGGTAAAACTCATCTATGACCATCACTGGCCATGTGCGACACAATAATGTACAAAAATAAGCTAACCAAGTCTTGCATACCTGTATAAAGAAGATTGCTTGGTATTTAACCAGGATGAACTCAACAATGAGCACTCTGCAGATGGGACTGACATGCAGTAAAGATTTTGCTGCTAACTGCTAGACAAGAATTCACATATTAATGCATCTTTTTAGGATGAGGAGAAAAGTCTAAAAAATTCTGAATTTAATCTGAAAAATAAGTTTCTCTGCTCCTATTAACACACCTTTTGGGGATTTTGACTGCTTTCTTCATTTCTCTTCCCACTTTGTTATACTCAAAGTTCCTAGCTGTGTCTAAGCATCATTAACCTGATCAAACCCTGATTAGATTTGGTGCAATTACCTAATACTATACCCATGGATTTCTTTATTTAACATGGTGTTTCTCAACCTTGGCGACTTTAAGAAGGGTGGGCTTCAACTTCTAGCTGTCCTCAGCCAGTGGGGGTTGGGTGAGGAATTCTAGGGTCAAAGTTATCAACTTTGAGATATGCTGGTTTACCCTCCACAATTCCAAAGTCAACATTCAAATATCCCTCGACTTAAGGTATGAACCTCATCCTCTTACTTGACGTCTTAGGTGGGGTCACAGCAAAGAGTGCTGCCTTGTTGTCATCTGTCTTCTTAATGATCTTGGAACAGCTTGCCTGGTCTAGGTGCTCCTTTGTGGATGAACAGCAGTAGGAGGCTGTGCAGGTGCCACAGCAAAACATCTCCTCCCGTTGGTTGTCTTGGGTGGGACATTGGAAGGTCTCAATGGGACTTGCCTTTCCGGGCACCCATTTGTTGCATTGCTCACCTTCCATAAGGAGAACCCCAGCATCTAAGATTGAAAAATGAAACAAAGCATACAAATAACTCTTGCTGCACCCACACATTTGCAGAGCAGGCTGTACCTCTAAGGGCAGTTAGATCAGGGGTGACCATTTCCCAGCCAGCTT
Organism: Naja naja; assembly: GCA_009733165.1. Classification (NCBI taxonomy): domain Eukaryota; kingdom Metazoa; phylum Chordata; class Lepidosauria; order Squamata; family Elapidae; genus Naja; species Naja naja. Next base: position 4,183,751 of record CM019162.1, on the reverse strand, counting down.
TTCCTCAGTCCCATTCCCCAGATGATGGCTGAGGATTTCTGGGATTTGAAGTCTACAAGTCTTGAAGTTGTCATGGTGGGTCACCCCTGAATCAACAATGCCCACGGGCAGATAACCATCTTACAATTTAGATTTGAGAGAGGGAGAAACACGGTAAAGTCCATTCCTCACTCACGAACCACATTTTCTTGGGAAAAATGGGCAAACCTGAGCATGATACTTTTAAGAAGGTGGTTCATAAGAAAGTTTAAAAATGGTTATGGTTATAAGACTGCTTCACAAAGGAAAATGCCAGAGCAAAAGAAATACAGTTAAGACGCCTTTCTGAGTCCTTAAGACAGGGGTCTTCAAACATGACAGCTTTAAGACTTTGTGGACTTCAACTCCCAGAATTCCTCCTCCAGTCATGTTAGCTCAGGAATGCTGGGAGCTGAAGTCCACAAGTCTTAAACTTGCCAAGTTCGAAGACCCTTGCCTTAAGAGAAGGAGAGTAACCATTTGTGCCATGACATCTCCGAAGACTTACTTCCACCAGGTGTACCCCAAAATTTCCTCGTCCCACTTTACCCGGCGGTGTTCAACACTGCTCCGTCGTGCGGGGCTTGAGGTCGTCCAACTGCTGTGCTCCGTAGTGGTCGAGATGAGTTGTATCCCTCCTACCCTCCCTGGCCGTGCAGCCTAGGAGGAGCAAGAGAACGACGCGGGGAAGAAACCTCTCCATGATGCGCCCTAAACCGGGATTCCCCTTCCTACCTCCTGTTTCCAACCCCACAGGCTGCAGAACCGCTTTATCGCGCTCCAAGTAGGAAAAGCAACTAGCATCAGCTGGCCAGGTTAACAGGAACTTGCTCCACCCCATTCACACCCGCCCTGGTGTGAAGAAGCCTGGAACTGACCTCTTGGAAATGGGTGTGGGGTTCAGTTTACTCCCAAGTTTTATTACCATCTTTATTGTCAGAGTACAACATGTGTACAATGAGATTGGCTGAGCCTCCCTTCATGCACCCCCCAAACACAACTCACAGTGAGGGCAGAAGTCCCTAACCCAGTCCCAATCTTATTACACTAGGTGATCTTGTTGCACAACGCGCAGGCCCCACAAGTCTGTTGTACTATGTTGACATGAAGTTATTTTCCGAAGTCTGACAGCCCATGGGTAGAAGCTGTTCTTCAGCCTGTTGGTATGGCTGGCTCTGCTTCTATATCTCCTACCCGATGGCAGGAGAGTGAAGTGCTGACCAGCATGTGAGTCATCCCTGAGAATTTTCTTCACTCTCCTAAGGCATAGGATGGTGTAGGATGGTGCTTGGACTTAGATGACTTGGTTAGTTAAGATTCTTGATTTGGTTTTGAAAATTAAAGAGTGCATTTGTGGCATATCCTTGGCTAAAATGGGGTTCATAGTTCAGCAAAGTTTTAGTGTGGATAAAAGAGGCATGGCTCTCATTTCTTTTTTTCCATCAAATTTTTTTATTTCAATCTACATATAACAACAATACATTAACAGTGTGGCATCAATATATCATACATCTCTTATTGCATTATATTCATATTAATTCATACTTCTTCAATATTTATTTTCAACCTTACTCTCTCCAAATGCCTACCACCACATCAATTAAACATACCTAATAATTCCATTGTTCAATTTTCTGTTTCCATTTTATTTTTTTAAATAAAAAACATTCTCATTTGGCAAGCAGTGTGGTTCCAGGTTTCACCTCTCAGTACAGACATGACCATAATTACCTATTCGTTTTATTTGTTTAATTTCATATTGCATCATCCTTGTCATTATTAAATATTAAGCTTATCTTATCCAATCCCAATTCATGTTCTCATCTTATTTTACAATATTACCTAAAGTTCTTATCTCAATTCTATGTTCATTTATTCAATTCCAAATCTAATATATCTCCTTCCCTTTTTCTTAGTATATTCTCCTATCTTATTTTACAATGTTATCTAAAATTCTCATCTGCCTTCTATTATCATTTCTCATATTTCCTGTCACATTTGTCACTTTATCAATCCTTATCTGTAAATATAGTTGTCCCCTCTAATTAATAATTTGAGCTGACCACCTTCATTCTTCCTTAATATCAATCTCCCTATCTACCCCCTAGGAATACCACAATGGCAGAGTTCATATATTGCCAAAACCAAATAGAGTCCTTGGTGGCTCAGGCTGTTAAATGCCTGTTCTTAAGATCCAGCTGTCTACAATTACTGTAGGCTCGAATCCCACCAGGCTCAAGGTTGACTCAGCCTTCCATCCTCTCGGGGTAGGTACATTGAGGAGCCAAGATTGTTGGGGGCAATAAGCTGACTTTGTAAAAATGCCACTTAGTAATAAGCAGGCATATACAATGGAATGAAGGCTATTGCTGAGCGCATTGGGTTGTGCTCCAAAAATTGTAAGCCGCCCTGAGTCTTCGGAGAAGGGCGGCATATAAATGTAATTAAAAAAAATAATAGATCACATGGGTGACCATCCTCTTTGAAAGAGCAATATCTTTTTAAAGAAAGGAGCACTTCTGCTGGCCATGGGATGAACCAGAAACATGTATTTGTTGCCTACTTCACCCTGCATCCTTTGATGCTTTTAGGAGAATTTATAGCAGGAGCTAATAACATCAAGTAGCTGTTCAGAGATGTAAGAACCCACCAGAAACCAGGATTAAAGAATCACACAACTATATATTCTTTATTGGTGATTCTTACATTCAGAAAGATAGCACTACAATAAGACACTGTCTTAGCTAGGACGGTAGTTGCATTAAAAAACCGTCTCATGCCCTTTTGTCTCTATACCTCTTCAGGGTTAAAACACAACAACAATCCTGTTTTCTTTTTAAATAAAGCACTCTGTCTTATCAATAATGATTAAATCAAATGAGAGAAGTGAAACAAAAGACATGTAGTGTCTTCTAAAAAGCAGGTCCCTTCACCAAATATAAAAATAAAGCAGAATCGCCCACCCAGTGTTTAAATGACATTTACTCTGGCTTTGTGCAGTCTGGACAAGCACTTGAACTCTCTCAGGTCATCAAAAGATACGTGTTGAAGGAAGGGAAAGATCAGGGTTTTCCTCTATTGGAGCACTAAGTTAGAAGTGTCCCCTCCAACCTATTGCTCTGAGTATCCCTTGGGCTGCCATGAAACTAGGAATTCTGGAGATGCAGTCTTAGCTTAGGGTGCAGAAGCTAATTTCTATATGTTGGATAGAGTTCTGCATAGTGATTTTCCCTCTCCTCCATTGCATGTAAGCCACATGTTTTCCAGAAAAAGATTTCTTGCTAAGTGGAAAAGTATCCTCAACTTTTCCTTAACATAAGTTTCTCTTCTAACAGACCATAAAAAAACCCCAAGGATTGCTCAGGTATCAAGTCATCTCCATATTTTTTTAACCCCAGCCTCCAATGGAGACATTGAAGAGAGTGATTCAATTGCCTTGTCTATGGGTTTGGGAGGGGGAGAACCAAGAAAGATGAACAACCAGGGGTGGGATTCTACCAGTTTGCACCTATTCTCTAGAACTGGCTGTTAACATTCTAAGCAGTTCGGAGAACCGGTTGTTAGAAGAAATTACTGGCCTAATCCTGTAAGGAAGGCAGGAAGGAAACATTCTGGTGTTGCTTACAGAAATGGCCTCTCCGTTAACCCTTATTACATTCTTGGCAGGACTAGACTTCTTGTCTCAGGAATGTCTCTGGAGTTTTTTTCCCCTCCTTTGCTGGTACTTTGCTTGTGTGGTGACCATTGAAAAAAGTGACTTATGACCGTTTTTCACACTTACGACTGTTGCAGCATCCCCACAGTCACGAGAGGCCAGGCGAGGAGATGCGTGCCTTGATGTGAGTGATGTTGAGTTGGCCACGCCCAGCCAATAACATGACCACCAAGCCATGTCCACCCAGTCACATGACCACCAAGCCATGCCCACCAACTAAGCCACGCCCACAGAATCGGTTGTTAAAAAATTTGAATCCCACCCCTGTAAACAACCCATGTAAACCAAAAGATATATGGGGCAGGGAGAGGATAGCACATGTGAAAGCCCATTCCAGCAAACAGAGCAGTGTCTGCTAAAGAGGAGTTAGATATTTTAAAAGACTAAGCTGTAAATTCAATTCCTAATGCTAAAAAAAAATGTTTTAAAAAATGGGCTAAGCTTTGGGGCTTGCTTATTCTCAGCCCTCAGTGGGATCAACTAGTAACCCTGTAGCTAAAGAGCTGTTTCTTTTTCATCAGCTGGAACCTCCAAATTCCCTTCTAGGAGAACAGCTGGAGGTATTGTCTCCTCATCCATGGGGCTTCCAGAGCCATCAGGTGAGTCAGCCACAGCCCTGGACAGCTCAGACAATCTTTGAGACTCTTCAGGCCCCAGAGATGCAGGATCAGGATTTCCAGAGGCAGCTGGTGGTGATCCAGGCATAGGAGGGTCAACCGAACCTGGTGCAGGAAGCTCAAAAGCCATTTCTGGTGGCTCTTTGTCCAGCATTATCATCTCAGTGCGATCTCGGAAATGAAAGGTGACAAATGCAATCCAAATGCAAAGGCACACGGCACCAATTATTACCAGGACTAACCCAATGTTTTTGATGGTGGCTGAAAAATAGGAAGCCAGATGTTACTTTCCTACATCTGAATGCCATGCTTCCCTTTATCTCAGTACCTTTCTCTTTGATTCTTCAAGCAGATGCCCACATACCTCTTTGCTAGAGAATCGGTCTCATGCTTTATTTGATTAATAATCAATTGTATGCCCCCCCCCATTTGACTTTTGTAGTTTATCAGATTTTAGTCTGGACTGTCCGATTTTGTTTGCAGATGCTGAGGGTTTTTTTCTAGATTTCTGTGTCACCCAGTGTACACTGGAATACACTGAAACAAAACTGCACTAATACAAAGCATAAACTGTCCAGTTGGGTGCACACCAAAGATTCAAATATTGACATGGGAATTGGCACCTGTAATCTGGATAATCCAAACTGAGAATTAAGATAATACTAATCTGACCATTCTTGGCCTTCAGCAACACAATAGGATAGATTTTAAATATTTTAAATAGAATAATTTAAAAAACCAAACCTAAAATTTCCACCCAGCTTCATGTTGCTGTACCAAAAACTCAACTATTGGTTTGATAGTCAACAGCTACACTCATATGGCATGCTTAATCTGGTTAACCCATGCTCTAAATTAATACATTCAGGACCTGTGCTGGCCTTGGGCAACACTATAAGATATTCAAATAACCAAACCTAAAACTCAACCAGCTTCTCATTGCTATACAAATGAGTGCTTAGCACTTCACTAAGGTGAACAAGGATGAACACAATCAGTGTGTGCTCAGAAAAGGGACTGAGGTGCAAAAAGAACATTTTAAGAGGCAGGTGTGAGACAAGGATTTGCATATTAACACATTTTAAAATAAGAGGTAAAAATAAGTCTCTTGGCTCAAGTTCTTGTGTCCTTATGGTTTTCTTGAGACTTGTATGGATTGTGACCGTTTCCTGCCTTTTTCTTCCCAATGTGTTACTCAGTTTCATTGCTGTCTTTCCGCAAAGTTTTAACCTGGTCACTCTCTGTATAGGTTTTGGGTAATTGCCTTGTGTTATTTAGGTACCATTTCCAGCCATGGATTTCTTTTTTACAGTATTTAGCCCAGTGTCTCTGAACCTTGACTACTTTAAGAAGTGTGGACTTCAACTCCCAAAACTCCCCAACCAGCACAACCTGGCTGAGGAATTCTGGGAGCTGAAGTTCACCATCTCAAATGTGCCCAATTTCAGGCACACTGACTTATCTTCCCTTCTTCCAAACTCAAAATAGCTCCTCAGCTGAGAGATGGACCTCATCCTCTTACATGCCACTGAAAAATAGGAACCAGATATCACTTGTGCTCCAAACATCAGCGATCCATGCACTCCCTTCCGTGAGCTCCTTCCTCTTTGGTTCTTCAAGCAGACCCCAAAGGCCTCCCCTTTCTATTGTTCTCATGTTTATGTTTATGTTTATTTTTGGCCTCCCAGAGGCTTGCAAAAAGCCTCTGCAGGCCGAATAATAGGCCCATTTCATCACACAGGAAGTGGTGAAATAGGCCTATTATTCGGCCTGCAAAGCCCGCAAAGGCTTTTTGCAAGCCTCTGGGAGGCCGAAAAAGGCCTCAAACTGGCCAAAAATCAGCTGTGAGGCATGCAAATGTGCAGTGAGGTAAGTTTGCCTGCGGCTAGCATGCCAGCACAAATGGCTCTGCGTGCCACCTGTGGTACGCGTGCCGTAGGTTCGCCATCACAGCCCTAGGCTGTGTCCTTATGTTTTCTTCCCCCTCCCCCACTTGGAAGAATCATTTTATCACTCTCCAAAGCCCTGGAAAAGCATTTAGTCTCAACTGGCCAGGAACCTGTTCCACCCATTCACACCTGCCCAGGAGATGCAGAGAATCCAGTCCTTGGAAGCTGGTGTGAGACTTGGCTTACTCAAAAGCAGGTCTGTTGCTTTGACTTGTGGCTTGGATAATCAAAGTTGGTTTGGAAAATTAAGCTAAATTGAAGGATTTGTGGAATATTCTTGGCTAAAAAGTTAACACTTGGGGTTTATAGTTGGCTGCTCTTTCTTCCTGAGAAACCTCAGCTGCCCCAGGACAGTGCCCGTTTTTATGTTTCCATAACCCGACAGACTAGGGTTAAGTTAAAGAAGCTTGATTATGGTTCAGGATCAGTTATCTTAGCAAGCTCTGTGAATCAGGCTTTTATATTAAGATATAATAGGGCTTATTTGTTGGGGTCGGTGTGTTATAGGAATACTACAGTTGTGCTCTGTTAACCCAACGTGGCTGTTGCATTTCATGGCATTTCATGGCTGGGGGCCACTGGTGGTCTGCAAGAAAATTGTGGTGGTCCGCAGAAAAATGTCACCCCCAAAGCAATTAATCCAGGCTGTGCGGGAACACAAGGCTGCGTCACCCACATGGCCCATGGGAACACAAGGCTTGCGTTGCTTGCATTGTGAACAACACAAGGTAGTGAGGGGAGTGGGGGAAAGGGTGGAGGGGGGAAACTTGCCCCACATGCCTGGCCTGGCCAACGGGCTGCTTCTTTCTCCTTTTTTCTTCTTCTGCTTTTGGCTGCACACAAGGAAAGCAGCAAAAGTCTTTCTTTCTCTCCTCCAAACTCTGCCAGAAATGAATCTTTGGGACCCTGCAAGGCCTCCTGCTCCAAGAGGCTGTGCTGGCAAAGGCTCATTTCTGGCAGAGTTTGGGGGAGAGAAAGAAAGACTTCTGCTGCTTTCTTTGCATGAAGCCAAAAGTCTCTCTCTCTCTCTCCCTCCCTCCCTCCCTCCCTCCCTCCCTCCTCTCTCTCTCTCTCTCTGAGAACGGAGCTGGAGATGGTATCCTGTGATCCCAAATAAAGAATGATCAGTCGCTAGGAAAACGGGGTGGGGAATTTTCCTGCAGACCTTTTGGGGGATTTTCCCAGGGTCTCTGATCTGCAGGATTTAAAATTCGGTTGTCCCTGAGGTCCCCCTGATCTGGACCACAGGCTGGTTCCTGAAAGTAACCAGAAGTTTCTAGAAGGGTTGTCCACAAAGGATCCAATATTTCCCTTTATATAAGAACTTTTGTGCATGAGACAAACTGACAGCCATATTCATATCATGCCAAATGATACTTGTGCAGTTCTTAAAATGCAGAAAGATCTTTGGCTAGCTGAGTCGAAAATAAGGGGATCTTTAACCCTCCAACTTTGATGTGTTCTATTGTTATAGGTTGCATGGAGCCCTTACTCCTTTCTAGTTGCATGGGGCACCTCCAGAAAAGCAAATTCCCCAAGATCTCTAAGTCTACACCCATCCAAGAAGCAATTTACGTTACATAATGGAAAAAGCTTTATGAATATCAGTCGCTCTCAGTGGTGCTGAAAATGAGTACAGAGCGCTTAAAAATCCGTTCCAAGAAAGTGTTTCTGAACACAGGAGAATGTGATCATCATCTGTAGTTCTTTAGAGCAACTGCCTCTTTACATAGGATCACCCCGCTGACTTCCTTGCTCCCATCATCCTGGGAAATGATGTAGCTGCTTTTAAAAAAAGGGGCAGACCGAGCTACCTTCATGACTCCAGGTGCTCAAAACAACCAACCTGGAATCAAGTCCAAGAGGCACCATGAATAGGGCTGGTTAATATTGATGGAAGTAGCTAAAATCTAGAAAGATGACCCAATCTGAACAATGGTAGAAGATGCTTTCAAGATCATGAACAAAACTCCATGCTGAAATTGTGGTGGAATAAATAGCATTTCTTGACTCTTAGCAATGTCAAGAATTGCTACACCACCTAACACAGTAGGAACTGTACTCCTAGGGAAGTAAAACTGTCCACAGACTGTATTTTGGCAACCAATACGTTTAACAACTAAGCTGGGATACCTCATTTTTAAGGGCAGTGCATAAGTGATTGATAGCAGCTGGTGCTTTCATATAAAAGTTACACTAGTTCTATTTCACTCCTGCCCCAGCCTTACCTCCTAGGGAAGTAAAACTGTCGATTCCATTTGAAGTGAAAAGGTACTTTTACTAAGAGATGCTGATTGCATAAGAATCAAGCAGAATCTAGCATTCCTGTACTGTAATGCAAAACTAAACCCCTGGCTTCCCCGAGCTGCATAGCCAATCAGCACTGCCAAGATGTTATGAGAAACTCTGCTGAAATTCCATGTTCAGGACAAACAGACTTGAAGATGCCAGTGCGCCAGCAGGAACCGGATTCCTCAACTGCCCATTCCCTCCTCCCAATTTCCCTCCATAAATGTGTACAGCAAATTGCCCGTTTGTTTCTCCCTCTCTCTCCCTTCGCTGACAGAACGCTGAAAGGTGCCAAGCTAAAGCTGGTGGTTCTGACAGAAGCTCTGACTACATTCTGTTCAAGGGCAGATATATTTTCTGCATTCTTTTAGAGGAATTAATCTGCCGTTGACACATTCTGACACCACGCTAAACCAGAAATTGCTTTTAATTGTAGTTGTGTGTCATTGAATTCACTCACACATTACGCTAAGCCATATTGTGATGGCTTTTGGCTTAGCAAAAGGGCTCCCAACCAACGTGGCTTGTAAATTATAGGCTTACCTTAGTTTATAGCCATGTGTCAGCTTTGGAAGCCATATTAACGCCAGAAGCTTCCACGCTGCCACATTCCTGTGCCTGGGAAATTGGGAGGGGGGATTTTGTAGAGTGTATGTTGTTAGACATAATAGCATTTTTCCTTGCAGTGAAGGTCATGTCTTTCCTACGCCAGGATGAGGAGTGGTTAGGGGATGTCTCAAGTTGGGATAGATGGTGGTTGGACCATGTGATGGACTGATGGGTGCAGGGGGTGGATTTGTGTTTTGAATTACTGTGGGAAAATCTGGAACTCTCAGATGCACCAGTATGACTACTCTAATAAAATGGAACTTTGAGAAATTGCCTGCCTCGGAGTTTTGGATTGGAGTTTGGTTTTTCTGGAACACTGACATCATGGTTATTTCATATCCATGGATAAACCATAGCTCTGCAGAGTGTGTGAACTTGGTTATTGGGAGCACTATACCTGCATAGCAGTGCTTTTTCTCTTATGTGTTCAAAGTAATAATTCTAGCTTCAGTGATATTTAAAGGAATCAAGACCATTCTCCCAAAAGGCCAGTTCCAGAAAAGCAGACATTTTAATTGCTGAGTTGGTGTATACATATGTACAATGTTGCATTGGAGAAATGCCCATGCTTTAAAAAAAACAGCCTCTTCCACCACAGAATTTCATTCAAGAGGCACGCAATTGTTTTATCCCTTCAGGTTTATTACATAGAAATGGTCATACAAATTACACCTTTAAAAGAGCTGCGTGCTATGTGTCATAAAACCTCCCTATGAACTGTAAAAAGAGGCCCTTGGCTTTTGTTGGTACAATTGCAGCCATTCATTTGCATCAGCTAAGAACCATTTGATAATGTGGGCTTGATGAGGGAGTTAATGCAGTTTCTTAATTTACATACTTTGTCATGTAGAAACAAAGACAATCGTTTGTAGGAGGTTGAATATTACATTCAAAGGTCTTCAAGAACAGGCACGAGTCACTTAGTAACCCCACCAAATGTTTAGGACTCCGGTACCTATTGGCTCCAGCCATCACCTATGTAGCAACAGTTTGGGGCAAGTGTAGCCCAAAACACATCAAAGGCTCCAGGTTACCTGCTTTGATTTCACAGCAATGATGGTTTGAGGAGGAATGGATGCAATTAGTTATTGGCATTGTATCACACCAGTCTCTTGTTTCTTAAAATGGGGCAATTTGGAGAAACAACTCCTACATTTAAACGTAGTCCATTAAGTGCAGTTATGATTTTAAAAGCTTCACAATACCTTTGCACGTTAAGTAAACTGGACCTTATTCTATTTATCTCCAGCTAGCAAAACCAATGAACCAAAATCCAATCTATCTCTTGCAGAGCGCAATGGTGTCTCTTGGCCTGAGACTTCCTCAGCTTGGAGTCCTTCTACCGGGTAGAATAGCTTCCTCATGAGGAGCAAAAACTTCTCCACTGCTTAGAGCTCATCTTCCATTTCTAAAATAGTCTCTGAGGCAGGTCCACCACCAGCTCCACTTCTAGGAGCTGCTGCAAACAAGAGAGTTGACCCATCCTTGGAGATGCTTGGCCTTCGGAAATGCACAAAGGCCTCTCTGTGCAGCACAGAGGGGACAAAACGGACCTTGCAGCTGCTCCCAGCAACAGGAAAGCACTGTGGATTTCTGGATGCAAAAGCCCCATAGCGTTGCAGAGAGTTGATGGAGGTCCTGGGAGGAGGTCTACGATTGTCCATCCATTGCCAACCCGGGTGAAGACGTGAGAGAATCCAGGGATGGCACTTCTGGTGGAAGCAGCAATAGATGATTAAAGCGAGGGCAGCCACAGAGAGGACAATGACACTGAGAATGAAATCCCAGTAAGCTAGGGGGGAAAAAAGCTTGCAGTTAAAGGAGCCTTTTTTCTGCCCACCATCCCCTCTACCTACCTCGAGGTCATTCTCCAAGCAGAGCCCAACAGTTCCAGCCAGCCTGGAGACAGCAGACCCCGCCCCCCAAGAAGGACCACCCCCAAGGTCTGCACCAGAGAAGTCAGACCACCTGGCATTTGCAAGAAGAAGCCAGTTCTGTTAAGCACCTTCAGCCTTTCCGAGGAAGCAACTACTCTAAAGCAGGAGCAGAATGGGTAGATAAGGGCCTTGGTGGTGCAGGCTGTTAATAGCCTAGCACTTAGCTCCAGCTGCCTGTAATTATTGCAGGCTCGAATCCCACCAGGCTCAAGGTTGACTCAGCCTTCCATCCTCTCGGGGTAGGTAAAGTGAGGACCCAAGATTGTTGGGGGCAATAAGCTGACTTTGTAAAAACTGCCGCTTAGTAATAAGCAGGTATATACAATGGAATGAAGGCTGTTGCTGAGCGCATTGGGTTGTATCCCAAAAACTGTAAGCCGCCCTGAGTCTCCGGAGAAGGGCGGGATATAAATATGAATAAAAATAAATAAAATAAAAAATAAAAATATTCTCGCCCTTCAACCACCCTTAACTCAGGTCTTACATTGGTCGTCCCAAAGGCGTCCCCCAAAAGAGAACAACTTTCTTGGTGTTTTCTTTTAAAGCGTTTCGCTTCTTCAGTTCCGGAAGCTTCTTGGATGAGAAGTGAAACGTTTTCAAAGAAAACACCAAGAAAGTCCAATTGGCAAAAGAGCGAGGGGGAGGGCGGGAGAGAGAGAGAGAGAGACCTGGATGGCTGAGAATCTTCATAGACTCTTACCTTGGTTATCAGCCGGGGAAGGTGAGCTGCCTTCCCTCCAGGCAGCCCGGCTAAAGTTCACTTTCAGATCCCTGGCGGAGAGTTGGGGACCGGGTTGGGCTCCACCTTTTGCGCAGCTCCGAGCCTGGCTGGGGAGATCTCCGACCTGCCTCTCCGCCGGCAAATCCCCGGCGCAACTCAAACCCCGGGCGGCGCGGCGCCTGGAGTCCAAAGCCAGCTTAGGAGGCACAAAATCACCAGATCCATGGTCGAGGCGTCGCAGGCAGAGCAAGTCTCCCGTGAAATTCGCGCTCCCCTCCGGCTGCCTAAGAACCTTTCAACTTAGCATCCGCGACGCCCACCGACTTTTATCGCTTCTCCTCTTGCCTCGATCTGGAGATGCAACTGAGCTCAGCTGGCTTCGCTTGGATCCCCGCCCGCCCATGGCTTAGCCCAGCCCGTCCCGCGGACGCTGCATCGAGTCTTGTGTCTCATTAGCCATGAAGGCCAGGAATGGCTAATTTACCAGCGAGGAAGTGGTGTTCTCCAGATGTTTGGAACATCATAACGCCCATCGGCTGCAACCGCAGTATTGAATGGGTGCCAGTACTAATGGACTGCTTTCCATAGGCAGTACTCAGGGTCAGTAATTTGAGGGAACTCATAGGTTGAAACAAGCTTTACAAACCATCGTGGCTGGAAACATCTCATGGGCCAAGCAAAAAGAGAAACACCACTGATTGTGTTTGTTTGATTCTCTCACCCAAGCTGATTTTAAGTTTTGCTTCATATGTTGGATGAGCCCAACCCAGCCGTGGGCAAACTACGCCCCGGGGGCTGGATCCGGCCCGTTCGGCTATTCTATCCAGCCCCCTGAGCCAAAAGAGTGGAGGGTTCTCTTGCTCTCCCAGAAGGCTACGTGAAGTAATCTAACTTTGAATTTATATTAGTTCACACCAACACTCCATCCATGCTTTTGTTCCGGCCCTCCGGTCCAGTTTAAGAACCCATTGTGGCCCTCGAGTCAAAAGTTTGCCCACCCCTGGCCCAACCTGTTGGTTAGTATAGTATGTGGGGTTGGTACATGCAACATACAAGTGTAAAAGGAGTTCATTATTTTATTAGTATATTTATTGTATGGATACTCTGAAAGACAGTGATTAGTCATGGAGCTGAAAACAAGTTGATGGACATATATCAATCGGTGGTTTGCCTTGTGGTAGCTAAGCATGTTCTCACTGTTGGTCCTCACATTAAACCATTATTAATCCATATATATAATAAAAACATGAAATATGTTTTTTTAGTTCAGAGTGTTAGAGTTAGCCTGCTAAATGGGAGCCCCTAAAATTGGGCTGAATAAATCCTGGTAAATTAATACTTAAATTACATTTCAAATGCAATCATTTTAAAGTGAACACGGTTATTGCAGCGTAGCACAATTATCTCCTTGGTAGCTCTCAGTAAGCCATTTAAACATGGTTTACTGAATATATCAGTTACTGGCTTCCCCCCACCAAAGCCATAGACTGGGAATTGCACTTCTAAATTGCCGGAGTTATGCAACACGCAACGAAGAGAGGTGGTGTGTCTTTGCCTGTTGGATGAAGGCAACCTCTGAGTTCAATGGCCCTCTCACTTTTTGGCATCTGGAGCTCAGGCACAATCTACAAAGCAACCAACTCTTAGTATTGCTTGGGGCTGAGTGGGCAACTTCACACTGTACTAATGGTGCCGTTGTCATTCCTGCAGAGACGGAACTGATATTGCCATCTCAAAACAAAAATAACCTTGCAGCTTTTAGGATAAAACCTGCTGCAAAACCTGCTGCAAAAGGGAGAGCAGTGATTTTAGTTCTCTAAACCAGTGGTTTTCAACCTCAAAAACGTTTTGAGAAGTATGGATCTCAACTCCCAGAATTCTCTAGCCAACATTCTGACTGGAGAAATCTGGAAGTTAAAAGTTCCTGAGGCTGAACTCGGTGACATCTTAGTTTTGCCAGATTTGAATGATTGGGTTGAGCTGGCATGCTCTAGTCTAGACATCTTGCATTAAGCCTGGTCACCTTGGGAAACCTAGGAAGGTCTTCTGCATTGTAGCACTTGCCCTCTGGAACACCCCCACCTGCATCCCAAAGTGTCACACTCGCTACGTTATGGCTCTAATAATGCAAATAATGTTTATTAGCACTGTGTGATGTCATGTTTTCACAGCTTATACCAAATCCCTAAGCAACCTAGGCTTCATGTGGGGCTGCTTTAAAAGCCAGCATGTGATTCTGGCTTATGGACATTGCCTAAACCCACTGTAAAAGCAATCAAGAGGACAGAACAAGAAGTAACAGATGGAAGCTTTTAAAGAGAGTTCTGACCTAGAAGTCAGGATAAATTTTCTGACAATGAGAACAATTAGTCAATGGAGCAGCTTGCCTCCTGAGTTTTGGGTATCTATTTCAAGAATAGACTAGACAACCACTTGACCAGAATGGAATAAGGTCTCTTGCCTTGAGCAAGGGGTTGGACTAGAAGACCTCCAAGGTCCCTTCCAGGTCTATGGTTACGTGTTCTATGTTCTAGCATAGTTCTCATATCATACCACTATTTTGCAGGAAACAGCCATTGTAATTTAGAAGCCTTGGTTTGTGGATTACTGTTCTCCAAACTCGGCTAGTATAGTGTGGCTTTTGCTCAGAATGTTTTGCGTTGAGATGGCCACCTTCTTGCATAAACTGCAGGACATTTATACACCATGCTAAGGTAAGACCCAATAAAAGGCAGTGTTTGTGTGCACCCTGCTGTTTCAGTAGCAACCCAGCTTCATAATACAATCACAAGGTCCAAACTTTGAAAGTATCACCAAAGACCTCTCCCCCTCTTTCTATCTGTGTAAAAAGGGAGATTTCCCTTCAGCATTTGCTTGTATCCCCATATGGATTCTATCAAGGTTACCCTTGGCTTATTCAGAAGCAAATTCCATTTTAGCTCAGCTATGTGGGTTTCTTCTTGGAACAACCCCATATATAATTCTACATTAAGCAAGATTAGAAAAGCCTACATTAAGCTGGTTGAACTCTGAGCACCTCAACATTGGCTAGATACACACCCAAACACCAAGCAACATCCAAGACAGGGGTATCCAACTTGGCAAATTTAAGACTTGTGGACTTCAACTCTCAGAATTCCCAGGCCAGCATCCTGGGGAATTCTGGAAGTTGAAGTCTACAAGTCTTAAACTTGCCAAGGTTGGCCACCCCTAATCTAAGGACACAGCAAACAAATTGTGTTACTTTGGCCAAAGTAATGAAGTTTCAACTATCGTATGCCTTAGTAGGGCATCCTTTCCTACTAATGGGGGGAAGGTCTTTAGCGAAGTCCACAAAGAAGAGTCAAAGTCACCATTTAAAGACCACACAACACAAGTTTTTATTGGTAGTTTGGTACAATTTGAAGGGGAAAGTTGATTTAACATAGATTAAAAACAGTTGCTTTTTCCCATTCAGGGAGGGTTCAGCAGGCAGCATGGCTGTTTTTTCTAATACAGTGATAAAGCTAAAAGATGGAATCATACAACCAAGTTTTAAAAACCTTCAGAACTCATCGGTCCCCTTTAGCTGTGTCCCACCTAGAGTTGTACATGTTGGCAAAAGTACAGAAAACAATTACATGGCAGACAATTCATAGATAAGCTGATAGAAGGCAGATAATTCCTTAGGAGGAAAGAAACCAAGGCATTATCTAACCAAACATTTCAGGTGGTTACAATGCTAGCTTGTCAAATCTTCATCAAGAGCATTTAATACATTTGCTTCAGAGAGTCAGCTTCCCTGCCCTTGTCAGAGGACTCTGCGTTTCCCTATTAACCCTCATAACTAGTTGTACACATTAACAAAGATACAATGATTAAGCAACGCTTTTGAAAGTAAACAGCTCTTAACTTTCTGGATACAACCCGAATTACCTTATTTCATAGGCAAAGCTAGTTCACAATTGCATATCAGTTCTAACCATTAGTTTACAAAGGAGGGTAATCCATAGTGCTGGTCCAATGTTGATCTGGAATGCAAACGCAGTTGGTTTGTTCACACTCTGCAGAGAGGAAGTGGGGCAGGAGGCGAGGAAGATTTTGGTCCAAACGCAAAGAATTACTCTTCCCACTGCTGGCCTCAGTTGTGACCACGGTAACCCCTTGGAAGTGATCTTCAATGGCTTGCCAATAACTTGGTGGCAAAAAGGTGATAGACATTAAGTAAAGGATTATATGGTTAAAAGCATCAATCAAGGCTAATCAATACAATTAAAATCTATCCTGAGAGGGTCATTCGTTTTCTTGATTTTTAAAAACCAGGGATTTAGTGTGGTGGTTTGCTTGGGAAGCACAAGGGCTCCCTTAAAAGCGGAACCCAGCTAAATTGCAAAGGCTCCCGCCTCAGCCCCGGAGGGCTCGGCTGGAACCCCTCCTTCTGCTCCAGAGGGCTCGGCTGGGGCTCCCCCCACTGCTCCGGCAGGTTCGGCTGGGGCTCCCCCCACAGCCCCGAGCGGCTCGGCTGGGTCTCCCCCCACAGCCCCGAAGGACTCGTCTGGGGCTCCCCCCACAGCCCCGAGGGGCTCGGCTGGGGCTCCCCCCACAGCCCCGAAGGACTCGTCTGGGGCTCCCCCCACAGCCCCGAGGGGCTCGGCTGGGGCTCCCCCCACTGCTCCGGCAGGTTCGGCTGGGTCTCCCCCCACAGCCCCGAGCGGCTCGGCTGGGTCTCCCCCCACAGCCCCGAGCGGCTCGGCTGGGGCTCCCCCCACAGCCCCGAAGGACTCGTCTGGGGCTCCCCCCACAGCCCCGAGGGGCTCGGCTGGGGCTCCCCCCACAGCCCCGAGGGGCTCGGCTGGGGCTCTCTGCACAGACCTGGAGGCCTTAGCTCGGCGCTTCCGACGCGGTGCACTGACCATAGGAGGCAAACTCGGGGGGGCAAAAGGATCGATGACACTGTATGGGGGTGGGTCATCCGGATAAGGTGGAGGTAGGTCTCCCCACTCAGCCTCAGGGAACCTGGCCGGAGCTCCCCACCCGGCCCCACGGAGCCGGCTACGGGCTCCCCGCTCGGCCCCGCGGAGCCTGGGCGGGGATCCGCCTTCGGCGCCACGGAGCCCGGGCGGGAATCCTCCTTCGGCCCCACGGAGCCCGGGCGGGGATCCGCCTTCGGCCCCAGGGAGCCCGGGCGGGGATCCGCCTTCGGCCCCACGGAGCCCGGGCGGGGATCCGCCTTCGGCCCCACGGAGCCCGGGCGGGGATCCGCCTTCGGCCCCACGGAGCCGGGCCGGAGGCGCCCCCTCGGTTGGGCCCATCCTAAGTGGTGCGTTGGTCAATGGAAGCGGCCGAGAGGCGTGAGGGTCGATAGCACTGTACGGCGGCGGGTAATCAATACAGCGTGGAGGAGAAGGGGGAGGTAGGTGAATGGTGGAGAGCGGAACTGGAAGGCGAAGTTCCTCCATCTCGACCCCTTCTTCCTCCTCTTCTTCGCTGTCGCCACAGAATCTCCGACACCTGAAGACGCGGTAATTGCGGCAAAGGCTCCACACGACTATGCTGCCAAGCAAGATCCCAACGAAACACCAGAGGACGTTCAGCCGGCCTGGAAAATGAGATGACATGATTCCCACCTATTCTGAGCCCCCCATTGCAGTCCCTCAAACACGCTCCTCAACCGCGAGGCAGCATCTTGGGTTGGGGCGAGCTCAACAGGCAAAGGTGGAGGAGCACCCATGCCCCACGAGTGGGAACTGCGCATGATGCGAACGCATCTCCCCGCGAGCAACGGGGCAGAAAAGAATCAAGTTTAGACTTTCCACTCCGGTTTCTGCCTTTCTCAACTTGGACTCCCAGAATTCCTATTCTGCCTGGGGAATTCTGGAAGTTGAAGTCTACCAGTCTCAAGCAGCCCAGGTTACAAATAGCGGACGGATTAAAAAAATGAAAACGGGCGATTTTGGACAATTGTAAGGGGCGTGCATAAGTGGACCGTCGTGCCTCCCGTCCCTGTCCTATTGTCCCCATTTATTTGTACCTATTTCCTGTATTCTTACTCATGTTTATACTATACCTATTATCTTGTGAGTGACTGACAAATCAAATAAATAAAAATAAATTGACCTTCAGACGATGGATGGGTTTTAGGTGAGAAGGCCAAATTTTCGGATGAAGGCACTGTGGCATAAAATCAATGGGGCCAAAGGATAGGAGACCCCAGAGAGAAAGCAAACACCCAAGCTCCTCCGGCATCTGTTTTACAGGGGGAAGAAGCCTCCCTTAGGAAAACAATAGTTCCTGCTGCCTTTTCATTCCTGGCATTTCCTGGTGGTCTCCTGCTCATGAGATAAGCCAGCCCAAGCCTGCCTCGTTTCAGAGAAGGCTGGCCAGGGAGTGGTTACCTTCTAAAACCTGGGAAAGGGGGATGAACTGAGTTACAGCTGTGGGGGCAGAGGGTGCCACATTGTGAATGTCTAGAAGGTTTCTAGCCCAGAGAAGGCGCTCCTTACCATCCACTACAGGCGCGGGTGTGGTCGAACTGGTCACCTCGGGAACCTGGTTGAAAGCGGGACATTGAGTGGCATCCAAGCTGTTCTTTTGGGAGGCGCAGCAGAAGGGCTCGCTGCAGGTTCCGCAGCAAAAGCGGGCGTCGGCAGGGTCCTGAAACCCCGGGCAGTAGTAGGCTATCAGGTGGGACTGGGTCTCCTTCAGCGGGGAGTAGCACAACTTGCCCAGCAGCTGCCCGCCCCCTCCCCTGGAAGCCATCAGGAAGAAAAAGATATGCAAAAGGGGCCCCTCCATGGTGAACCCACCCACGGCCTCCCACCCCAAAACCCCACCCCGGTAAAAACAAATGAGCCCCCTAAAAGGCGGACAGACCAACCCTGCGGAGCTGGTTTTATATCCCTGGAGGAAATTCATCAGGGCGGCTGCTTAACCTGTCTCAGCTGACCCGGCTGAGCCTCGCCCCCTCCGCCCTGTGGCTGATTAGGGGCCAGGAGACGCCCTTAATTGAGGCACCTTACTCACAAGAAGGATGCCTGTGTTTCATAGAATATGCTCCTTTTTTTAAAAAAAGATCTTAATCAATAAAGATAAAGCGGCTGCCAACAACAATATCGATGGCCTAACATGATATCAACATATAATAATCAATATATAATATATAATACATATTATATATAATATATAACATATAATAACCAATAAACTAGAATTGTGGCTAGTTAGCCTCACTGTTAAAGGGGTTATTATTTTCCAAAATGTCTTTATATTCTAAAAATATAAAGGTGGCTTGATATGTTTCTAGGGGGACTAGCTTTTAATGTTTCAGTTAATTTTGCATTGATATCACATATATCTTTTATTGCAAACTTACTAAGATCAAAGCTTTCTTTGGGAGGTTATTGAGAGGGGCCCAGATCCTATGCAAGTTTACTCAAGGGTTGATTCTGCACCATTTTCTGAACCAAGCCAGCTAGAGCACTGTTGACACTTCGTGCTAAACTGGGATAGCTTTAAACTTAGCTAGTATTTGC
The DNA here is from genome assembly GCA_009733165.1 of Naja naja. Taxonomy (NCBI): domain Eukaryota; kingdom Metazoa; phylum Chordata; class Lepidosauria; order Squamata; family Elapidae; genus Naja; species Naja naja. The sequence continues at coordinate 4,164,385 of CM019162.1, read as the reverse complement.
TCCATTTGTGTTTCAAAAATTATATGTTCTTATATTTGAGGAGACCCTGGTGTTCTCTCATGATGTTTGTTGGGAGGACTGATGATGTTATCCAGCTGGGTAATGAAATGTCTGCAAAAAAACTACCAAGCTCAGAGAGCACCAAGGGCCCTTCATTTCAACCCTGAATTATGAATTCCCATGTATTCTTCTCTATCAGTTATAAGAACCAATTTCATATGAAAAACAGGGCTAGAAGTAAAAAAACAAACAAACCCTGAATTCTGGCCCTGAATTAGGCATCAGAGTCAGCTGGGTGATTTTGGGCCAATCACTTCTTTCAGCCCAACACATCTCACAGGGTTGTTCTTGTGGGGAAAATAGGAGGAAGAGAAAGTATTGTGTGTGTTTGTGCCTTGACTTATGTATAAAAAAATGAGAAAAAAAGGGATATAAATAAATACATATATCATTTTTAAGGACCCTGGAAATGTGCCTTCTCTGTCACAATCCTGTCGTTGGAATGAAGTTTACCTGAGATGCCAAACACTCCCCTTTGTTGGTACTTAAAGGGGCTCTGAAAAGGTGGTGCCTGACCCAGGCCTTTGGTGAACATGGTTGATGCCCCTTTCCCTTCTTCCCACCTGGGTTTGTTTTTGCTGCCATCTTGGTTTTTTCATGTTGTGTTTTTTGAATTGTTTTTAAAGTTTTCAGAATTTGTAAGCCACTCAGAGTCCCTGAGAATTACATCATTATGGCTTATTACATAGTCAACCAGATGTTCAGACTGGATTTGGCATTTTTGTCCACCTATACAGTCCTTCCCAAACACTTCGGATAGTCAGATGTAGATGTTTGTTGGTCTTAAAGGTACATTCCCAGTAAAACTACTTTTTGCAATTGACTTGAGGGTGATTTTGTCAATGCCAATAGTGTTTAAATAGTGGGACTGCAGCCAAGACAACTGTTGATACTATGTTTTCTTTTGCCAGAGTCATTCTACTTCCATTTGCATTATTAGTATTAATATCTGCACTTACACTGGGTTCTATATTTATGTAGATATATCTATCTATGGCACTTAATTAAGCCATGTTCTCCTTAGTGCATTGAACCAAATTGGCTGGGCTTGTACAAAAAAAATTGCTAAGGCCACAAGAAAACTGAAAAAGTTTAATAGTGATAAAAGCAGCCTATTGCACTTTAAATCATGGCTTTTAATTGACTTGGTTAGCATGTTTAACACTGTGGAATCATTATCTGAGCCTTTAGCAAGTCATAATCTTTTTGCTCGTGGAAAGTCAAGTCAAAATGCAATATTTTTACATGACTTTACATGAATAACACAAGGCACAATAAAACAGGGTAGGCCTGTATTCTAATTTCTCAACTTCAGCAACTGAAGATATGTGAACCTCAATTTCCAGAGAGCTTAGGTTCATATCTCTGTAAATTGCTGAAATTGAGAAATAGTCAGAACTGAAGAAGCTTCTTGGATGAGAAGCAAAAGTTCTTCAAGAAAAACCAAGGAAGTCCAGTTGTCTCTTTAAAAAGCACCTTTAAGGATAATCATCACTTGAATCTACATAGAGAAGAAACTCTTCTCTAACACAGATCAAAGCCAAATCCAGGCTAAAACTAGCCATCTTCAGTGACTTGGTTGAGTCTTTCCATTTCAACTTTCCACTTTGTCTAAAGAACGTGTTTGTTACTAGTGGAGTGAAAAATGAAAGTAGACAACAACAGGAAGAAAGCAAATATTGGTTTATGTCTGGCAGTACATTAAACTAGGCTAAAATAGAGTTGCTGCTTTATGATTCTGCATGTTATAGAAAGCCAGCTGTCACCATAGATTTACAATGCAAAATGTATTGATATATGTGTTAATAAATCATTGCCTGTATTAATTATTTTGGGGGTGTTCTGTTTTGTTTGTTTATATTACAGGTAGTCCTCAATGTATGGCAGCAATTGAGCCAATCGGTTGTTAAGTGAATCTGGCTTCCTCATTGACTTTGCTTGTCAGAAGGTCACAAAAGGGGATCACGTGATCCCAGGACACTACAACTGTCATGAATGTGAGTCAGTTGTCAAGCATCTGAATGTAAATCACGTGACCAAGGGGATGTTACAATGGTCGTAAATGTGAAAAACTTTTTTTCAGTGATGTTGCAACTTCAAACGGTCATCAAGTGAACTATTTTAAGTCAAGGACTACCTGTACTTGTAATACTGTTTTAACCTGGATTATTAAGTGAATCTGGCTTCCCCATTGACTTTGCCTGTCAGAAGGTCACAAAAGGTGACCCCAGGACATTGCAACTGTCATAAATATGAATCGGTTGCCAAGCATCCGAATTTTATGTGATCATGGGGATGCTGCAATGATTGTAAGTGTGCAAAACAGTCAAAACACTCTGGCCACCACAGGTGCCCTGACACAAGTGACATCAAGCTGGCCATGTCCACCCCGGCCCCCCGAGGTTAAACACAACCCTGATGAGGACCTCAATGAAATCACATTTGACACCCCTGATCTAAACTGACAATAGCAGGATTATTTTGGACTTAATAGTTCAGTGGAAAAAAAGATGTGTCGGCCTCAATAAGCTTAGAGCTTGGATGTTCTCCGATACAGATATACATCAGTAGATGTCAAAGGCAAAAGTTCAGCTAGAACAAAAAGGTGGTGAACAGTGAAATATTCAGGTACCTCCACTGCTTGCTTAAAAGGATCAAGAATTAAAGTTGCAACACATAGACCTGTTTATGATTTCAATGGTACCTATAGATATGGGGCAAAAATCCCGAGTCAGACATAAATGGGACAGAGGGAAATGAAGACTGCATTGGATTTAAGGGATATTAGAAAGTGGACATGAGGTATGTTGTACATCTGGACTAGACTAAACCGTCATTGTATTAACCCAGTTTCTAACATCACATGACATGCTTAGCCCCAAGGTTTACTTCATACTAAACATGGTGGAATGGATTGTGGTTTACATATTGCGCAATGCAGGAACAGGAACAAAGTTTCTGGTACTATTCTAGTTTTGGAGAAAGGAACTTTGAGGAGGTCCATTTCCTTTCTTAACTCAGGACTCGTGAGTTTTACACCTTAGTATAAACTTTTTGTCAATGTGATAGAGGAAGGGGAACTATCATAACAGACACATGTCTAAATGATAGGACTTTTGAGAAACAGAATAGAAAGCAACCCAAGGAGAAGCTGACCATCCCATAACGAGAGACTAGAATCAAAATTCTATAGCAATGTTTATTGGTAATACAGTGATACTGCAGTATCTGATAAAGTATAAAGCATTAACTCCATAATAATTCAACAAGAATTCTATAAGTACAGATTAAAGTTTGTAACTTTATAAGTACAGATTAAAACTTTAGAAGGAACTATCTTATGTATAATTATTGGTAACTCAATTCCAAGTATATTTGATAGGGGTAAAGACTGCTTCACCTTCCTTAATATTTCAGGAAACATTTCCATCAGATTCGGACAACCTGATGGTCTCCCAATATTTTGGATTTCTGTTCCCATTGCCCATTAGCCACAGACATTACTACCAAAGGTTTGGAGGAGGTGTTCTCTAAAACTTCTAGAAGACAGCAAGCTGCCTACACCTTGTTCTTATAACTAAGTATACAGTTAGCACTTTCCATAAATGGATGAATCTTCTCAGCAGGCAAGTTTTCTTTCAAAGGAGATTTCCATCAGTCGCCAATCCTAAGGTACCAGAAGTGAAGTGTAGCAGGTAATGGTCCAATTCAGCTAAACTATAGAAAAGAGAGGGATGGTAGTCCCCTCATATTTTTCACAGATCAACTATGATAATGAAACGGCAAGTATTTAAGGCACACAAGTATACACTCCACCACAAATATAGGAGGAAACCCCCTCAAGCAGAAAAGATGCCCTTTAGGTATGTTGGCTTTGCTGCCTCAGGAATTTTGGAGTTGAAATGTAACACATCGGATGGGTTGGAGATTGGAGAAGGTTCCTACTCAATGCCAAGGAAAGAGATTGATGAAACTGAAAAAGAAGAGCCAAGGTTTTCACCTCTGTGCAGTCACATCCTTCTTCAAGGCAGCAGCCTCTGCAGATGTTGGATACAGCTCCCATCAAGCTCAAGGTGAGCTAGTTGGTGACTGGTTGATCTTGATCCAAAAATTCAGTCATTTTAGACAAGGTTTGTGGTCCTTGTAGCTAGTTTTTCTTCTCCCCCTCAAATGAAGGATATGACTGGCCAAAAAGAAAAGCAGTACCTTAAAAAATTAGCCCACCTAATATTAAAGATAAGCACAGTTATGATTATCCAGGATTCATTTTCCTTGGTCTGTAAGGTAAGATCATGCCTATTTGAGTGATTTGTCACAGCTTTACCAAGATCCCCAAACCCATTTTAAAATACCATTCATCAGACTAGTGTTTCTCAATCTTGGGCACTATAAAACATATGGACTTCAACTCCCAGAACTCCCTAGTAAGCAGGATTGGCTGAGGAATTCTGGGTGTTGAAGTCCGAATATCTTAAAGTCCCTAAGGTTGAGAAACCCTGAGTTAATCCAGAAAAACGGATTCTGGGGTTGGTGGAGGATTCGTGGGAACCTGAGGAAGTTCCATCATCTCAATATCCAAGTTCCTATCGACACAAGTCCGCCTGTGGGCAGACCGGAGACCGACGGTGGAGCAAGGGGAGGGATGTGGCTCCACATCTTCAGGAAATTCGTTCGAACTGCTCATCTCAGACACGGCTTCTCGCTTCGAGTCGTTGCTCTGTTCATCCAGGGCTAGCAGCCGATGCCGACATTTCTTACAGGAAAAGCAGATACACAGACCAAGGAAGCAAAGCAAGACCACAACGATGTAAAACCAGGAGTCCTTGGAGATTGCTGCAAAAGGAAAAGGAAAACTTGGTTGTATGCACCATTTTTTATTTTAAATTACATTTATATGCTGCCCTTCTCCGGAGACTCAGGGCAGCTTACAATTTTTTTGGAGCACAACCCAATGCGCTCAGCAATAGCCTTCATTCCATTGTATATGCCTGCTTATTACTAAGCGGCATTTTTACGAAGTCAGCTTATTGCCCCCAACAATCTTGGGTCCTCAATTTACCTACCCCGAGAGGATGGAAGGCTGAGTCAACCTTGAGCCTGGTGGGATTCGATCCTGCAATAATTGCAGGCAGCTGGAACTTAAATGCAGGCATTTAACAGCCTGAGCCACCAAGGCTCTTATTCATGGTCCTTCTGTGCATTTATGCCCCCTGCACTGAAATCTTTATTTTCTCCTCATGCATAAGAAAATCCACTTCTCTTCTTCCTCTCTTAGGTTTCAAAAGACTCATTCCAAATCTGAGCCTTGGTGGTGCAGGCTGTTAATAGCCTAGCACTTAGCTCCAGCTGCCTGTAATTATTGCAGGCTCGAATCCCACCAGGCTCAAGGTTGACTCAGCCTTCCATCCTCTCGGGGTAGGTAAATTGAGGACCCAAGATTGTTGGGGGCAATAAGCTGACTTTGTAAAAATGCCGCTTAGTAATAAGCAGGCAGATACAATGGAAGGAAGGCTATTGCTGAGCATTGGGTTGTATCCCAAAAACTGTAAGCCGCCCTGAGTCTCCGGAGAAGGGTGGGATATAAATATGAATTAAAAAAAATCTGTTCATTATCCTACAGTAATTAGCACTCCAATTCATGCCAGCTACATCCCCACGCTTAAACTGATTTCCAAATTAAACTATTTTCCAGGTTTGTGCACTCCTAGACTACAGCTAGTCTTCGACTTACAACAGTTCATTTAGTGACTGTGCAAAGTTACAAGGGCACTGAAAAAAGTGACATGACTTTTTTCCCCACACTTGTGACCGTTGCAGCATCCCCAAGATCACATGCTCAAAATTTGGATGCTTGGCAACCCATTCACATTTATGGCAATTGCAGTGTCCTGGGGTCACATGATCGCCTTTTGCAACCTTCTGACAAGCAAAGTGAATGGGGAAGCAGGTTCACCAATAACCATGTTATTGACTTAACAACTGCAGTGATTCATTGAACATCTGTGGCAAGAAAAGTCATAAAATGAGGCAAAATTCACTTAGCAAATGTTTCAGTTAGCAACATACATTTTGGGCTCAATTGTGGACGTAACTGGATGACTACCTGTACAAGCCATCATAGCCATCTATGTGTGCTTAGCTCCCTAGATGACTTCAGTCAGGCAAATTGGTTTTGGCTGAGTTCACACAACACACTAATGCCATAAACTACACTTAGCAAAATACACTGGCTGTGTTCATATATCATATTAAACCAAAATAAGTCCCATGCTCTTGACTGATAGTTTTTAACACACATGTCAGGAGTTTTCAAACTTAGTAATGTTAAACTGAGGAGGAATAAAATCAAATACAAAACAAGTATTTGTATAGATGCTTAGCTGATTTTTTTTATTAGATAACTTTCTCCCAAAACTCACTCTGGGCTGTGCCCACTGTAAGCCTGTCTGGGGAAAGTTGAAATAAGATTTCACAGGCAAGGTGTTCTTTTTTCCTTATGTAATTCAAAGCTGGGTGGTTGGTAAGTTTGTTGACCCACAAATCAGAAAGCCCAGGATGTCATGCCCCTCCAGGCCATGAAGTTGGCTTTTGGGTTAGCTTGCTGTGCCCAACCACAAATGATAGTCTCTTTGGCTCTGTCCTGAAGTTTGGGACCTGCCTCTCTCAGCCCCTGCTGGAGAAAATGAAGCTGGGGTGAGCTGCCACCTGTGATGCTTGGGTATTGCTACAAACACCTAATGAGAATAGAGCAGAAAAGTGTCCAGAGCACCTGAGTGCAAGAAGCAAGGGATGCAAACTACTCAGGGAGAGAAGCAACCTAAATTTAAGGAGAAATTTCCTGATGATAAGAACAATTAATCAAAGGCTTCCCTCTAGAAGGTGTGGGCACTCCATCTCTGGAAGGTTTTTAAGAAGAGACTGGACAGCCACTTGTCTGGAATGGTACAGGGTCTCCTGCTTGAACTACTCCACAAGGTCCTTTCCTACTCCACAAGGTCCTTTCCAACTCTATTCTGGTTAAGAATCTCTTCCGCAACAACCCAGCTTCCCCCTCGAGGCGAACAAAGGTCCTTACGGAATTCCCTATAGGGTTTCAACGTTGCCGCTTCCGCTGGGCCGCCGGAGTGCTTCAGCCTTAGTCCTTCCATCGTCTACTCCCGGCCGGATCGAGGAACTTCTGCCGGAACGCTCAGCAGTCGAAGGAGTAGCGAATGCCACAGCAAAACCAGCCCGCAAAGGTCTCGCCAAAGGCTGCGCCCCCGAGAATTTCGCCTGCTCAGGATGTGCCCCGCGGATCCCCAGCGCGCCGAGCAGAAACTTGGATCCTGCGTGTGTCGCTCCGAGACGTAAAGGATCTGCTCCGTTCTCGTGCAGGTAAGCCTGCGGGACTTGCCGCGTTTAGCAGCTGGGGCGGACCTTTGCAACCCGCCTTCATCAAGCGGCCCAACACAGCTCAGCTGGGATGGCGCGTCTCCCGCGGCCCCAGAATTGGTCCTGGGCTGAATCGGAAGCAGATGCGCTCCGGGGCTTTATTGGGATTTAGTCCTAGCTTCTATCTAAGTTCATGCAAAGTGTGGTTGGGCTCGTTGTGGATTAACAATGGCCTGAATCACCTTATCCAGGAGATAGGAAGGGGGGGAGGGAGGAAAAGGATTCCCGCTATTGGGCTTGGTAACTAATGGAGTATAGTGCCGCATTGTCTAAATCAAACATTCATGCTCTCTCCAGCTACCCATGGTTTACCATAACCACTGGCCAGGCTCTTTAAGCAAGTGCTCTCCAATCAGTTTAGACTGCAGCTGCCCCAATCCTTTGCCAAAGGCTGATGGCCATTAAACTCCCAAAAAACTATGAACCACAGCAGGGAGCCTGTTCTGAGTTCCAATTGCAGCACCCTTGATTTTCTAAGAAAAGCAACTAAGGAATATTCTGCAATGGATTTCTTTGCCTATTTCCACTACAGTACACTGAATAGACTAGAGCACACCTGAATGAGTGACAGTGTCAGGCAGTGCTCCATTCAAAATCCAAGAAAGAAATACTTAGACTCCATGAATTAGAAAAAGATATCTTTTACTGGAAATCAAGTGGTAGCAACAAAAGAATTCTGAATCTGAGAGAATGAGCCCGAAAATCACATATACAAAGTGATGGTAACGGTCCCACCCACAATAGTTCAAGCAGGCTACCCAATAAAAAGTTGTGTATAACACCATGTGGGCATCTCCAGGTGGTGATGAGGCCTCTGTCCGTTGACCTTGGCATATTTTGATAAAGAGCTGCTGCATAGCATAAGACAGAAATCAAAGCAAGAAACCCCCTCAACTGATATACTTCTTCTTAACAAAACCTCCAGCTCACTTCCCATAATCAAGTCCCCCTCCTCCTCCTCCTCCCCCCCTTACTTATGACAGCCAAAAGATGCAAAGCAAAAGAAGGAAATCTGAAGGCTGACAGACAGGCTTGCAGCCTCCCCATCCCCACCCCAGGGGATAGGTGAAGCTGCACTACTAAAAGTTAGCCTTTAGAGCAGGGATACCAAATTGTGGCAACTTTTAAGATTTGTGGACTTCAATTCCCAGAATTCCTCAGCCAGCCATGATTTAGATACTCGTTACAATCAATTTGGGGTCAATTAGTGTTTCTCAACCTCAACAACTTTAAGGTGTGTGAACTTCAAGTCCCAGAATTCCCCAGCTAACATGCAAACAGAAAGATAAAAGTGCCAATCTAGGTAACCATGTTTAATGAGGTGGTCATCTCCATGCCCTTCTGCATATTTGGCAGATGAGAATAATTTTATGTTTAATACAAACTCGGTGGCAATTAAAGACAAGTGATAAGCCTCCCCAGGTTCTTCCATCTGCTGGTAGCTCTGTTTGTACATGCAAGACTTTCCTCAAGAACATCTAGTACATGTGCTATTGATTCATTCCTTGATTGTTTCTCATCTATCTCAGGAACTTCTGCAGTCCTGCAAACTCAGAACACACAACACAATAATCCCCAAAGTCTCTCCTTTCATGGGAATGCAAAACAGCTGGGAAGATCAAGTTGATTGGATAGGATGCTTCAGTATGCAGAAGTAAATCAGAGTCAATCCAGCCGTCTTCCAATTTGACAGCTTTAAGACTTGTGGACTTCAACTCCCAGAATTCCTCCTCCAGTCATGTTAGCTCAGGAATTCTGGGAGTTGAAGCCCACAAGTTTTAAACTTGCCAAGTTTGAAGTTTTGAATGGAGGCAGGCCTGACATTGATGACTGCTAACCATTGCAGTATCGCCATGGTCATGTGATCAAAATTCTGGTACTTGGCAACTAACTCACACTTACGACAGTTGCAGTGTCCTGGGATCATGTGATCACCTTTTGTGACCTTCTGACAAGCAAAGTCAATGGGGAAGCCAGAAGTGTGTTACCAACTGTAACAACTGTGGCAGGAAAGGTGGAAAATGAGGCAAAACTCGCTGAACAAATGTGTGTCAGAAATTTTGGGCTCAATTGTGGCCGTAAATCAAGGACTGCCTGTATATCCTATCTTTAATTGAATCAATCATGGCAAATACACTAAATCTCAGCATGTAACACTTGTTTTTATTTAATAAAAGAACACATCGATAAACATAAATCTAGTAAGTATGCTAAAGGAAACAGCTTGCATTCCAAAGCATTGAGCTGGCATGCACTCTTCGCAGCTTCCTTTGGTCACAATTAATACATCAAAGGTGTCCACACAATGGTCACAGTTTTAAAAACTCTGCAGTCAGCAAAGAACCTTCAAGGTAAGGCTGCAGGTATTCTTCTGGCTTTTCCTCACCACGGCTCCAATTGCAGGGAGAACCATCACAATAAGGAACTTGTCTAGAGCCATCTTTGCTAACCTGATGCCAGCTGGAAGTGTTGGACTTCAAGACCCAGATGCCTGAGCAAACAGCCACGCTGCCTATGGATTCTGGAACTTGAAGTTCATCTGGTAGGACACAGATGAGAGCAGCCCTGAGTCAAGGCCGATTTCTTTCCTGGATCCTAAAAGCTAACCATCTTTGTAAGAAAGAGATTCTACTTCCACCCCCTTAGAAGGAAATGGTCTTCCAGTTTGTGGGTCTCTTGTCAGCTCAAGCATCTGCTTCCAAGGTCGAAGTAGAAGAATAGCCAGACATGTTTCGGTGCACCAGAGGTCCCACATCAGCCTCACTGCTTGAACTTCCACTACTCAGGCCTGGGGATGATGGTGAAGGGGGCCGGTCCCAGTTGCACAGAGCATCTTCAACACTATAAGGTGGTGGGTCATCATTGTAGGGACCTGGGGGAAGTGGAATGGTGGGGGGCGTCGGGTCATAGGGAGGTGGAGGGCCCAGAAAGTCAGGAAAGTCATGGTCATAGAAAGGAGGGGAAATCAGGAAGGTGGGTACGTCATCATCATCATCATAGGGGGGTGGGGAGGCAGCAAAGCCAGGTTGCTCATCATCATAGGGAGGGGGGCGACGCAGAAAACTGGGTGAAGGAGGTGAAAGGGAGTTCAAAGGAATCAAGGCTTGGTTCTCAGAGTCTGGCGTGGAAGGATGCAAGCAGAAAGTCTCCCTTTGCCAGAAGTGGTCCTTGCAGTAGCAAGCTGCCATGCAAAGCAGCAGGAAGACAGCGAACAAGATGATAAATGCCACTCTAGGCTTCCAGTCTACTGCTGTAAAAAGAAGAAAAAGCATCAGTTATCAAGGAAATTTTTTCTTCATATCCTCTGTTTCTTCTCCACTTCCTTTATTAAAAACAAAGAGCCTTGGTGGTCAGGCTGTTAAACGCCTAGCACTTAAGTTCCAGCTGCCTGCAATTAGTGCAGGCTCGAATCCCACCAGGCTCAAGGTTGACTCAGCCTTCCATCCTCTCGGGGTAGGTGAGGACCAAGATTGTTGGGGGCAATAAGCTGACTTTGTAAAAATGCCGCTTAGTAATAAGCAGGCATATACAATGGAAGGAAGGCTATTGCTGAGCACACTGGGTTGTATCCAAAAAAATTGTAAGCCGCCCTGAGTCTCCGGAGAAGGGTGGCATATAAATATGAATTAAAAAACCCCAACAACTTCCCAACCCCATCTTTTCCCCCAGAAAGCTGCAAAAGGACATGTGTCCACAAGAGGGCAGCAGAGAGTGGGGTCTATGCCTTGTCAATATATCGTGTATATAGACTTGGGTATAAGTATAGGACAATACCTGGGAAAGGTACAGACAGGTTCAGGCCAGATATAGCCCTATCCTTATATCCAGGTATAGACCTGGGATTCTATCTTGTCTCTACCTACAAAGATCAGAATCATGCAAACCATGATGTTTTTTTTTAATTACATTTATATGCCACCCTTCTCCAGAGACTCAGGGTGGCTTACATTTTTGGAGCACAACCCAATGCGCCAGCAATAGCCTTCATTCCATTGTATCTGCCTGCTTATTACTAAGTGGCATTTTTACAAAGTCAGCTTATTGCCCCCAACAATCTTGGGTCCTCAATTTACCTACCCCGAGAGGATGGAAGGCTGAGTCAACCTTGAGCCTGGTGGGATTCAAGCCTGCACTAATTGCAGGCAGCTGGAACTAAGTGCTAGGCGTTTAACAGCCTGCACCACCAAGGCTCTTTAATGTTCCCTTGGGATAGCCCTTCACTCCACTCTATGGAAGTGAAAGGTGGACTTTAAAGCAGCATGATATTGACAATTGACCCCTTTAAAGTTTGGTGTTAGAGAAGATTCCGGGGAATACCATGGGCAGTTAAGAAAGCCAGCACATACATCATTGAATATATCAACTCACTCAGACATACATGACCAGGTTTATGTTATCCTACTTTGGACACATTATGTGAAGACTCAGCTGCCTGGAGAAGATATTAACGCTGGGAAGGGTGGAAAGAAACAGAAGTGGGCAATGACAAGAAATTCATCTTTAGAGGAGAATATTTGTAGCTCAGGATTGAAATGAGGCATCCTTGGTGCTCCCAGAGTTTGGTCTTTTTCTTGCAGAGGTTTTGTTACCCAAACTAGGTAACAGGATCAGTGCATCAACAAGAAAACAACCAAGTTCAGAGAACCCCAAGGACCCCAGAATCTGCCTTTGCCACCATTTAGGGGTTAAATGGATTTGGGCAGTTCTGCTATAGAGTAGTAGGACAACCCAATCTCCCCACCGCGAGTCGGATTCTTCAGTAGTTATGCTGAAAGTCTACACACCTGGGACATGCCCATTTGGGGGAAGGTTGCATTAAATAATGGTTCATTCAATAAACCACAAAGGGCTGGGTTTTCAGCCAAAGCACAAATCAAACGATCTTCTTGTGACTTCCAGCTAATGGGAGCCAAGCCCTCAATGTAAACAATACTTTTAGCCATATGACGATTGCGGGGTGGGCTTGCTAGCAAGGCGGCCATCTATAACTCTGCAACTTTCCCTGAGGCACATTGTGCGAATCCTACCACTCCTGCGTTGCTCAACAAACCAGGTTAAGTCCCCGATCTGGATGGCACTTGGCTTCAGCTGAGGAAGGTGCAGCCAAACCGACGGAAACCAACCCCCAAAGCCGCCTGGCTCCCGACCTGCCCGGGAGAGGGGTTAGCTGGTGGTCTTACACTTCCCGGGCTCGTCCTGAATCGGGGGCCTCGCGGTCTGGGCCTCGCGCAGGCACCGCCGCCCCTCCAGCTGCGCTTCTCCAGCCGGGCAGCAGGAAAACAGGCGGCAGGCCCCGCAGCACACCTGCGCCTCCGCGCCCTTGTCCAGCTGCGGGCAGCGAAGGGCGCCTTCTTGGGGACACAGCTCGCCCTCCGGACCCGTCGAAGCGCCTCTTCCAGCCAACAGCAGCAGCAGCAGAGCGCCCAGCGCGGGGCCGGCCATGGCGCAGCGCCTCGAGCCGGGCAGGGGTGTCGTCGGGGCAGTTTGGTCAAGCTCCCTCGGTCCGTAAACGTTGCGGCTCCGCGAAAGCGCGTCCTTTATAGTATCCCAGACCCTCCGCCAATAAGATCCCAGCGGCTTTCAGTGCCCACGACGAGCGGACGCTGCTGGTCCCCAGGAAAGGAGAATGTGTAGTTGAACCGGGCTTTAAATGCACCCCTCTGCCTAAATTTTAATTGGTTTTAGTGTATTATTGGGCTTGTACTGTTTAATTATTTTTAAGTAGATTATTGTATTGTGCTTTTATATTGTGAGCCGCCCTGAGTCCTTAGGGAGAGAGGGCGGCATGCAAGTCTAATAAATTATTATGATTATTTATTATTAAAGGAGTGGGGGGTTAGGTTCGTGTTGGAGCCTATTCTTCTAGGTTCTTTCAAAGAAAGAATTGTCCAGAGTGGTCTGTAAGGAGAAAAGAGATTCCAAAATCGGATTCAAATATGAAGGAAGCTGATCCCAGATGTTTTTTTCTGGCAGAAAGTCTAATGGCTGAACCAGTTAAAATAGAACTGCAGGAAAGATTTCGGTGTACGGGGCTCTATAAGGTTGTCCCTTTCTGTGGTCCACTTGTTTTAATTTTCCAATGATTTAAGAAGAATGGAAAGCAATCACTTGACATAAAAGGCAGTGAACAGGCAAGGAGGATGGGGGCTGTTCTTGAGGAAGGCGCAAAAACAAAGCTTGTATGCTTAGTGAAGAGACTTAGCAGGTGGGGAAAGAGTAATGGTTCCAGTGGATAATAAAATACAGGGGTTTATCGGTCACAGCACTGTGATACCTGCTACGTGCCCAGGGCTTTTTTCTCTAGCATCACAGGGTCTATGCAACACAAGCCATGATTGGAGAATTAAGCCATTTTTGGAATTTCATGATGTTTTGGCCCATAAATGGTGAAATGGGCTGGTGAAATAAAGAAGCCAAGATTCATCATGCTCTCCAAAGATAAATAATAAAGCAGGGGTATCCAACCTTGGCAACTTGTAAGAATTGGGCCTGGCTAGTCTAGTGAAGAGAAGGACCAGGGCAGACATGATAGCAGTTCTTCCAATATTTGAGTGGCTGCCCCAGGAGAGAGGAGGCAGTCAAGCTATTTTACAAAGCACCCAAAGGCCAGATGGGAACAATGGATGGAAAGTGATCAAGGAGAGATTCAGCCTGGAAAAAAGGAGATTTTTCTGACAGTGAGAACTATCAACCAGTGGAATGGCTCGCCATCAGAAGTTGTAGGTGCTTCATCACTGGAAGCTTTCAAGAAAAGACTGGACAGCCACTTGTCAGAAATAGTATAGGGTCTTCATGAGAAAATTTTGGTGGTCCGCAGAGAAATGTCACTCCCAGAGCATCCCCCAAAGCAATTCAACCCGGCTGCGCAGGAACACATGGCCCGCCCTCCCCACCCACTCACTCCTTACTGGCAAACTTGCCTGCTAAGTTGCTATTTTTCCTTTTTCCGACCATCAGCTGTTCTGCTGTGCTGGGAGATTTAGATTAGCTAGAAAGCAGGGAATCGTTGGATTTCTTGCTTTCTAGCTGACCTTTGGATCTTCGGCTCTGCACAGCCGAAGCTTCCTTAGGACTGAAGCACTGCAGACTCAGCTAGCCGATGGCAGAAACACAGATCTCTAAGTGAATCTGTGATTCTGTGAGCAACTCAATCTACCTGCCTGCTTTGCCTGCTTTTGGGTAAAAGTTCTTTTTTCATAAAAAAATTCAATATCTATATAAATATTTATAATGTTTACATACAAGCCATGTCCAGCCGGTCACATGACCACCAAGCCACACCCACAAATTAGACCACGCCCACAGACCTGGTTATTAAGAAATTTGAATCCCACCCCTCCCTCTGTGTGTTTGTGTGTGTGTGTGTGTGTGAGAGAGGGAGGGAGGGAGGGAGGGAGAGGGTTGGATCAGATGTCTCTGTCTCTCTCTCCCACCAACATCAGCAAGCCACTGTCAGTCAAAATTCATATTAGTGGTCCCCGTGATTTAAAATTATGAGTTTGGTGGTCCCTGAAGTCCAAAAAGTTTGTGACCCCTGGACTAGATGACCTACAACATCCCTTCCAACTGTGTTATTCTGTATTCTATGGACTTAACTCCCAGAATTCTGGGATTTGAAGTCCACAGGTCTTAAAGTTGCCAAGAATGGACACCCCTATAATAAAACTCAACTGAAATTAACCAAACTATCTTGTAAAATGCAACCACAAAGTGTTTAACAGGCCTATAGCTTTTAACCTTGGTTAGATTAACCACAATATAGTCAGTTCCCTCCTTCTGGGGCAGCTACTGAACCATAAACTAACCTGGATTTGCTTTGCACTAGCATGATCTGGGTTTAGAAACTGCAGCACACCTGCATTCCCAGGGTATGGTCCCAATAGTCAAGATTGTGGCTACAACTAAGCTCCACCCATTTTTCCATGTGCATCACAACACATAAAAACAGTGGCATTTTAACTGTATCATTGTAACCATTGCCATAAGTGAATTGTATTCCCCCAAGTTTTTTTTAATAAAAAAGTCTGCATTTTATGACGAGTTTCTCTCCCACTGGGTTTCAAGGTGATCTTCTTTCCTTCGCTTGCTTCCATTTAGCCCTTCGACTCTTTCTGTCTGAAGGATAAAAAGAAATAAAGTCAATGCAATTCTGTTGAGGTCTACTTCCAAATATGTGCTGGAGCAGGGGTCGCCAACCTTTTGGACCTCAGGGACCACCAAACTCATAATTTTAAATCTTGTGGACCACTAATATGGATTTTGATTGACGGTGGCTTGCTGACATGGGTGGGAAAGTCGGTCCCATATTCCAGAGCTGCTGTAGTCACAGGACTGGCCCTTTGGTCATCCTGGAGCAGTTGCTCCAGTCCATGGCAGGCTGGTGCACCGGGGTGGAGGAGCAGCTGCTCCGGGATGACCAAAGGGCCAGTCCTGTGACTACTCCAGCTCTGGAATATGGAACCAACTTTCCCACCAATGTCAGCAAGTCACCTCGGGATGGATTTCCCTCCCCGCCATTGATCTTACCTTCCAATTCCAGCTTGCGTGGCTCTACTCAAGGTAAGGTTTGAGCTCGGCCAAAGGGTGGGGGCCAGCGGGTGGGTGGGCCATGTGGGCAGCACAGCCTTGTGTTCCCATGCAGCCTGGATTAATTGCTTTTGGGGGGGGGACATTTTCTGTGGACCACCAAAATTTTCTCACGGACCACCAGTGGTCCCCGGCCCACCAATTGGCGACCACTGTGCTGGAGGGCTTCATTCACACAACCGGCTTAACAAAAGTAGAACTGAGACCTAGTGATTCTCAGGACCCAACAGCTGTCTTAGCAGGGTGTGTGGATCAAACCATCATTTTAATCCCTCATAAAAAATATTTGCTTGAACTTAGCGTGCTATGCAAATCATTTTATAGCAACAGCACCTAGACTTATATACTGCTTTATAGCCCTCTCAAAGCAGTTTACAGAGTCAGGCTGTTGCCTGCAGCAATTTGGGTCCTCATTTTACCCACCTCGGAAGGATGGAAGGCTGAATCAACCTTTAACCTGGTGGGATTCGATCTGTCAAATTGCAGCAGGACTAACTTGCAGTACTGCACTCTAACCACTGTGCCACCGAGGCTCCATATTATATTACTAATCAGAGGAATGCATGTTGTGTGAAGGAGCCATTGAGTTCCCAAGAACTTCTATCTTGGTAAAACATCTTGAGAAAATTTTGGACACTTAAGTTGAAATTGATTGCAGCTGCAATCCCCTTTTCAGCTTACCTGCTGCTATTCCTTAAAAATAATATTTCATTTTCACAGATAAGAGATAGCTCCCCCCTCAACACAGCCTAAGCTGGCCTGAGAGATAACTAATCCTCTCTGTCATTTTTTTAATGGCCACAATTTTGAACCCTTTGGGAAACCTTCATATATAGTTATTTCAGTTTTAGAAGTTATATTAGACTGGCAAAGATTCTGTTAAAGTAACAGACTGAATTTTTACATCCTAAGTCATCATTTTATATAGTGATAATTTGTTACATCAACCACAATGACTGGACTTCATATATAATACTATTTTGTAAACCAACCTGTTCTCCTTTTTAAAAAGAATTTTATTAAAGTTATCATAATATAAAATGAAAATGAAAATAAAGATGAGAGGGAAATAGGCAGGGGGATAAATGGATAAGAGAAGTATAATACAAGGGGAAAGCAAAAAGTATCTACTTCCAAGGTTTTTTTTAGTACAGTAAAGTACAAACTTTTTATATTATTAATTTAAGTAATACTAGCCATTTCTATATCAACAAATTATATTAATCAGCAAAACCCAGTGTGAAAAGTTCGTTTTTTTCTGCCTTGAGCATAATTCCAGAAGCAATTTCCAGGTAGAAACAAATCTGGACATGTTCTTCTGCCTAATTAAAAATCAATTTTGTCACCTCTGCTACCTCCATCACGTTTTTCATCCATTCTTCTGTTGTGGGGATTGAGGTAGCTTTCCATTCTTGTGCATGTACAATTCTTTTTTTTAAAATAAACTTTATTAAACCGTTAAAAGTATTTTATTCATTGATGACCTGTGGTGATATTTACATAGCAATCCTACATGCATTCTAATGAATAGTGACCTGTGCCTAAATATGTTTTGTTCTCTCTATGACTGCTATTTAATAATTACCTATCTTTATTCTATCTCCTATCTACAATTATACCATTGTTCCCACACCGAATAAAATATTGAATCTTCTTTATCTTTCAAACTTAATGATAGTTTGTCCATTTTGGCACAGCTCATAATGTTTTGTATAACCATTTCATCCAAAGGAGTATAAGGCTGTTTCCAGCATTGAGCAAATGCAATCCTGGCAGCAGTTAATATATGTATTAGTAGATATTTTGTACTTTTTACATATTTTTTCTTAAAGATTCCCAATAGAAAGAGTTCTGGTTCTAGATCTAATTTTTCACTTGTAATTTCTTACAACCAATTTTGAATTTTGAGCCAGTATTTTCGAGCCTCTGGGCAGGACCACCACATATGATAATATGTTCCTCTTTCTTTTTGCATTTCCAACACATGGGACTCATTTTAACATACATTTTCATTAATCTCGAAGGGGGTAAATGCCACCTGTAAAACATTTTATGTGCATTTTCTTTGTATGTTGCATTTCGTTATTTTGTAATTTCTACTCCATATAGTCTCCCAATCAGCTAAATTTATACTATGCCCAATATTTTGGGCCCAGGCAATCATACAACCTTCCACTACCTCCTTCTCCAAATCTACTTCTAATAGATATTTATAAATTTGTGCATGTACAATTCTTATCACAATCAATTTATACAAGAAGAAAGTTCCAGATTTTTTCCATGAACCATCTGTGGGTGCTTCATCACTGGATGTTTTCAAGATGAGATTGGACAATCTTTTTTCCAGAATGGTACTGTCATGGGCAGGAGATTGGACTACACCTCCTAGGTTCCTTCCAATCCTATTATTCTTTGTTCTGTTACCAAAGCGAAGCCCTGCACCAAGTCTCTGCCGAATATCTCAATCTGAAGATTTTAATTGGTTGATGGGATTGATCAAGCCAAACAGAGTCTTCCTTGAGTCACTGGGAAACGGACAGCATATAAATCTAATCAATTATTATTTTGATGGCAGATATTAGAAAAGTCCAAAATTGTAAGACAAATCTCAGAAGATGGCAGTGTAAGTTGCTTCCATATTGCTGCCCTGAAAATGAAACTAATGAACCATGAAAATACAACTTGAATGTAAGTTAAAGTCAATTTCAAGCCCTCCCTGCCTGCCTTATTAATGTTAAATATTTTATTCCTGTTTTAATTGTCTTTCATTGCAATACAATATGTATATAGTTTGTATGTTTTATGTTTTAACTGTACACCACCCAAATTCCCCCTGTGAGTGAGATAGACTATCTCCAGATTTAATATTTAAACCAGTAAATGAAGTTGAGTTTACAAAGTGTGAACCAGCCAACAAAAGGCACCTTTTGGATGGATTTTTTGAGGATATGTAATCTCATATACGCAGCCCTTTAATAGCAAAAGATGGAAATGGGAATACATTACAGAATATATAAACTGGCAGGGCAAGCTACTGTGTATAATCAGGGAACAAACCCCACTCCCTTCAGCACTGATGATGTTACTTAGTTGGATAATGGAATGTCTGCAAGCAGCAAACAAGCTGAGAGCACCAAGGATCTTGTGCAACATACGTTTTCTTATTTTGAGAATAAATGACCAATTACTGAATACTCATTCAACTCTAATAGCAAATCAAACAAAGGTGTTTGACCAGGGTTCATAGGTTGCGTTCCTCATCTTCGCTGGAAGCAAATTGAATACTGGAGGATTTCTGGAACTTTTATTCCTAGTTTCTATGAAGAATATCAACTTTTAAAAAGAAATGGCATTTGTTGGAGTGTTTCCTTAGTTGCTTCAGTTTTCAGGTTCAGCAAGCAATGCTTTAATTAGAAGAGAAAACTCAAGATGCCTGCAGTTCAAGCCACGGGTCTTAGTGAAGTAGGAAGCAAAACGCATTCCCCAAATATTGTCATTGATTTTGCCCCAGTTTGCAAAACATTGAGTCAAAACATGGATTGTTTGCTGGCCGATGGCTTCGTTTTATTCAACATGTCATGATTAAAAGAATAATAACATTGCAGTATGTCAAGCCTTTCTTTGAGACCATTGTCAAGGCTTTGAAAAACTTTTGCCAGGGAGTAAAAATTCTTCAAACATCCCTGCTAATTAGAGGTGATAGACCGTGTTTTTCTTTGCTGTCAATGTTGATATAAAAGAGACCTGGAAAGTAATCTAAAAACATTTTTATTTATAAAATAAAGAAACCTACATGGAGCTACATGTTTGCAACCTAATCTCCACCAAGGCATATAGAAAAAGAAGAAAGGAAAAGTAACGGAAGTTACAGGAAGTGAAGTAACTTTGTACACATGTGCAGTGGATCAAAATATCACAAGACTTTCTTATCTCATTACTATGGAGACAAGATAACACAGTGCTGGCTAGCAGACATCTGCTTGCTAGAATATGAGCTTAGGAGCTTGAACAGACAAACCAAAAAAACGCAGTGACACAGTAGAACCTAACCATTTTTTGTTTTGTGCCTCTAAATCATGGATCACTTGTTATACGTTTCAGATCTGGGGGTTCCTTTGCACAAAGGAGGCAAGGATTTGGAAGCCCAAGCAGACTCGGTTGCCATACCCAACACGTAATCCAATGTTTCTCAACCTTAGCCACTTTAAGCTGGGTGTTTGAATTGCAATATATTTTTTTGAATTGTAACCTGTCCAGAGCTATTGACTGAGACGGGAACCTATAGAAATTGAATAAATAAACTAATAAAATGGCATGGAGGAGTTGTTATGGTTTTTGATAAAGGTTTGAATCTGGAGAAAGCCCTGTCTAAACCATCCTTGGCTGGCTAATGCAACCTGCAGTTCATGATTTGTGTAATGGCTTGCAATGCCTGCACTGAGGCCAGTGGTTGGACTTGGGAAGGAGATGGACTGGAACCAGCAAAATCCAAACTCAGGTCTACTTCACAGGGGTGCCCCTGTCTGGGGGGAAACAGCCAGGAGACAACAGTGCTCTGCATCTCCTGGGGCAAAAGCAGGAGGAATCTCAGCCCAGAGGTGCCCCACAACTAGCCCAATGTATTTCCAAAACGGATTATTGAAGGGGTGCAGCTCGGGGGTCCCTCCACTTGGAGGCGGTGCAGAACTCCAAGGGCCGGCCGGTGCCAGCACTCCGCCGGGGAAGGGCAGCTGCCCTCACACAAGATGGCGGACGAAGCGCCTCCTCCGCGACATCTCGCGAGCCTTCGCGGGATCCGGACGTGGAAGAGGCCGGCGGCTTCGGCGATGGAGTATATCACGACGCCCAAGGTGAGGTGGGAGGGGTAGGGGGACCCCCGCGCTCCCCACGACCTGTAGAGGGGTCTCTGGGCATGTGCAGAGCGGCTGCCCGCTGTCCCGACCCCTCCCTGGGGCTTGGCGTCCCCGCGGGCTGCGTCCCCACGTGCTCCGCGGGGCTGGGTCCGCCCGGGCTGGAGACTGGAAGCGAGCCCGACCGGCTGGGCAAGGGGGTCAGCCCGTTGGGGAGTCTGAGGGGGGTTACCACGCGGGGCTGGCCGACGACACGCGTTTCCTGGCACTCTGAGCTCGCTGCACGCGCCGAGGAAGGAGCACGCGGGGTTGTGTGAATGCAAACACGGGACATGGCTGAGCGGGGTTGCCGACTGGCTCACTTATTAGATCTGTTTATAGAGCTGCCCCTCTTGTAGTACTGAGTGGAGGCCAGCCTACCTCACAGGGTTGTTTTGGAGGAATAGGAGGAGCCGCCTTGGGTTGTTTATACAGTTACTATGTATTGATATATTTATTTTGCATATATATGCCTATATACATACACACATATAAATTATTTTTTCATTTATATTTATGCATAGGTATAAACTTCGAATAAATACTGCATGTATGTTTATATATAGTATACATTTATATTTTATACAACGTTATTTATGCTTAAATATGTTTATACAATTATACATTTATAAAACATTTAAATATATTTATATGAGATATAGCACCGTAAACATAATGGAGAAGGATACAAATAGAATAATAATTATAATAAGGTTTTGTATTTTATTTTTATTCAAGCCAACCAAAGTAAAAACGGCCACCTTGTAATAGTGGACTGGCAACCAAGACCGCCCCCCTCATCCCAGGGCTGAAGCTGGCAGTGCCAGCACAGCAGACAAAACTGATGGTGCATCCAAAGTCAGGACCGCCAGCTTGAGTTGGGTGGGCATTGAGTTGGGTGGGGATGATGGGTATGCCAGTCCAGCATCTCCGGAGGGCACCCAGTTGGAGAAGGGTTCTGTTAATGTCGCTGTTTTCGGGGCAAGTTGCTTCCAAGCTGGTGGGAGAAGGAAGTGGGTCCCTTCCCTTTGAGATCTGGCCAGCCTGCTCCCACCCCCACGCCCCGGATTCTCTGCCTCTGTTCTCACGATCCCCTGAAACACACACAGTCGTCTCAGTGGGTTTGTGGGCCTGTGTGCTCTGGTTTAATGGAACAAATTGGTTCTTCTAATTGGCAGTGAGTGTGTGGCGCTAAAAGAACCATCCAAAGCAGATGAGGAGCTGGGTTTTGGAAAAAAGGGTACATTTCACATCGCAGGATAAAGGGTCCTCTGAACCTGTGTAGAGTACATTTTCTTTGGTTACATCTGACTTTATTGCTGAAAAGAGGTACCAAAGCAAACATAAGCATGGCTTCTCCACAATTGTGATTCCATTCCTTTTCTTCCCAAATCCCAAGTTTCACCTTGCCTCTCATTTAAACTTAGAAATACTTAATTTCTTAGCTGTGCCTTTGGCTTTATCTCTCGCTAACATTTTTTGCATCTACCATTCTTCTTATTACTTTATTTTACAATCTTACTGTTTTACTGTTACTGTGTTTGATGCTGCATTATATGTTCTGATCTGCGGTTAAACAATCATCTTACAGGTAGTCCTTGACTTACAGCCATTAATTTAGCAACTGTTCAAAGTTACAACGGCACTGGAAAAAAATTAATTTACAACCAGTCCTCACACTTACAATGGTCACAGCATCTCTATGGTCGTGTGATCAAAATTTGGGCACTAGGTAACTGGCATGTATTTATGATGGGTGCAGTAGCCCAGGATCATGAGAACTTCATTTGTGATCTTCCCAGCCAGTTTCCCACAAAGGCAATGGAAGAAGCTGGATTTGCTTAACAGCAGCTTCATTCACAATTGTTTTGTTTAACAACTGCAGTGATTTGGTTAACAACTACTGTTCCTGGAACTACAACTACTGGAATGGTATAGGGTCTCCTGCTTGGGCAGTGGATTGAACTAGAAGACCACACAAGGACCCTTCCAACTCTCTTATTCTGTTACTGTGATTTACTTAATAACTTCAATCGTTCTTTCAACAACTGGGGAAAAAAAGGCTGTAAAATTGGGCATGATTTGCTGGACAACTGCCTTGCTTTTCAGTAGAAATTCGGATATCAAAAGTTGAGTCGACTTACAACAGTTCATTGGGTGACCATTCAAAGTTACAACAGCACTGAAAAAAGTGACTTATGACCATTTTTCACACTTATGACCATTACAGCATCCCCATGGTCATGTGATTTACATTCGGCCACTTGGCAACTGACTCACATTTATGGCGGTTGCAGAGTCCTGGGGTCACATGATTCTCTTTTGTGACCTTCTGACAAGCAAAGTCAAGGGGGAAGCCAGACTGACTTAACAGCCGTGTTACTAATTTAAGAACTACAGTGATTCACTTTAACAACTCTGGCAAGAAAGGTCCTAAAATGGGGCAAAACTCAACAAATTTCTCAACAACATAAATTTTGGGCTCAATTGTGGTCATAAGGTGAGGACTACCTGTACTTGTCCTCATTTCCACCAGCCTTTTCTCTGTTCTACTAAGCTGGAGCCTGTGTATCTGTAGGGTCTGAGTTTCAATTCTAAGAGTGGGCAAATGAGTACTAGAATGTGCAGGATCCTTAGAGGGCTTTAGGAGCACGTGCAGAGGGCATCCTTTAGTGCTCTAATTATAACCAAGGTATTAAAATTCCTTTGCAAACCTCTTTGCTTGTCTGTTATATTGGTCTCTCCATTTTTATTCTCTGAAAAGATTATTTTTGCCCATCCAGTTTATTGCTTTGAGCAGCTGGCCAAATCAGTTGCCCAGAGATTGTTTCTAGCAATACAATTTTTCCCATTAAATGTGCTGCTGGGAAGCTGGGTAACTTCTAGAAGAGTCTCTGGTGAAGTTTCTAAACTGCCTGAAAGGGTAGTGGAAGATAATTGGTTTATTTTATGAGGCTGTAAACTTATTTTCATGGGTGTTTGGAAGCAGCAGGCCTTCCAAAGGATCCAAAAGCATGTAAACTGGCACTTCCTCCCTATTTTAGATGCAGTTCATAATGAGAAGGTTGCTTTCAAAATTGTTCCGGTGGCACTTCTCAGTTTGTGGGACTTGGATTCTTCAAGTGCAATGAAAGTTTATGGTTTCAAAAAACCCATAAAATATAGAAATACAAAGAAAAATGAAAATGGGGAAGGAAAAGCGAAAGAAGAAAACTATTTATTTATTTAATTTATATTGCTGCCTCTTTGCCCATGGCAACTTGAGGCGGCTTACACAATGTAAAACCATATTTAAAACAAAAAAAAAAAAAAAAACTAACAAAAAGAATCAAATAAATTAATAAAGTACAATAGAACAAAATCTGGAAAAAATAAAACAAAAGGAAAAAATCATCCCCCGCTCTGACCATAGTAGCCATTTGATAGGCTCCATCCCGCTCTGGGTTCCCCAGGCCCATTGGCAAAACCAAGTCTTCAGGGCCTTCTGGAAGAGTGCTAGAGTGAGGGCCATTCTAATCTCTGGGGAGATGATGTTCCAGAGAGAGGGAGCCACCACGGAGAAGGCCCTTCTTCTGGGTCCCACCAGGTGTATCTCCCTCAGGAAGGGGACCTGCAATATTCCCTAATTAAGGATAGAAGCAACCTACAACTAAGAAGTTTCCTAACAGTGAGAACAATTAACGCCTTGCCTCCAGAAGCTGTGGGTGCTTCATCACTGGAGGTTTTGAAGAAGAGATTGGACCACCATTTGTCCTGAATGGTATAGAGTTTCCTGCTGGAGTAGGGGGCTGGACTAGAAAACCGCCAAGGTCCCTTCCAAACTCTGTTATTCTGTATAGAATAAAGGGTAAAAGGAAAAAGAAAAAAAACACATTGACTTCCAGTTCCTTTTGGCTCAGTAGAATGAGGTAATAACATACAACCTCAACTTTTTACTTTTACATAATATATGCTAGCATTTTTATAACAACAACCCTTATCTAATCAGCCAAAACCCAAAAAGATTCATTTTTTTTCCACCCCAAGTGCAAAATCCCAAATCAATTTGCAAGTAGAAATAAAATTAATCGTATTCTTTTCTCTAATCAAAGAAGTCAATTTAGCCATCTCTGCTGACCCCATCAATTTTTGGAGCCATTTGTCCATTGTGGGAATCAAAGTATCCTTACAGCAAAGCTTACCTACCTACCCCAGATCCATTTCCTTCTATTATTGCTGCCTCCTATTTCCCTAGATTGAGAAAATAGAACGAACCCAGCATTTCTAAACCCATGCAATCGCTTTCCTTTTGGGGAAAAGGAACTTACAGGAAAGTCATAATTTATTTCCCTTTTTGCAAGAACAGTGTCCGGAAATGTAGAGGTCTGGCTTTGTTTTTCTCTTTCTGCCTTTATGTTACCCAGAGATAAATCTTGTATCGCTTCTGAAAAATGCCTGATGGAGGAAGTAGGGCAGGATGGGAAGATGGCTTTTTAATGACCTGAAATAAATACATATGCATCTTTTAAAAATAGAGCCAGGAAACCTGTGTTAGGAGTTTGGTTGCAACAGCTGCCCTCTGTCTTTTGAATAGTGCCTAGATCTGTTTCCCCTTGCACCATGAAAAGTTACAGGACAGTTCTTGCAAGCAAGATCCTGACACAACTTGATGGTTAGTTTTTAGCAATCCTGGCTAGTGGGAAAGACAAAGATTGCAGAAAGAGCTCCTGGTCTCCAGGAACAGGCAACCAATTTTAGGAACTGTGATGTTGCATTGTAGTCAGATTTTGGTTCATTATTCATTACATAAGAGCAAAAAGTATTGGATTGGTGGAGCTTAAATATCTGAGTGATGGTTTAAATCCCATTTTCCAGGGAGAGCTGGCTCTGCTGAAGTCAAGAACCCCAGTGCTTAGTTTGGCCAGATTTCTTCTTAAAAGAGGCAAAGTTAAAAATCCTTGTGCTTATGCTGAAGCTTTAGCGGCATTTGGTGGCACTGGGAGTAATTGGAAGCAGGATCTTGGCTAAAATAAAGTGAAATGTCAGAATGGGAATGATTGACTATATTATGATTAAGGGCCCTGCCTGGATTTGACCCCAAAGCTAATTGCAAGTCCTCAATTTACAACCATATTTGAGCCAGGAATTACCATCATTGCAGTTGTTGACCATACTCAACTTTATAACACTTTGTGGAGGTCATTAAGTGAACACTGCAGTCATTAAGCAAATCCACTATAACTAATGAATGTTTTTGATCAGAAACTGAAAGTAAATCTTGGAAATCAACAAAAAACATTGAAAATTGCAGTCGTGTGTCTGCGGATGCTGAAAATGGCAGTAAAAATGAGTTGGTTGCCAAGCACCCAAAATGCAAGCATATAACTGGTGTGGCCATTGTAACCTCAAAATTGGGGGAAGAGACCATCATAACTTTAGACAGTTGCTAAATGAATAGTTGTAAGTCAAGGACTACCTGTAGTGGGATGAGCAACCGTGGACCAGTGGAGTGCAAGTCTGCTTGTGGTTATTTTCTTATGCTCTTGGTTGCCATTTAATATGCAGTAAATTTCCACCTGTCTGGAAGTTGAGTTATGACAACTGGACTTCTTTTCTTGTTGGTTCGAATGTTTCTCTGCTTATCCAGGTAGCTTCTTCAGTCTGAGCAAGTTGGTTAGGAGAACCCCTTATGTGTTCTTCATAGATTGGACAACCATTTGACCGGGATGCAATAAGGACTCCTGCCTTGAGCAGGGGTTGGACTAAGAGGCCATTCCAGCCCTGAGATTCTATGTTCTATGAAACAGGCTCAGTAAAAAGCCAAGTCTTAAAAGTCATTATGTGATTTTGATGTAAAAAAAAGTTGGAAGGAGTATCTTAACTATATGTATGGGAAAGAAACTGCTGTGTCAAAGGTGGGAATGAACAACGTTTTCTGCTTGTTTTGTTATTATGTGTGAGATTTGGGCACCTCAGGAAAACCTAAAGATAAGTGGAATGCACTGAAGAGAAGTGTATAACAAATCACAAAGGAGGTCAAGAATGATAGTTCCAAGTGTGGCCTTAGTAAGACCACACTTAAATATTGCATCCAGTTTGGTCACCGCATTATAAAAAAATTTTGAGACTCTGGAGAGAGCGCAGAAAAAAAGCAACAAGGATGATTGGGGGAGTGGAGGCTAAAAGGTACATAATGAATGATTGCAGGAACTGGGTAGGACTAGTGAAAAGAAGAATGAGGGGAGATATGATAGCAGTGTTCCAATACTTGAGGGGCTGCTGCAGAGAAGAGGGGATTAACTTATTCTCCAAAGCACCAGAAGGCAGGGCAAGAAACAATGGGTGGAAACTAACCAAAGAAGGAATCAACTTGCAATTAAGGAAAAATGTCCTGATACAGTAGTGAGAACAATTAACCAGTGGAATGGCTTACCTTTAGAAGTTTTTTTTTTAAATTACATTTATATGCCGCCCTTCTCCGGAGACTCAGGGTGCTTACAATTTTGGGATGCAACCCAGTGTGCTCAGCAATAGCCTTCCTTCCATTGTATATGCCTGCTTATTACTAAGCGGCATTTTTACAAAGTCAGCTTATTGCCCCCAACAATCTTGGGTCCTCCATTTACCTACCCGAGAGGATGGAAGGCTGAGTCCACCTTGAGCCTGGTGGGATTGGAGCCTACAGCAGTTGTAGGCAGCTGGAACTTAAGTGCAGGCAATTAACAGCCTGAGCCACCAAGGCCCTAAGTTGTGGTCCTTTATCATTGGAGGCTTTTAATAAGAGATTTGGCAACCATTTGTCTAAAATGGTGTAGGGTTTCCTATTTCAGCAGTAGTTGGATTAGAAGACGTCTCAGGTCTCTTCCAACTCTGTTATTCTATGTTCTATGATGGGGTGCTAACTGGAGTGTGGGATGAATGCAGTATATGGCATACCTAGTACAAACAGCATAAAGTGCCCAGTATGATAGAAGGTTTTGCATCTCGTAGAGAGAAAGAGTGAGAATTAATTGCACGATTATTTTATTGAGTGATTGAAGATTAAGATGAACTATGAGATTATTCCACCACGCTTTATTTATCACAGGAGCTGGTTTACTTGAGTTTTTATAGAGGTAGTCCTCAGGTTATGACCATAATGGAGCCTGCCCATTATGGTGGTAAGTCATGTCAGTTGTAAAAAGGGTCACCCACGTGATCAACCCTATTTTATGACATTTTTTTTGCAACAGTCGTTAAGCAAGTATGGTTGTAAAGTGACCTCCATAGCTAAGTAAATGCCATGGTCATTAAGCAGAGCAGTTGTTTGCTATGGGCCAGTTTTGCCAAGAATAGGAAGTACGGTAAATTCAGGGTTTTGGCAAAATGTCACAAAACAGGGTCACGTGGCCGTGGTTGGGATAGTGCAAATGGCCATAACTGGAGGCTGGTTGCTGAGCACCTGAAATGCCATCACATACCTGCAGAGGGAGGGGCTGCCCAGTCTTTGCCATAAGTATCTCCCAGGTAGGTCTGTCAGAAGTTTGAACAGTCGCTAAATGACAGGCCATAAATCAAGACTGCCTGTAAATCTATGCAGCAGTTTCTGAAATATTCTGCAATATTCTGCAATATTAGATGATAGTCCTAATTATCCTCAGGAGTCTGTGTCTGTCCTGTTGGGTTGCAGAACCAAACCAGACAATATAGAGGTGCAGATGTAGAGCAATAATTCCTCTGTAGAATTGGATCAGCAGCTCCTTGGGCAGTTTGAGCTTCCTGAGTTGGCGCAGAAAGAACATTCTTTGTTGTGCTTCTTTGATGACTTTTTTTGAGGTTAGGTATCCTGTTCTGTCCCACCTTCACTTCCCCAGAAGCTAAGGTACGTTAGCCAACACAGAAAAGACACACTGGCCTGTTTCGTTACCTTCCCTTCCCTTGAAGGCAAGGGCGTTAGCTCACGCAGAGGAGTCACGCTGGCCTCTCGCCAAAATCCCTGTTATCTCTCCGACAAGAGCGTTGGCAGTCACCCAAGTTCTCAATGCCAACTCCAAGAAGCAATGTAGTAATTCCAGAGAATTGCTTTCTTTTCAGAGTTCAAAACCAAACACACAGACAGACGGAAGCTTCCGATGCAGATGACACTTTGTCACGAACAGAGTCTGCAGCGTAGGCACACCCACTTTTATACCTGGTGGGGTGTGGTCCAGCTCAATCTCTGGCCCTCCCACGCCCCCTACGCTGCTGCTGACGTTTCTCCCTCCGACGCTGCCTGGGATCAAGCCAGGAACCTTCCTTGTCTTTCTCTCTGTCGTGGTCCTACTGCCACACGCCTCTCAGGCAGTTCCTCCTGGCTTTCCGAGGAAACCTGAGGCATTGCCAGAGAGGAAGGTCCTGGGGAGGGAGGCCTTGCCAGGGAGGAGGAAGGTCCTGGGAGGGAGACCTTGCCAAGGAGGAGGAAGGTCCTGGGGAGGGAGACCTTGCCAAGGAGGGAGATCCTGGGAGGAAGGCCCTGGTGAGGGAGGCCTTGCTCGCTCCTCCTCTCCTTCTTCATCATCATCCAGGTCCTCTTCCTCTGTCAGCACAGGCTCACGAGGCGGAGCCACAACACTATCCCCACCGCAGGGCCCTTCCCCCAGTCCGACGGGCAGGATGCGGCCGAGAGGGGAAGCGCCATGGAACAGCCGCTGAGGGTCGGGCGTGGAGCGCGGAAGCGCCCACCCAGGTCAAGTCCTCCGCCCCGTCTCCGCCCCGCTCTACTAAATACTGGAACCGCCTTCAACCACCGTGAGTCACGAATACTGACCACCCTGCTGTCCTCCGCCAGCCCCAGCGGTGCAGGCGCTAAACAGGATCAGTGGGACGCCGGAGGTAACACGAGGGGCTTCAGGAACCAGAAGGGAACGGTGGAAAACCGGTGTATTTTCATGGAGCGGTAGGGTCAGACGATAGGCCACAGGGTTGATGACCGCCAATGGGGTACGGGCCGACGAACCGTGGTCCAGTTTCTTTACCGGACGGTCAGCCGGGAGGTGTTTTGTGGATAACCACACTCGGTCTCCCACTGCCAGCGGGGCGCCGCCTGGCCGGAGCGGTCGGCGCATCGTAGTCCTCCTTGGCCTGTATCAGGTGTTGCCGCCAACTGCTGAACGGCATACAGCTCGGAGAGGAAGTCTTGAGCCTCAGGAACAGGGGAATCCGAGGGTGTCAGAGGGAAGAACCGCGGATGGTAGCCCACATTGGCGAGAACGGAGTCGCCTGGGTGGAGGTGTGCTGGGAGTTGTTAAACGCGAACTCCGCCAGAGCGAGGTAGTCGCCCAGTCGGTCTGCCGCTGATTGACAAAGCAGCGAAATACTGCCCCAGGATGCCAATGACCTTCTCTGTTCCCCATCAGTCTCAGGATGGTGCGAGGAGGACAAACACACCTGCACTTGCAACGCGGTCATCAGGCTCTTCCAAAATTGAGCCGGAATTGCACACCGCGATCAGAAACCACCCTATCCGCAGGCCATGGAGGCGAAAACATGCTTGACGAACAGACGGCAGTCGGGCCGATGGCAGGGCACGACACGGGATGAAGTGGGCCATTTTGGTCAGCATGTCCACCACCACCAGCACGGTCGAAGCCGTGAGGACGACGGCAAGTGTGTCAAGAAGTCCATAGAGATCGCCCCCATGGTCTGTCTGGAGTGGGTAGAGGGTGGAGGAGACCAGGAGGCGACCCGCCGCTGCCTTCGCTGCCGGCACGGCACACAGGAGGCCACGAAGCGTAGACGCCGTGCCGCACTCGGGCCACCAAAAGTCCGAAGTCACGAGGTGGAGGGTCTTGAAGTAGCCGAAATGGCCGGCTGCCGGGTTGTCGCGGACACTGCTTCAAGAGAAGGGCCCGGCTGCCCTGGGCACGCAGCCGCCCCCGATGCTTGAGCAAGCCCTCCTCCAAAGTCCATGGGGAATCGGGCCGACCTCCGCCTTCCTCTGCTGTGACCAGGCGCCCAGGCGCGCGCTCTCGCACCCGAGCCCGAAGTCGACCGTTCTGGGCTGCAGCCAAGGCTTCTGCTGGCAGCACCGCCCGCAGAGGGGGCGAAGTCTTTGGGGCACAGGTACTGGCTTATGGATAGGGCATCCGCCCGACAGACCGCTGGGAATGTAGGTCACACGAAAGTTGAACCGGCAAAAACAACGACCACCGATCTGCCGCTGGTTCAACTTCCTGGCCGCCGCCAGATGCTCCAATTCGATGGTCCGCGGCGACTCTATCTGGTGCCGGGCCCTCCAGATGATGCCGCCAAGCCTCAAAGGCAGCCTTGATAGCCAGCAGCTCTTTCTCCCAGATGGTGTAGTTGCGCCGAAGGATTAAGCTTCCGCAATAATACGCACAGGGGAAAAGAGTGCCGCCATCCACCGGGCCTGCAACAGCACGCCCCAAGGGCCACGCTGGACGCCGCCTCCACTACAAAAGGACGGTGCGGGTCGGGTGCCGCAAGACGGGTTCGTGACGGCTTTCTTTGAGGTCCTCAAACGCCTGTTGCTGCGGAGGACCCCACTGGAACGGAACCTTCTTCCGGCGAGCTGGGTTAACGGAAGGTTAAGGTGGCAAAGCCCGGATAAAGGTCCGTAATAGTTGGCTAACCCCAGCAGGCGCTGGACGCCTTTCACG
Organism: Naja naja; assembly: GCA_009733165.1. Lineage (NCBI taxonomy): Eukaryota > Metazoa > Chordata > Lepidosauria > Squamata > Elapidae > Naja > Naja naja. Next base: position 4,132,803 of record CM019162.1, on the reverse strand, counting down.
CGACGAGGGGTTCCCAACTGCACAAGGCCTCCACCTTCCGAGGGTCCATGGCAATGCCCTGGAGCGATGATGTGCCCCAGGAACTCAATGGAAGTCTGGAAAAGAGGCATTTCTCCAGCGCGATAAAGCTGGTGCTGCCGGCGCTGCAGCACCAGACGGACCTGCTGAAGGTGGCTTTCCCTGACCGAGTAGATCAAGATGTCGCCCAGGTAGACCACCACGAACTTGTCCAACATGTCCCGAACACGCCATTCATAAAATGCTGGAAGACCGCAGGAGCGCTGGTCAACCCGAACGGCATCACCGTACTCAAATGGCCGATCGGGTGCCAAACGCCGCCTTCCACTCGCCCCCTCCCGTATCCGCACTGTTGTAGGCCCCTCGCAGGTCGAAGCCGGAAGATGGTGGCCTCGCAGGCGCTCCATCAGCCCGAATGAGAGGCAGGGGTAGCGATTCCGCACCGTGATGGCATTGAGTCGGGCGGTAATCGCAACACAAGCGCAAGTCCCCGCCTTCTTCTTGACGAAGAGAACTGGTGCTGCGAGAGGGGACGACGGCGGGCGGATGAACCCCGGCCAAGTTCTTGTCCAGAAAGTCCCGCAGGGCGCCAACTCGGCTCGACATGGAATACAGGCGCCCCACGGGCAGCGACGCATTGGGCAGAAGGTCCACGGGCAATCGAGGGCCGATGCGCGGGTAAGCGGTCCGCCTTCTCACTGAACACATCTGCTAAGTCCCGCAGTTCAGGAGGTAGGGAGACGACCGGGCGGAGACATCCTGGCCGGCACAGGCGGCGGATGTGGTCGACGACTGCAGACTCGAAAAACACAGCGCTCTGCACCATGCCACCTGAGGATCGTGAGTCCGGCCAGGCCATACCCAGGACCAAAGGGAAATGAAGATCCGCGGTGACATAGAAGCGATTGCTTCCTCGTGTTCCCCAATGGTTAGGCGCAATGGCTGGGTGGCGAACTTAATGGGCCCTGCGGTAAGTTCCCCCCATCAATTGTCTCCACCCGCAACGGAGGGTCCACTGGATCCAAAGGCACCTTAAAACGCGCCACAAAGGCCTGGTCCATGAAGTTCGCCGTGGCCCCTGAGTCCACCAGCGATGCCTGGATCCCCTCGACTGGTTAGGCAAGAACACCTGAGAGTCCAATATCAGATGCCGAGGGGCCCAGAGTCCACAGCCGCAGTCAAGCGGAGGAGTAGTACCTGCCCGCCTAGGGTTTCCCCAGGTCGGGCCCGCCTCGCTTCCCGGCTTGGTCCTGCCGAGATTCAGGCACGGGCTTGGGCGCCCCACGCTGTTTTCGGGACAGGAAGCAATGAAATGTCCGGCTCCCCACAATACAGACACAAACCCCTGCTGTCGCTGCGCCTCCTGGGCCAAGCAGGTTCCAGCCGCCCCAACTCCATGGGCTCCGCAGCCGCTGTCACGAACTCAGGGCGACCCGGGCACTGCCGCACAGGTTGTGGAGGTCCAGACGGAGGGTGACTCCTGGGCGGGCGACGGGTCTTTCGCCGCTGGAGACGCAAGGCCAATGCGCAGACACTGCACCACGAGGGCGCCGAGAGTCGGAGGGGCCTCCACCAACCAGCTCATCCTGCAGTTCCTCCGACAGGCCATCCTGGAAGGCCCCAGCAGCCGATCATTCCAGTTGGAGTCCATGCAGAGCAGCCAAATTCAGCAATATATTCCTGCAGGGGCGCCCTTGGCGAAGGTCCTTTATGCCTGGCTGCCGCCTGCGCGGATGGGGTCCTCATACATGAGGCGCATGTGTTGCCAAAACCCTGGCAGTCTGTTAACAGTGGGCTGTTCTGAACCAACAAGGGCGTGGCCCACCGGGCTGCAGAGCCAGAAAGGAGGCTTATCACAAACCCCACCCGAGTCCGGTCATCAGGAAAATCCTCAGGCCTCATAGCCATAAACAACTGGCACTGTCCCATGAAAGCCGGAACATTTCTGGCTGCCCAGAAAACTTATCTGGCACAGCTACCGGGCATTTCCGACGAGGAAGGGGAGGAGAGACTGCAGGAGCATTCAATGCAGCAAATTGAGCTGCTAATTGCAGCACCTGTTGTTGCAAGCCCTGATTCTCAGCTTGTAACTGATGTAACTGCTGCTGCAGCTGCTGCTGCTGCTGTTGATCCATCTTGCTTTAAAGATGGTTAGAAGCTTTTGGGGTTCGTGACAAAATGTTCTGTCCCACCTTCACTTCCCCAGAAGCTAAGGTACGTTAGCCAACACAGAAAAGACACACTGGCCTGTTTCGTTACCTTCCCTTCCCTTGAAGGCAAGGAGCGTTAGCTCACGCAGAGGAGTCACGCTGGCCTCTCGCCAAAATCCCCGTTATCTCTCCGACAAGAGCGTTGGCAGTCACCCAAGTTCTCAATGCCAACTCCAAGAAGCAATGTAGTAATTCCAGAGAATTGCTTTCTTTCAGAGTTCAAAACCAAACACACAGACAGACGGAAGCTTCCGATGCAGATGACACTTTGTCACGAACAGAGTCTGCAGCGTAGGCACACCCACTTTTATACCTGGTGGGGTGTGGTCCAGCTCAATCTCTGGCCCTCCCACGCCCCCTACGCTGCTGCTGACGTTTCTCCCTCCGACGTTGCCTGGGATCAAGCCAGGAACCTTCCTTGTCTTTCTCTTGTCGTGGTCCTACTGCCACACGCCTCTCAGGCAGTTCCTCCTGGCTTTCCGAGGAAACCTGAGGCATTGCCAGAGAGGAAGGTCCTGGGGAGGGAGGCCTTGCCAGGGAGGAGGAAGGTCCTGGGAGGGAGACCTTGCCAAGGAGGAGGAAGGTCCTGGGAGGGAGACCTGCCAAGGAGGGAGATCCTGGGGAGGAAGGCCCTGGTGAGGGAGGCCTTGCTCGTTCCTCCTCTCCTTCTTCATCATCATCCAGGTCCTCTTCCTCTGTCAGCACAGGCTCACGAGGCGGAGCCACAACAGAACCAGAAATTTGAAGGTTTCTACTGTTGATACTGTGTTGTCTAGTATTGTAAGAGCTGGTAGTATGGGAAGCCTAATTCACAATCATAAAAGGGTTCTCTCTTACTCACCTGGAAGCGATTTTTCTTCGTGATGGACAGCCCAGTGTGCAGTGATTACAATTTTGACCTGATTGGCTTCCTATTGCAGCACAATGAGGCTCTGGGCTAGTTGGAAGAAGGATACCTTTTCCCATCTGTTTAGTAATTACCCGCTTCCTTGCCGGCACAAAGATGGAGAGCTGAACAGCGGGCACTTTGAGTGGTGCAAATGCTTTCCATGCGCAATGACCGATCTGGTGCATTCTGCCTCTTTTAGACACGTTCTAATTAGTTTCTTTCTGGTACAGGTGGAAAACGTCAAGCTGCTAGATCGTTATACCAACAAGAAATCAGCAAATGGGACGCTGTATTTGACGGCTACTCATCTGATCTATGTGGACACCTCAGCTGACATTCGAAAAGAGACATGGGTAAGGTTGAATTATGGCAATTTTCCAGACCACTGAGAACCAAACGGTTCTTGTCTCCTGAGTGCTCAGTGCATTTCCATTTTTTCTAGTACAGGTAGTCCTTGGCTTACGGCTGGCTGCTTAGCAACAGTTAAGTTGCTAAGTTACAACAGATCGTGCTGAAAAGGTAGTCTTCGACTTAAAACTATTCATTTAGTGACCTTCGATGTTACAACGGCACCAAAAAAAGCGACTTATGACTGTTTTTCATACTTACGACCGCTGCAGCATTCCCATGGTCACACGATCAAAATCCAGATGCTTGGCAACTGATTCATATTTGTGACAGTTGCAATGTCCCAGAGGGTCATGTCATCCCCTTTTGCGACCTTCTGGCAAGCAAAGTCAATGGGGAAGCCTGATTCACTTAACAGCCATGTTACTAACTGATCAAAATGGAATAATTCACTTAACAACTGTGGCAAAAAGTCATAAAATGGGGCAAATTCGCTTCAGTGTTTCACTTAGCAACATAAATTTTGGACTCAATTGTGGTGATAACTTGAGGAATACCTGTACTTATGACTCAGTTCTGAAGTTTTGATAGCTGTCCCTCCATGACTGCAGCACCTGGCCCACATTTATGGCTGGGGTCATGTGATCATGATTTACAATGTTTTTGCTGAAAACTGGTTACTTTAATATACTTTAGATGTACTTGGTAAGTAACTACATAAATGCCACAACTTTTTAACATTTTATTTGTTTCATACATAGCCACAAGCAGACCAATTCCAATCACCCTTGAGTTCCGTTGACCCTTAACTCATTCCAAGCAGGTGCTGACCATTCCTTGAGAATATTGCTGTACAAAGGCATAAGTAGCAATCAATCAGTTTAATTGGACTTTCACAGATGGATCTGGTCTTCAGTGCCTGATAATGAGATTGCAAACAAAGCCCTGCCTGTTTATTGCGTGTTATGCACACGGGGGAAAAAAACAAAACAGATGGAGCTTCGATTGTTACCCTGAGGGTCACCATCTTGTGACCGTAGTCTGCATGCTCTTCTGTTCCTATCAGTGAACTGAGATCAGAGCCTACATTTTTAAAGGTTGACTGATGAGTTTAGCCAAAGTAGCGTTGACAAGCTGACCTAAAGATGCGGTAGGCATAGAGGTCATTGTTCAACCTTCATTTTCACCCCTGCATGAATCCTGCTGTGCTGAGAGGCCATTTAGTGAAAAGGAAAATATAAAAGCAGCCAAAACAAAACCTCCTCCCCACCACTTGAGCGGTATCTGAACTTTCCTCTTAACTTGGCTGACCGCAAGTTCTCCATTCTTAGCCTCCTAAGAGGTTAGGAAGATCAACTTCTCCAAAACAGCCACATCAGCAAAGCCTGCACTGAATTGAATTGGCATCCTTAAGAGACTAGGGTATCATGCTATGAAACCAGTAACTGTCACTTCCCATGTTGTTTCAATGCTGTATGCAAAGCTGGAGTGTCCTCTCCAGAGCACAAGGCCTGGGTAATTTAAGATGGAGGATAAACTGTTACCCAAGCAGCAGGTTCCCCTGCTCCATGTCACTGGAATAGTCTAATGGAACGGCAGAGCCGATTTGATTAATTCTAGCTGCGTCGCAGGAGTTACCAGAATGTGATTGTACACAGTCACAAACTGCTTCTGGGACTCCGGCTCCAGATTTTGCCTCCTGAAACCTTTTCCAAGAATAGATATAGCCACAAGGCAGGTTTGGAGGTTTGAAATCAGAGTTTCCCTTCTCCTAGAACAGGGGTGGCTAACCTTTTTGGGCCACTGTGCCAAAATTGCATGCAAGTACACACGCACCTGCATGCCAGCACCTAGAATGCAATGCGCGGCCCCTTCTCCATGCCCCAGCGCATGCACGTGCAATCCCCCCGCCGCCGCCGCCACCCCCTTACCTGCAGTGCACCTCACAGCTTATTTTTCGGCTGCTTTGAGGTCTTTTCTCCCAGAGGCCTGGAAAAAGCCTCTGCAAGGCTTTTCAGGCTGAATTATAGGCCCGTTTTGTCACTTCCTGTAATACCAGAAGTGACGAAACGGTCCCATAATTCAGCCTGAAAAGCCTTGCAGAGGCTTTTTCCAGCCTCTGGGAGGCCGAAAAAGGCCTCAAACCAACCGAAAAAAACCCCAGCTGTTAGGTGCATGCATGCGCAGTGAGGTAAGTTTGCCTGCGGCTCTCATGCCAGCACAAGTGGCTTTGCATGCCACTTGTGGCACGCGTGCCATAGGTTCGTCATCACGGTCCTAGAAGATGGTTCTACCGTCTTACTTGCCGTTGGGGCATAGAGCCCTCTTCCACCTTCAAAGCTGTTGACCATCTTCTCCTGTAACCCTGGAAAGGGGCCTTTACGAGGCGCCACCAGCGGGCAAGCTGGACCAAGGTTTTTTTAAGGAGATATTACTCCTATGGTGGTACTTCTCACTCCAGGACGCCCAGCTCGGCTCCATTTGCAGTGTCCATTATCTTCCAAAGCCTGCATAAGCCTCACTCATTACCTTAGATTGTGTTCCTGCTTTAAAACGGAAGCATTTTAACATACAGTGCAGAGTCTGTGGGATACAGCAGCTTTGGCTGTGAGAATTCACCTAGGAGAAATCAGATGGGCAGCCACTTTCACGCTCACTTGCCATTCTCCATCAAATACATTGTTAGTGCTGCCTCTTCAGTGTTCAGTCCCTGCAAGCCATTTTTTTCACAGGTAGATATGGGTTCAGGTAGTCCTCTACTTACAACCATTCATTTAATGACCATTCAAAGTTACAATGGCACTGAAAGAAATAGCTCGCTATAGTTTTTCCACAGTTATGACCATTGCAGCATCCCCACGGGCACGTGATCAAAATTTGGATGCTCGGCAACCGTCTCACATGCATGGTGTTCCAGAGTCCTGTGATCCCCTTTTGCGACCTGGGAAGCAAAGGGCAACGGGGGAAACAGATTCACTTAACAACCATGTTATTACCCTAACCACTGCAGTGGATCACTTAACTGTGGTAAACAAGGTTGTAAAAGAGGGCAGCATTCACTGAACGCCTGCCTTGCTTAGCAACAGAAATTTTGGGCTCGATTGTGGTCATAAGTTGAGGACCACCTGTATTGATTGTTGCTGTTTCAGCCACAGGAAGGTTCATAGTTGACCCCACACACACACACACATTACTACACCCATTTTCTTCCTTCCTCCAGGTCCTCCATCACCACATAGCTACTGTGGAGAAGCTACCACTGAGCGCGTCTGGCTGCCAGCTGCAAATTCGTTGCAAGAATTTCCGCGTAGCTCGTTTTCTGATGGTGCAAGAACGAGATTGCCACGAAGTCTATACCTCTTTGCTGAAGCTGTCGCAACCAGGTGCGTGTAGTGCACAGTCGGTTTGCTTCCCATTCCAGGGCCTCTGTGTGGTAGCAACCTGTTCTCCCTGAGTTTTAAATGCCTCTTTCCCTGAGGAGGAGAACTTTTTCCCTGCTGAAAGTTGCCTTGGGTTTTGTCCCAAGAAGATGTTAGCAGGATTCAAACATTCTTTGTATTGGATGCTGGGACACTGGAACATTAGGGCGGAAAACGAGGCACGAGAGTAGATGGAAGAGGAAAAAGGCCTCTTTTATTAATATTTTATTTTATTGTTAAAAGTTATACTGAAGGTGCCGGCCTAGAAACCAGGAGACTGTGAATTCTAGTCCCACCTTAGGCATGAAAGCTGGCTGAGTGATTTGGGCCAATCACCAAGAGATTGTAAGTTCTGATCTTGTTTTAGGCATGAAAGCCGGTTCGGTGACTTTGGACCAGTCACCAGGAGGTGGTGCGTTCTAGTCCAGCCATAGGTATGAAAGCCAGCTGGATGACCTTGGGCCAGTCACTCTGTCTCTCAGCCCAATTCACTTCATAGGGTGGTGGTTGTGAGGGAAACAAGAGGAGGAAAGAGTGTTAGTTGTGTTTGCTGCCTTAAATTAATTATAAAGTAGTAGTAGATGAAATAAAAGCCTTACATGGCTTAGGACCGGGATATTTGCGGGAGCACCTACTGCCAGCAACAACTTCCCATCGCCCCGTGCGCTCCCACAGACAGGGCCTCCTCAGGGTGCCGTCGGCCAGACAACGTCGGCTGGCGACCCCCAGGGGGAGAGCCTTCTCTGTGGGTGCGCCCGCCCTTTGGAATCAGCTGCCCCTGGAGCTCCGGATGGCTCCTGACCTTTGATCCTTCCGTCGCGACCTGAAGACATGGCTCTTCCAACAGGTCGACCTGGACTGATGGGGGTTTTTACTGGTTTTTATTGGCTTGTTGTCGGTTTTAATTAGAATTGGGATGTTCATTTAATATCTTTTTAACTTTTGTATTGTATGTTTTTATTGTTGTGAGCCGCCCTGAGTCCTTTGGGAGATAGGCGGCATATAAATCCCAATAAACTAAACTAAACTAAACTAAACTAAACTAAACTAAACTAAACTAAACTAAACTAAAAATCTAATAAATAAATATCACAATGTGAAGCAGTGCAGGTAGTTTTCAATAAGATGCTACTTCTCTGGGCCTGGGATAAAAGATCGGCATTGGGCATGGGTACAGAGTGTATCATTTGCAAAGTGAACGAAGGTATTTCAGCTTTAATGGCGGTAGCATGGGTTGGATTTTAATACTGTCATAATATTTTCCATGGATCCAAACCCAATTAATGTTGGGTTTAAGCTGCCCATTAGATTTTAAACCAAGTCTTACAGTTGCCCTCTGGAGCCTTGCTTATGTGCCCTGGAGCTATCTCTGCCCATCCTTGGAGGTTCCCATATACAGTGGAACCTCTGGTCACGACCGTAATTGGTTCTGTAACTTATGTCGCAACCTGATTTGGTCATAACCGGAAGCGAGACTGTCTGCACATGCACCTACAAAAAAAAACGGGGCAGAAAGGGAATCGGCGGCCGTGTTTGTTCGCCACCCGATTTTTGAATCGTGACCTGATTCAAAAATGTTGTGGATTTTTTTGGTCAGACCCAATTTGGGCGAGGTCAGAAGCACTCGTGATCAGAGGTTCCACTGTACTATTTTAAATCCTTGAAAACTGCATTTCCAAAACTCTTTAATGCTGCTCAGTAGGAGAAAAAGGAAGGCCCTCAGTGCCAGAAAGAAAACCAGTAAGTCATGCTCTTGATAATGCTCTTCATTCTGCATCACTGTCCCCTGTGGCTAAAAATGTTTCCTGTGGTCCTTAGCTACCAAAAGCTTCCCCCTGTATGCCTTGTGCATCCTTTTTGTGGGAGAAGAAATTACAAACTTCTTGCCTGTCTTAGCTAAGTGTAACCTTTTCATTTATCTAGATTGCCTTCCCTCAGTGCTCTTCTGATTCAGCTTTTCCAGAAAACTCCACTGTATCTTTTGTCAGCCAAACACCTAATCCCTCATTATTTGCTAGCAGTTGATTGACAGATGAGGATTACCTGTTGGGTACATGGTCTCCTTCATTCAATTCTTTTTCCCTTAAGAGCTTGCTGCTGGCAGAATTGGCAAGGGTGAATTATTGATTGCAGTTTTCAGAAAGGAGCCGAGAGCTCTCCCATCAGAACCCCAAACCTATCACAACGTTTGATTGCAATCCCAGAAACTATAAAGCCTTGTGTGCTTCCCCTGTCTTGTTCAGTTTTCCAGTCTTATCAACCAGAGAAGTTTTTTTAAGTATCTATTCAGAAAGGATTGCAAAGAGTGTCTCAAGTCCAATCTAATTTTTTTTTAAAATTACATTTATATGCCGCCCTTCTCTGAAGACTCAGGGCGGCTTACAATTTTTTGGGATACAACCCAGTGTGCTCAGTAATAGCCTTCATTCCATTGTATATGCCTGCTTATTATTACTAAGCTGCATTTTTACAAAGTCAGCTTATTGCCCCCAACAATCTTGGGTCCTCAATTTACCTACCCCGAGAGGATGGAAGGCTGAGTCAACCTTGAGCCTGGTGGGATTCGAGCCTACAGCAGTTGTAGACAGCTGGATCTTAAGAGCAGGCATTTAACAGCCTGAGCCACCAAGGCTCCTTAATTGCAACTTAGGTTGCATTAACAGAGGGATAAAATCAAGATCATGTGAAGTATTAGTACTGCTTTATAAAGCCTTAGTAATACCAAACATAGAATACTGCATCCAGTTTTGATCCCCATGTTATACAAAAGATATAGAGACTCTGGAAAGAGTGCAGAAAAGGGCAACAAAGGCAATTAGGGGCTGGAGGCTAAAACTAATGAAAAACAGTTGCAGGAATTGGGTATGTTTAGTGAAACAAAGGACCTGGAGTGACAGGATAGCAGTTTTTTAAAAAATTTATTCATATTTATATGCTGCCCTTCTCCTGGAGACTCAGGGCAGCTTACAACCCAATGCACTGAGCAATAGCCTTCCTTCCATTGTATATGCTTATTATTACTAAGCGGCATTTTTACAAAGTCAGCTAATTGTCCCCAACAATATTGGGTCCTCAATTTACCTACCCCGAGAGGATGGAAGGCTGAGTCAACCTTGAGCCTGGTGGGATTCGAGCCTAAAGTAATTGCAGGCAGCTGGAACTAAGTGCTAGGCGTTTAACAGCCTGCACCACCAAGGCTCAAAGTTTGAGGAGCTGCCATAAAGAAAAGGGGTCAACTGATTTTCCAAACCACCAGGAGGCAAGACAAGAAACAATGGATGGAAACTAATCAAAGAGAGAAGCAACATTAGAACTTAGGAGAAAGTGGAAATGCTTGCCTTCAGAAGTTTGGGTGCTCCACCACTGGAGGATTTTAAGAAGAGACTGGACAGCCACTTGTCTGGAATGGTATAAGGTCTTATACTTGGGCAGGGGGTTGGACTAGAAACTTAGTAGGATGAAACCCATGACTGGAACATACTGATAGAAGGATACAAACTGTTCAAGAAACCCAGACCCCATAAAAGAGGAGGTGGAGTAGCACTTTATGTAAAGGACCACTATATTGCAGAAATGCATGAAACCAAAGACGAAAACCTCCTAGAACAGGGGTTGCCAACGTGTTGGACCTCAGGGACCACCAAACTCATAATTTTAAATCCCAGGGACCATTAACTGGTTCTGTGGGCGTGGCCTAATTTGGGGGTGTGGCTTGGTGGTCATGTGACTGGCTGGGCATGGCTTGTATGTAAATATTATAAATATTTATATAGATATTGAATTTTTTATGAAAAAAGAACTTTTACCCCAAAGCAGGCAAAGCAGGCAGGCAGATTGAGTTGCTTACAGAATCACAGATTCATTCAGAGATCTATCTATCTGCCATTGGCTAGCCCAGTCTGTCACATAAAATTTGCTTGCAAGCAAACTCATAAAAGTTGCTAGCAAGCAAACTCATAAAATTAACTCACAACACACCATGTATGTAAATATTGATTTTTTTAAATAAAAAAGAGCAACTTTTACCCAAAATCAGGCAAAGCAGGCAGGCAGATTGAGTTGCTCATAGAATCATTCAGTGATCTATCTATCTGCCATCGGCTAGCTCAGTCTCTTTGCTTGCTGTGAGTCTACACTGAATAATAGAACCTTCAGTCCTAAGGGAGGTTTGGCTGTGCTTAAAAGCAGAGCCGAAGATCTAAACCCAGATGGCCGGAACTTATCACCTCTGGGAGAGACAGCCAGGAGATGAAGAGACCATAGAAATTCCACAGTGAGATGTGTCCTGGGAAACTCTGAAAAAGATCATTCTAAAAAAGGGGGAATTAACATGTTAGCTCTTTGTTTTACTAAATACACATCAAGATAAGGGGAGGGGTTTTAAACTCCCTTATCTATCTCTGCATGCCTGAGAGACCTTAGACACTGCTTTTAACCCCTACATGAATTGTCTCATCTCAATAAAGGATTCCTTTTTATATGTTTTGATACGTTTTCAGAAGTTCATTCTAGTTGACTGAATGGGAAAAGTTCTGTAGCCTGACCTCTGCCTTCCAGCAATTTGCCTCCTTGCAGCAAACAGCTTGTTTCAGCTTCAGCACAGCCTGATTAGCACAAGCAGCTGATTGTCGATTGGATCAGCCTCCTGACGACCAGCTGTTTGAAGTTGCAGGGATCGCCATTGCCTATTGCTGGCTCTTCGCACCCCATTTTTGGCTTCTGCATCTTGTTTTCGGCCTCCGCATGCCCCATTTTTGGCCCGTTCCGGGTGGCGGGGATTAGAACAGGTGGAAAATGGGGCATACAGAGGCCAAAAATGGGGTGCACAGAGGCCAAAACTGGGGTGCATAGGCTGAAAATGGGGCATTAGGCAAAAACAACCAAAAGTACACATATAGTCTGGGTGAAACCAGGCTCAATAGCAGTAACTGTGAGAGGGATCTTGGAGTGTTAGTGGACAACCAAATAAATATGAGCCAGCATTGTGTGCGGCGGCAGCCAAAAAACCCCAATGCAATCCTAAGTTGCATTAACAGAGGAATACAATCGAGATCAAGTGAGGTACTAATACCACTTTATAAAGCCTTAATAAGACCACACCTAGAATATTGTATCCAGTTTTGGTCACCATACTATAAAAAAGATGTTGAGACTCTAGAAAAAGTGCAGAGAAGAGCAACCAGGATGATGAGGGAACTGGAGGCTAAAACATATGAAGAATGGTTACAGGAACTGGGCCTGGTGAAGAGAAGGACCAGGGAAGACAGGATAGCAGTGTTCCAATATTTAAGGGGCTGCCACAGAGAGGAGGGGGTCAAGCTATTTTCCAAAGCTCCCGAAGGCCAGACAAGGAATAATGGATGGAAACAGATCAAGGAGAGATTCAACCTGGAAATAAGGAGGAATTTTCTGACAGAACAATCAACCGATGAAACAGAAGTTGCCTTTGGAAGTTGTGGGAGCTTCATCCCTGGAAGCTTTCAAGACGTGACTGGACTGCTATCTGTCAGAAATGATGTAGGGTCTCCTGCTTGGGGGGTGGGGTTGGTCTAGATGATCTACAAGGTCCCTTCCAACTCTGTTATTTTGTTAGTTGTAAGCAACAGTATCTTTAAACAACTACATACCGGTACACATTTTATTGGGCGGGGGGGTGGGAAACTAATAACCAAATGGCTGTTTCTAGCTACATTTGCAACAGCTGAAAGGGTTCTTGTGAATTGTCTTGGGACTTTGTAACTTCTGGGTTTATTTTTAAATCTGCAGGAAATGTTAGATGCAAATCCAATAAAGTGGAATAGAAATTAAAGGAAGAACTTGTTTGTAGTATCATTGTATGCAGAGGAAATGGTTATGATTTAGTTTCAAGGGCCCAAATGACTGATGTGTTTGCCTTTCGAAATTGCTTTTGTTCTTTAGTGAAACCCGAAGAACTTTACGCCTTCTCTTACAACCCCAAAATGCCTGAAGGCAGCCGGGAAACAGGCTGGAAGTCAATAGACGTCAAAGCAGATTACCTGCGGATGGGCATTGACAGCAGCTCTTGGGAAATTAGCAATGTCAACAAGGATTATGAGGTGAGCTTGCATCTGCTTTGGGTCTGCTATCTAGGCCAGGAGATGCTACAAGTAGTCCTCAAGGACCATGGCTGAGAACAGAACTTCTGTTGCTAAGAGATGCAGTCATTACGTGAGTCACACCCAGTTGTACAGTTTTCTAATGTGAATTGTGCAGTCATTAATCAAATCCACCTGCCTCCCCCTCCCTTTGACTTTGCTTGTCAGAAGCCCACTGGGAAAGTTTCAAATGGCATTTAGGTGACCCTGGGATGCTTCAACCAGCCATCGTAGTTACATTCTGGTTGCCTAGCACCCGGATTGCAATCACGTGACTGTGAGGATGCTACAATGGTTTTAAATGCAATTGGTTATAATTGCAACGGTTCTAAGACACTTTTTCAGCACCTTTGTAACTGAATGGTCGCTAAACAAATGGTCATAAGTTGAGGACTACCTGTAATGCACCTCTGCCAAAACTGAATCTGTAAGGAACGGTTTTGCAAGGGAACAGACCACCAGTAAATAACTGAAGATCATTCCACCTGTTTCTTCGTCCTAGGTTTGCAGCACCTATTCTCGGGAACTAGTCGTGCCTAAAGTGGCTTCTAGGGCGATGATCTTGGGAAGCGCAAAGTTTCGAAGCCGAGGTCGGATACCTGTGCTTTCGTACTTCTACAAAGAGAATAACGTTAGTCATGCTGCGTTTTGTTTTCTGGGGGTTTGCTCATTTTTTTTTCCAGCTTACAACCAGTGAAAATCACATTGTTCAACAGGACAGGACAGGACAAGATAAGTTTTATTGTCACTTTTTTCTTGCTCTCAAAAGTATACACATATACACAGACGCACTTCATTCATACACACACAGTACATGCACATACATACACAAATGCTACGCAGACACACATACATATTAATCACAGACCATTTAGAATGTAGCAGAAAAAAAGAGTCTTGGGAGTTAACAAGATTGATACTATATGGTATAAAGGTGTAAAGGCAGAATCTAGTTGTTCTGCTTCCGATACCATGTCCTGGATAGAAGGAAGTCAATTTCCAGTAATATTTTCTGCTATCTTCCCAGCCTTCCTGCACAGCCTTCTTCTCAGAAACAGTAATATCTCCAAACCACACAGGAATACAATGGCACAGAATGCTTTCAGTCGTCCCTCTATAGAAAGTGGCCCATTTTGAAAACTGTACTTCATGAGATAGTGTATCTGAGGAGAACATGGGAACAGGTAACACTGTGAGGTAATCCAGATAAGAAGCACACAGAGGAGTCTTACCTCTGCCTTTATTATAGGGTCACATCGACAGAATGTTCAAGTCTGAAAGTTCATCTCTCTCCCCTTTACAGTCTTAGAAACTAGGGAGGGTCCCTTCTGAATCATCTATCGTGCCCACATTCCTTCTGCAAACCGAACTGCCACTTACCTGACTGTTGCCTTGTCTGCAGCTCTTCTTCCTGTCTCACAGGACCATTCGCACATACCATTGAGGGGTAGAGAAAATCATGGCTTTGAGCAGTTTCTTAGGTAGAAATGATCTGGGTTGGTGGTGAGATGGAGCTAATATCAGAAGGACTGTTATTGGACCGTTCTTGCTAGCTAGATTTCTTCTCTTTCTAGGGGAAAGGTTGTATTTTTATAATATAATTTAAATATGTAACTTTAAATGACAACATTTTGCAGTATTTGAGGAATTTTTCCCCAGACATGGCTTTGCTGAATCTTCGTGGTGGTGGTTGTGCCTAATGGCCGCACACTACCCATTTCTGCAGTTCCATGGAGAACGACAAAACTTAAAAAGAGTCTTACAGATGAAACTGATATCAAAATTCAGAGCCCTAAAATCTGGGATTTCAGCTAGATTGCAAACATTGGGAAGGAATGTTGGAGACTAGATGAACTGAAGTGGTGCAGTAGCTGCTGTGCTATTGCAACAGACGAGTCGAATTGAGATGAAAATCAAAGGAAGGTGAAGGCAGAAATGTTACTTGTCATATCTAATAGGTCTCTGCCCTGCATTGCTGTGGCTCTGATTTAGAAGAGATGCTTGAAATGCCCAGGAGTTTAAATGCAGCGTCTATGACTCAAGCCCAGTTTCTTGTAGTGGTTTAAAGCATTAGGCTAGAAACTGGAGACTATTAATTTTAGTGCTGCCTTAGGGACAGAGCCAGATAGATGACTCTGACCCAGTCCTTCTCAAACATGGGAAGAAACCAGTGGCAAACCACTTCCCAAAAACGTTGCAAGAAGACTGCAGGGAGACTGCATGCAATTGCCAGGAGTCAGAAAATGATTCGAACACACACACACACACACACACACACACACACACAGGCTCATTAAAGCAGCGGTATCATTTTCTCCATTATTAAAGCAGCTGTCACAAGGTAAAACAGACATGTTCCCAAGTGTCCTGTCTGAATCAAACGTGAAGCATTGCAGAGCTGGATCAAGGCAGTTGCTTGTGTTAAAAACACCATCAGCACTTGGAAGATACCATGTTAGGCTGTATCTTTTAATGCTTGCAAATGTTTGGAATCCAGCTGAGTTCAATGTTCTTTATGCCGTTGGATTTTGGAGGGGCCGGTTGATTGTTAAAATTTCTGCTTACTGAAACAACTCCCTTCACTGGATCTTAGGGGAATATGTACCATCAAGTTCAATTTTGTGAAGATCTAGGTGGTAACTTTCCATTTAGAACAACCTAAAAGGCATCTTGTGCTTTTTCAATCCTCAAAATGAGTTACGCAGGGCAGCCTTCAACTAATTACATCTCATCTTTGCCAATCGCAGCTTTTTGAACCCGAGGGAAATAGCTTGGAGCAGATAATTTCTTTTATTACTTGGCTGATTGAGGGACTGATTCTTAGTGTGGAATAAACTGCTGAGCTGCTAGCTTCATTGTTCCTGTAGTGCTCTCACCTCAAGGCTGGACAAAATGACTTTGCAATAGGTTTAAATTTCCGGGAGAAATTTCCTTTTAGCATTGTTTGGTTCACTTGCATTCCTTTCTCAGCATTTTCCCCATATGGATGGCAAATAAATAGAAGGTGATGAAGCAGCAAAAGAAATTGAAAACAAAACCATCAAGTTTTCTAGGAAAAGAGATGACGTGTATGTAGAATTTTATTTGAAGCCTCCCATGACTGGAGAGATGGATTGGGAGATACAGGTAGTATTTATTCTACATAAACAAACGGAGGCAATTGAAAACAAGGGTTCATGAATGTCAACTAACAGTTAAATAGCATGACAAAAAAATCCCTGGTCTCAAACCACACTGATAACGAACAACACCAGTTTGATTGAGAAGGAACAAAAATAATTGGCCATGCAGTACCCACCACACACGTGAATTTATCAAAGCCTGGTATTCTATCCAAGGAGCAATTAAGCATATTGATCTAGATCCAGCATATGAATATGTAAGTAACCAGACCATTCAAATAACCAATTAACAAGCGTACCAATCAGCTGCTCAGAATTTAAATATGTCCAAATGAACGGTCAGCTGACCAAACTGGCACACAAGGCTAAGCAGAGCAGGACCAGAAAATCCTGCTAATGATGTTACCTAGTCTGGTAACGAAACATTCAGAAACTAAATTGAAGCATGCTTGGAGAGCAAACCACTGCCAAAATCTAAAACCGAGCTGGAAGTCTTTTCTGTTATTTCAAACATGCAGGTAGTCCTTGAGTTAACAATCACAGTTGGGACAAGAATTTCCGTTCCCCAATTTTACAGTCTTTTTTGCCCCGGTTAAGTGAATCACTGCAGCTGTTAAGTGAATCATGCCATCCTTAAGCAAATCTGTCTTCCCCAATTGACTTGGCTTGTCGGAAGCCAGCTGGGAAGGACACAGATAGTGATCACGTGACCCTGGGATGCTGCAGTTGTCATAAATACACAATGGTTGCCAAGTGCCCAAGTTTTGATCACATGACCATGACAATGCCGCCACAGACGTAAGTGTGAAAAATGGCCGTGTCACTTTTTTCGCTGCCATCCTAACTTCATGCGGTCACTAAATTAATGGTTGTAAGTCAAGGACTGCCTGTAATTCAATCCAAGCAAGTAAATATATATATATAGTCTCTCTTTTCAAATTGTACTCCTTTATCCCAAACACATTTCTGACATTTTTTTTAATTTATTATTTATTTATATTTTAGACTCAGGGCAGCTTACATATTTTGGAGCACAATATATGTATCAGCAATAGCCTTCATTCCATTTATATGCCTGCTTATTACTAAGCGGCATTTTTACAAAGTCAGCTTATTGCCCCAACAATCTTGGGTCCTCAATTTACCCCGAGAGGATGGAAGGCTGAGTCTTGAGCCTGGTGGGAACACAGTAATTGTAGACAGCTGGATTTAAGAGCCATTTACAGCCTGAGCCACCAAGGACATTCATGCCATGCCCATGTCAACATCTCTCGGTAGCCTTGCACCCAAATGGAAAAGGAAGAGCAGGTGCATCAGTGCTCAGTTCTGAATGTCTCACCTCCTATACTCTACCCATCCTTTGCATTTCAGGCCGCCATCTGCAGATGCAGCCAGCCTTTGTCCGGATTTAGCACTCGCTGCCTAGAAGATGAACAGCTGCTGCAGGCGATTAGAGAAGCCAAGGCAGGGAGTCAGTTCATATACGTGGTAGACACAAGGCCAAAGGTATTTCTCCCCTGGAACCTTGGAGGTTGGCTTAATTTACAGTAGGAGTGTCCACCCACAGCAACTCTTAAGACCTGTGGACTTCCAACGCCTAGAATTTCTTAAATGTTAGGAGGCTGCAGGCTAAAGTATATGATAGTGGCAAGCAGCAGGGTTGGGATTCAAATTTTTTAACAACCGGTTCTGTGGGCGGGGCTTAGTTGGTGGGCGGGGCTTGGTGGTCATGTTATTGGCTGGGCGGGCCAACTCAATATCACTCATATCGAGGCATGCATCTGCTCGCCTGGCCTCTCATGACTGGGGATGCTGCAACAGTCATAAGTGTGAAAAACGGTCATAAGTCACTTTTTTCAGTGCCATTGTAACTTTGAATGGTCACTCCACACTAGCAAAGTACCAGCAAAGGAGGGGAAAAAAACTCCAGAGACGTTCCTGAGACAGGAAGTCTAGTCCTGCCAAGAACGTAATAAGGGTTAACGGAGAGGCAGTTTCTGTAAGCAACACCAGAATGTTTCCTTCCTGCCTTTCTTACAGGATTAGCCCAGTAATTTCTTCTAACAATTGGTTCTCCGAACTGCTTAGAATGTTAACAACTGGTTCTAGCGAATAGGTGTGAACTGGTAGAATCCCACCCCTGGGAAGTAGGTATGTCTACTCTAAGGGCAAGAAATAATGAGTGGAAGATCATGAAAGATAAAAGCAACGTAGAACTAAGGAGAAATTTCCTGACAGTCAGAACAATTAATCAGTGGAATGACTTGCCTCCGGAATTTCTGACTGCTCCACCACTGGAGGTTTTCAAACAGAGACTGGATAGCTATTTGTCCAGAATGGGATAGGGTCTCCTGTTCAAGTAGGAGGCTTGGCTAGAAGACCTCAGAAGTGACTCCTTCTTATTTATAGCAGGCTCCCGTCCGGAGATCCTGGAGCTCCTCCTGGGTTTTAGAAGGATTTAAGCTTGTTCTTTGAACAGGACCTGGGAACAGATAGGCAATGAAGTCTTCTCTCTTGGAATGTGATGCTCTGAATTGAGCTTGATTTACCATCTGTGGTGTTGAATAGTAAATTTTGTTTCATTTGTATGCATTTTTTATCCTTCGTTGACAGAATAAACTAGGCAAGCTAGCTCTCTTGGGTACAATTGGAGCAGCAAATGTGCCCAGTAACAAATACATGTTGTTGAATTTTCCTAGTTGAATGCCATGGCCAACCGAGCTGCTGGAAAGGGCTATGAGAATGTGGATAATTATGACTGTATCCGTTTTAAATTCATCAGCATTGAAAACATCCATGTGATGAGAAGCAGCCTGCAGAAACTCCTGGAAGGTAGGATGTGCTTTGTTATTACCTGCTTACACAGATCCAGATGGAACTTCTGAATGGAAGACATTAGCAGACTTGACTGTGTCCTCGGCTCATTCAGTTTGTCTGTCTTCTTAGCAGGCTTTGTGCTTTGCAGTAATAAACTATCCAGAAAGAAGATAGTATTTTTTATTGGGAGTGTAAATACAGCATGGTGTATATTGACTGAATCACTTTGGTGTAGCAGTGATGCAGTATGCACTATAAATAAATCCTAGTTTGTTACTTAAGTTGTAATACATGTAGTCTTCAACTTACAACTGCAATTGAGCCCCACGTTCCTTGCTAAGCGCAACAGATAAGTGAGTTTTGCCCCATTTTCCGATCTATCTGAATCATGTGGTGGTTAAGCGAATCTGGCTTTCCCCAGTGACTTTGCTTGTTGGAAGTTGGCTGGGAAGTTTACAATTGGCAGTCGTGACCTCAGGACCCTGCAGCTGTCATATATATGTGCCAGTTGCCAAGCATCCAAGTTTTGATCACGTGGCCATAGGGATGCTGCAACAGTCATAAGTGCAAAAACCGATCGTAACTTTTTCAGTACCGTTATAATTTTAAATGTTCGTTAAATGAATGGGTGTAAGTCATGGACTGCCTGCCCTGTTGGTGAGAGATCACCAAGGGGAATCTTTGTGTGGATGCCCTTGGTTGTTAACCTTGGCTGTCTCTTTACTGAAACTGTTGGTCCTCTTCCCTTTTTTAGTGTGTGAAGCCAAGTCTCCGTCGATGAGCGACTTTCTTACGGGCCTCGAAAACTCAGGCTGGTTGCGACACATTAAAGCTGTGATGGATGCTGGAGTCTTCCTGGCCAAGGTAAAGCAACTCTGAATTTGCAACGTTTTGCAAAATCCCTGGAAAACTTGCATGTTCACCAGTGTGCAGGCTGTCTTGTTTGCAGGGAGTTAAAGCTAGCGCTTTGGAGAAACCTGGAGAAATGTGTGGTCAGCAGTTTCAAATTTCTCCAGGTTTATCTCCAGACACGGCTTTGGCTGCACACAGGAGGCAAAGTATTCATCATCACCAGGGTCAATTTGAAATACCTTTTGGATTAGGAGATGCTAGAAGGTCTACTAACATCCCTTGGAGGCAAGATATGTGAGGGGGAACAATCTGGGCTTCTGTATTTTGGGGAGGTTAAAATCTGGGGGCTAAACAGTTGAGGGGACTAGGTATGTCTAGCCTGTTGAAGAGAAGAATTAGAAAGGGCATGATAACTGTCTTCCAGTAGTTGAGAAACTGTCACAAAGAAGTGGGGAATGACTTATTCTCCAAAACACACGAGAACAAAAGGACAAGAAGGAATGGGCAGAAGCTTGTTAAAGAAAGATCCAACCTTAAAGGGAGGAGCAATTTCCTGACAGTGAGAACAATTAATTAATGGAACAGCTTGCCTCCCGAGTTGTGGGTACTCCTTCACTAGAGCTTTTGAAGAAAAAAAGACATTCATTTGTCCAGGATGGTATAAGGACTTCTGCTTGAGCACTAGAAGGGGACTAGAAGGCTTCCAGCCTTATGATGCTGGGATTCTGACTTTGTCTTAAGGGCTCTTTGCAACGAAGAGAGGACTGGAGATATCAAGGGAGGTATTTTTGCTTCCATCCCTCCATCAGTGCCAAAGTTTTGCCTTCATTCTTTTTTATTCTGCCTGCTGATATTGCAGAGCCCAGCACTTGATAACAACTTTACGCCATTTCTTTTAAAAAAATATATATATCCTAAGCGCTCGTATCCCTGTCCTTCCAGGCAGTCAGAAATGAGGGTGCCAGTGTGGTGGTGCACTGCTCAGATGGCTGGGATCGCACGGCCCAAGTCTGCTCTCTAGCTTGCCTGCTTCTGGATCCCTTTTATCGGACATTAAAAGGATTCATGGTAAGCAGAAAATCTTTCAGCTGGGTCCGCTTTTTTAAGTGCTTCACACTGTCAGACCTGCCCCAGTCTGATCGCTTAGGAAAGGAAGACTCTCAACTTCCTTTGACTGAAGCGGAAGATCTTCAGCGAATCGGAGGTTGCCAAAGTATTTGAGAACACTTTGGGGTAATCCACATTCTTTCTTGGGGTGCCTTGCCTTGGATGCTGATACAAACTGGTGCTGACCTTCAGTCATTCCCCCTCCCTATTTCCCATCACATACACACACAGCTTTATTGCCCAGATATCCACCCCTTCCCTCCAATTTCTTCTAGCCTTTGATGGCAGGATGCACACCCTGGTGTGCCTCTACAAACCTGTGCCTGTATACAGGCAATTCTCATTTAGCGACCATCTAAAAGTATGATGAAAAGGAACTTTGTGTTCAGTCTTCAAATTTACAGATCTCTAATGCCAATGAAGGCTGAAGTCAGATCATAAACAGGGTTGTGGTTTCACTTAGTGTCTCGCTTCATTTAATGACCAAGTTGCTGGACTGAGTTGTACGTATTACACATGTAATACACATGTGCAGGACTGCAGAGATTCACGTGTGTAACATGGCTGCATGGATTAGTGTGTGATACGTAGTATAAGTATAGGTAGTCCTTGACTTACGACCACAATTGAGTCCAAAATTTCTGTTGTGAAGCGAGGTAGTTGTTTAAGTGAGTTTTGCCCTGTTCTATGACCTTCCTTGCCACAGTTGCTGAGTGAATTGCTGCAGCTGTTAAATTAGTAACGTCGTAAGGTGAATCTGGCTTCCCCATCGGACTTTGCTTGTCAGAAAGTCACAAAGCTGATCACATGTCACTGCAACCGTCACAAATATGGGCCACTTCCCAAGCACCTGGATTTTGATCACATGATCCTGGGGACGCTACAACCACCGTGGGTGGGAAAAATGGTCACAAGTCCACTTTTTTTTCAGTGCTGTTGTAACTTTGAACAGTCACTAAAGAATGGTTGTAAGTCAGTGACTATCTGCAGAACAATATTATTGTGTATGCATTATGCAATAAATGATCATATATCATGTCATAGCTGCCTAGAGTGCTGGGAATTGAAGTCCGCAGTCTTAAAATTTCCCAAGATTGGACACCCTTGGTTTAGAGAAAGGTTCTGGACAAGCAAAAATCTTTTCATCAAGTTTGCTTAGACCCCTCTCTTTCTCCCCAATCTGTTTCCACCAGTCTTTCAACAGAAAGGACACATGGAATGTCTTAATGACACTTTTCTATTTTGCTCACAAGCTCCTGGGGAAGCAGGGTTATCTAGAAATTCCTGGATCAGCCCTGGTATGCAAAACATTTCAAGTTCAAAACAGCCGTTGCATGCTTTTCTTAAAGCTGTTCCCATGTTGTTTCAACCATTCTGGAAGAATTCCAAGCCCCAAGTTTGGAATTGCGCTCTGAGCATTTCAAATGTGAAATAGCTTGCATGCCCTTAATAATCCTTCTAATAAATAAAGAAGTCTTATTGAATCCCAGTCTAAGGAAACATATTTTGGAAGAAGTTTTATTCTTGAGTGGAAACATATCCGTACATCTGAGGACACCGAAATAATTTCATTGGTCTGCGTGGATTTTGCTGTGGATAATACAGCTGATAATACAGCTGAAGAATTTTTGTTGCTTTTACAGGTAAAACTTAGAATATCATGCAAAAGTTCATTTATTTCAGTAATGCAACTTAAAAGGTGAAACTAATATATGAGATAGACTCATTACATGCAAAGCAAAATAGTTCAAGCCGTGATTTGCTATAATTGTGATGATTATGGCTTACAGCTCATGAAAACCCCAAATCTACAATCTTAGAAAATTAGAATATTACTGCATTGAGGCAGTAATTGCTGCAAAAGGGGCCCAAACCAAGTACTGAGTACATATGCGTCCTTATACTTTTCAGAGGTCCGATATTGTTCTATGTACCATCTTTGTTTTATTGATTGCATGTAATGTTCTAATTTTCTGAGATTGTGGATTTGGGGTTTTCATGAGCTGTAAGTCATAATCATCACACTGATGACAAATCACATCTTGAACTATCTTGCTTTGCATGTAATGAGTCTATCTCATATATACTTGTCCAGAATGCAGTGGCGCAGGTTGTGATGGGAGGATCCTGATACTCCCATGTTACACCCCTCCTGCATGAGCTGCACTGGCTACTGGTTGCCCTCCGGGTGAGATTCAAGGTGCTGGTGTTGACCTATAAAGCCCTTCATGGCATTGGACCAGGGTATGTGCGGGAGACCCTGCTGCCAATAACGGTCTCCCGACGTCCCGTGCGCCCCCACCGACAGGGCCTTCTCCGGTGCCGTCGGCCAGGCAATGTCGGCTGGCAGTCCCCAGGAGTAGGGCCTTCTCTGTGGGAGCACCCACCCTATGGAACCAGCTCCCCCTGGAGCTCCGGGTGGCCCCTGACCTCCGATCCTTGCACCTTGGCCTAAAAACATGGCTGTTCCAACTAGCCTACCCGGACTGATGGGGCGGAGGGTTTTAGCATAGTTTTAAATTGTAATGTTTATGAGACCTTGGGTTTAGTAGTTTTTTAATATTTGTATATTTGTATTATTGTTTTTATCTTTGTAAGCCCCTGAGTCCTTAGGGAGATAGGGCGGCATATAAGTCTCATAAATAAATAAGTAAGTAAGTAAGTAAGTAAGTAAGTAAATAAATATTAGTTTCACCTTTTAAGTTGCATTACTGAAATAAATGGACTTTTGCACGGTATTCTGATTTTTCGAGTTTCACCTGTATTATGTACTTTGATATGTACTAAGTTGTGTTTCCATCACCTTTGAATTATTCCTGTTAACCATCTTGACTGCTTGTTTGTTTGCTTGCTTCATTACCCAATATATGTAGAAGGCGGGCAGAAGACTAACAGAGTTCATCCATGAACCTAAACAAGCAGTAAGATAACATGATGAGGGGCCCTTACTCAACCATAGTTTCCACTGGAAAACTGTGAGCATATTAGAATCAAGCTAAATAAAAAACAAAACAGTGAGGAATTTCTGGAAGCTTGGTATTCAGACATATCAACTATCAATTGACACCTAGAGATAAACCACATTTACACATCATCCAAAAGAGAGCAGAAAAGGCTAAGAAGAAACCAAAAAAAGACCAGAACACATCCTCTGCAACAGCCAACAGCAGATAAGCAGGGATTAACACCAGACTAATAATCAACCAGAAAACAATACCCTAATCAAGGACCTACCGGTACCAAGGAGAAAACTACACTCTCACCAAAGTGGCAGGACAAACTACATGCTTACAAGCACTGATTGTATTATCTGGTTGGGTAATGAAATGTCTTCACCATAATCAGAGAGTGCCAAGGATCCCACAGTTCAACCCTGAGTTACATCTATTCTCTTCCATTGTTGTTGATTGAAAGGTAGGATTTGAATTATATAAATATTGCCACATTATAATGCCGTATTTCTGTTTTCCCCCTCTTTCATTTAACACTGAAGGTTCTGATAGAGAAGGAGTGGATTGTGATGGGTCATAAATTCTCACACAGGTAAAAATAGGTTTGTGTATTAGAATTATAAATGTGGAATAAGAAGTCGTCTTTTCTGCTTGGAGCATGATTAACAAAAAGAAATAGCTCCTAAACTGGGGCTTTGTGTGTGTGTGTGTGTGTGTGTGTGTGTAAGTTATAAAAGAAAAGCTATGGGGCAGGCAAAGGGAAAATAAGAATAAAAAAATAAGGATATTTGAACTTTTCCTCACAATACTGCTTAGTATGGATTGTGAAGATAATGGAATTAATAAAAAGATGATAAGATTGACTTGTTTGATCAGGGATAAGATAACAAGTATGTTTATTGAAGTCTGGAAGATTTTTATGGACCTATTGCTGAGAATGGGAAAAAAAGGTTTTGCTGATTTATGGATTTGCTGATTTAAAAAGGGTTGGATAATGGGAAGAAGGAAAATATGTAATTTTGAAGAGGGAAGTGAGAAGATTTGCTTTTACTGCTGTAAAAGATACTGGAAGTCGTTACATATTTTTCCATTCCTGTCTCTTTATTTGCTCTATAGTTTTTTCATTTTACTTCTTCTTTAATTTCACTTTTTGTTTATCTTTGATATCCGAGAAGACTTTTTAATTAAAATTATTATTTCAAAAAGAATATTCCAATTCTTCTTCTGCTATTCTAACACTTGGAAAATTGCTGGTGGAGAGGAAAACTCAAAATTATTTGGGGAGCAGCTGAAATCGGCACTAAAAGGGATTAGTTCTCCCTTCGCACATCTTTTCATCCGTTATCTCTTCCCAGTTTCACTTTTCTGGCTCTTTTTCTGATTGCTTAATCTCATTTCATACCTTTCAGCAAAGCAGGATTGACTTCTGGATTGCAGTTTTTATAGAATCTGTTTAGAACAGGGGAGAAAAGGGGGATTGGGGAACTCCTGTGGAGCTGTTGCCTATTTGCAATTCTGCATGACGTTTTGCAAATCTGACCTACGCTTGCAGTTGCAACCATCACATCCTCACTGCGGACGATTTGGCAACCAGTTTGAATTTATGACCAGTTGTAGTGGCCTGCGATCGTGTGATCATGATTGGCAACTTTTTTTTGTGGATTTCCAGCAAATAAGAGCCTTGGTGGTACAGGCTGTTAAACACCTAGCACTTAGTTCCAGCTGCCTGCAATTAGTGCAGGCTCGAATCCCACCAGGCTCAAGGTTGACTCAGCCTTCCACCCTCCCGGGGTGGGTAAATTGAGGACCCAAGATTGTTGGGGGCAATTAGCTGACCTTGTAAAAATGCCGCTTAGTAATAAGCAGGCATATACAATGGAAGGAAGGCTATTGCTGAGCGCATTGGGTTGTGCTCCAAACATTGTAAGCCACCCTGAGTCTCCGGAGAAGGGCGGCATATAAATGTGAATTTTTTTTTAAAAAATGACCATTGGGGAAGCAGGATTTGCTTAACAGCTGTGGTGATTCCCTTAATGACTGCCATGAACATTGTAAAATTGGCTCCAACTCCAACCACAGCGACTTGGGTCTGAAAACTCTGGTCCCAATTATGATCATAAGACGAGGACTACCTATTTGTATTTTGTATTTGGTCCTGGAGGAGCTGAGATCAATTGAGCTTCAGCATCCTTGCTGCACCACCCAGCAATGAGGAAAAGGATTGACTGCAATTTAAAATAATTTATTTTGGTAATTGCCTTCCCTTAATGGCTGCTAAATGAATGGATGTAAGTTGAGGACTACCTGCAAGCACTTGCAAAAAAAAAGAAAAAGATCAGCACCACATACACTGCATTGCAGCTGCTTGTTTTTTGGTCTCTCCAGGTGTGGCCATCTTGAAGGGGATCCCAAGGAGGTGTCTCCCATCTTCACGCAGTTCCTTGAATGCACCTGGCAGCTCATGCAACAGTTTCCTTGTGCGTTTGAATTCAACGAGCGGCTGCTTCTTGAAATTCATGATCATGTCTATTCCTGCCAGTTTGGCAACTTCCTAGGGACCTGTCAGAAGGATCGAGAAGATCTAAAGTGAGTCCTATGCACAGAATCTTGAGTTCCCCCTGTTTCATGCAATAGCTGTGGTGGCGCAGTGGTTAGAATGCTAATTCTGCTGACTGCAGCAGTTCGATGCTTTCCAGCTCAGGTTGACACAGCCTTCCATCCTTCTAAGGTCAGTAAAATGAGGACCCAGATTGTTAGGCGCAATATGCTTGGCAACTGACTCATATTTATGACGGTTGCAGTGTCCTGAGGTCATGTGACCACCTTTTGTGGCCTGACAAGCAAAGTCAATGGAGAATCCAGATTCACTTAACAACCTTCTTATTCAAGGTTTTAGTGACAACATAGAAAGTCCTACATGGCTTGGGTCTGGGGTACTTGCGGGAACATCTCCTGCCGGCATCACACTCTGATCGCCCTGTACGCTCCCACAGGTAGGGCGTCCTTGGGGTACCGTAGACCAGACATTGTTGGCTGGTGGTGCCCAGGGGTAGGGCCTTCTCTGTGGGAGCACCCACCCTGTGGAACCAGCTCCCCTTGGGTCTTCGCTTGGCCCCTGATCTCCGCTCCTTCCGCCGGGACCTGAAGACCTGGCTATTTCAGCAGGCCGGCCTGGACTGAAACGGGGGGGGGGGTTCTTTTAAAGTAATTTTAATTAGTTTTAGTGTATTATTGGGCTTGTATTGTTTAATTATTTTTAAGTAAATTATTGTATTGTGTTTTTATATTGTGAGCCACCCTGAGTCCTTAGGGAGAGAGGGCAGCATACAAGCCTAATAAATTATTATTATTAATTATCATTATTATTATTATTTACTTAACAACTACAGTGATTTACTTAACAACTGTGGCAAGAAAGCTGTAAAATGGAGCAAAGTTCACTTAACAAATGTCTCATTTAGCGACAGAAAGTTTGGGCTCAATTGTCATAATTTGAGGATTACCTGTATTAGAAGGAGAACATTCTGTGCATGCAACTGGCAGAGTAGTAGCTTGGCCACAAAATTCAAAGCCACAATAGTGCTGAGATTGGGATGATTAAAGGTTACTCAAAGCCCCGAGAAGGCCATTAAATGGCTCTTAGTCATGACTGTCACCAAAGTTTCCAGTACCAGGTCAATATGTCCTTTCAATGCCAG
Source organism: Naja naja (assembly GCA_009733165.1). Lineage (NCBI taxonomy): Eukaryota > Metazoa > Chordata > Lepidosauria > Squamata > Elapidae > Naja > Naja naja. The sequence continues at coordinate 4,105,256 of CM019162.1, read as the reverse complement.
TTGCTCAAGGAAACAGGAAAGTAGCTGAGGGCAGGATAAGAATTAATGGATGGAAACTTCTACCCTTCTAAAATGAGGACCCAGATTGTTAGGAGCATATACTGACTTTGGAATCGCTTAGAGAAGGCTGTAAAGCAGGGGTGGAAATCCACCTGGTCGGACCGGTTCTATAGAACCAGTTGTTATGATTCTGCCCAGTTCAGAGAACCGGCAAATCGTGCCATCAGCTGTTCTGTGCTGGGAGATTTAGATTAGCTAGAAAGCAGGAAATTGTTGGATTTGTTGCTTTCTAGCTAATCTAAAAGTGGAGCTGAACCTTCCTTAGGACTGAAGCTTCTATTTTTCAGTACAGATTCAGGTAGCAGATTGCAGAATGTTAGATCTCTAAGTGAATCTGTGATTCTGTGAACAACTCAATCTGCCTGCGGTTTTGCCTGGTTTGGGGTAAAAGTTGCTCTTTTTTTAAATAAAAAATTCAATATTTACATACATGGTGTGTTGTGAGTTAATTTTGTGAGTTTGCTTGCTAGCAAATTTTAGGAGTTTGCTTGCTAGCAAATTTTATGTGACAGACTCAGGTAGCAGATTGCAGAATGGTAGATCTCTAAGTGAATCTGTGAGCAACTCAACCTGCCTGCCTGCTTTGTCTGATTTTGGGTAAAAGTTGCTCTTTTTTTAATAAAAAATTCAATATTTACATAAATATAATATTTACATACAAGCCATGCCCACCCAGTCACATGAACAGCAAGCCACACCCACAAATTAGGCCACGCTCACAGAACTGCTTGTTAAGAAATTTGAATCCCACCCCTGCTGTAAAGCACTGTGAAGTGATATATAAGTCTAAAAGTGCTATCGCTACCGTGTTTCCCCGAAAATAAGACACTGTCTTATATTTTTTTTGGCTCCCAAAAACACACTAGGTCTTATTTTCGGGGTAGGTCTTATATATTTATGGTGCCAAATAGTGGGCGTGAGTGTGTAGGGGGGGATGTTTCGCGGCTGCACGGTTGCTCCCTGAAAAGTCTTCCTGGAACTGGAGATTTACACTAGGTCTTATTTTCGGGGTAGGTCTTATATTAGGGCAGGTTTAGAAAATAGTGCTAGGTCTTACTTTTGGGGTAGGTCTTATTTTCGGGGAAACACGGTATTAACATTAAGAACAAAACTCGCTATCTTTTCAGAGAAGGAGAATTTGATACATGTACAGTATATCACAGAAGTGAGTACACCCCCTCACATTTTGTAAATATTTAAGTATATCTTTTCATGTGACAACACTGAAGAAATGACACAATGTAAACTAGTGAGTATACAGCTTGTATAACAGTGTAAATGTGCCATCTCCTCAAAATAACACAACACACAGCCATTAATATCTAAACTGCTGGCAACAAAAGTGAGTACACCCTTAAGGGATAATGTCCCAATGGGTCCCAAAGTGTCAATATTTTGTGTGGCCATCATTGTTTTCAAAAGAAGTGTGAAGAAATGGCAATTAAAAGTACCATTGATACTTTGGCCCTCCTTTTTTGAATGAACTATTTGAGACTGTACAACCTCCAAGGCTGGTTCCCTGTAATCTAAATGACAGGTTCCCCAATCACTGAGAGATGTTTTGCTGCTGTGCTGATGTTCTTTGCTCTCTTGTTTGCAGAATCTCTGAGAAAACACATTCCCTGTGGCCTTTTCTCCTGCAGAGGAAGTTGGAATTCAGAAATCCACTCTACAAGGGATACACTGCTTACACATCTCTCCAGCCCAATACGCTGCCCTTCAGTTTCCAGTGAGTTATGACTGGGGAATGGAGAAGCTTGAACACAGATAATCCCACTGTGCATGCTGTTTAATGTTTATGAGATATTAAATCAAAAGCAGATCAAGAAAGAGATTTTGTTAGAGAGGAGAAACTCTGCTTTTTTATAGTTTAGGAATAAGTTCTGGGCTCGTTTGAATCTGGTCACTTTTGAACCACCAATACAGGTAGTCCTTGCCTTATGACCACAGTAGATCCCAAAATTTGTGTTATTAAGTGAGTTTTGGCCCATTTGATGACCTTTCTTGCCACAATTGTTAAGTGAATCACTGCAGTTGTTAAATTAGTAACACAGTTGACTTTGTCAGAAGGTCACAATAGGGGATCACATGACCCCGGAACACTGCAAATGTCATAAATATGACACAGTTGCCAAGCATCCAAATTTGGATCCTATGATTATGGGGATGCTGCAACAGTCATAAAGATAGCAATAGCACTTACACTTATATACCTCTTTATAGTGCTTTACAGCCCTCTCTAAGTGGTTTATAGAGTCAGCCTCTTGCCCCCAACAATCTGGGTTCTCATTTTACCCACCTCGGAAGGATGGAAGGCTGAATCAACCTTGAGTCAGGCGGGATTGAACTCCTGGCAGTGGGCAGAGTCAGCCTGCAGGGCTGCTTTTCTAACCATTGTACCATCGCTGCTGTCATTTTTTGAAGTAACCAGCATTAAACTACAAATCCTTGCTTGGGTTGTAATAGGAAACTCTGGTTTAAAGGTTTTGAGATTATAGCATAAGAAAAGGGAAGTGGGAGGTAGATGCAGTGGTAGAAAATGTTTATTTACTGATTAATCAAGTTTGGTTTATTAAACCAAGGTTTATGGCCAAAGTATCCCCAAAGGTTGCTCTGTAACATCTGGAGAACTTAATCTGTAGGCGATCAAGCCACTGTGTCTTAACTGTACAATTCCAAGGGAGCCTAAAATCACATACTGGATCTCCAAATTTTGCAGCCATTTGCTTCATGGACATAATAATAATAATAATAATAACAACAACAACAACAACAATAACAATAATAATAATGTGTAATTGCCTTTCTTTGCCTGAAACAAGGTTTTTATGCCAACCCCTTTTTTGCTGCCACTTATGACAAACTGAAGTGAGGTTAGTGTTAGTATATATCTCCGTGAGGAGAAATGAGTGCGGCCAGGAAAGCGTGAGTAGAGACACAATGAATAAGACACTTGACACGAGGAGTAAACTGAATACAGGAAAAGTTGGTTTTACTATCAGTGAGGATTTAGCAGAGTCCAAAAACAGTCTGAGTCATACACGAAACGAGTCAGTCAGTATCTTAATGCTATTCCAAATATCAATATGTCCTTGTCCTTACCAATCAGCAGGCACAGTTCGTAGTTTGTCAAAACAGTAGCAAACTTACATCCAATAGTCGAATTCAAAACACAGAGAACCATAAACAGTAGTCAATCAACACAGAGATAGAGCAGAGAGCAGGGAGAGAGAACCAGGTTTCTGGCTCCATCTTATGGCCAGTTGCTGTAGCCAAAGCCAATCACATTCCGGCTACTCTTAAAGTGACATACACTTTCAATCCTGGCTTATATATATTACAAAGCCAAACGTTAGTTATACTAACAGTTAGCAATAGCCGATCCATCTAAGATTGATGGTTATCAGACTGTGGATTGATTACAATGCAAGTTAACCCTCATGTTGGGTAGCAGAAAGAAAACCAGGTACCGTCTTCCAAACTTGCAGCTTGATTACATCAGAGCTAATAGATTAAACTTGCTTCCTTCCTTTAAGGCAGTGATTCTTGATCCAGCAAAGATGAGGACAACTTTCTTCTGCTCCCTTCTCTTGCAAATGTGAACATTTCAAGGATCTGTCAACTATTATTTTCTGTTACTTTCTCTCTCTGAGGTTCTGGTGTGGCATGTATAACCGTTTCGATAAAGGGATGCATCCCAAACAATGTATTCTGGATCATCTGCTTAGCTGCACCAGCCAGAATTTGCAGATGGAAAATAACACTGCAGACCTGGAACACGTGAGTGGAGTGCACCTGATACTGCTTGAACCCCCAACTTCATTTTGCAACATCTGTTCAGCTAGTCTGCATTGCAAGGGGCAGGAATACCAAAATTGTATCTAGAAGAAAAATAACACGGAGACATTAGCATCTCATCAACCATTTCTCTGGCTTGAACTATACAAGACCAGTTCTTCTGTACTACAAATTAAGAAGGGGCTGAAAAGTTGGTTGGTTTTCTAATTTTATTTATTTCAGTTTTTGTCTAGGACATTTTGGGCCCTTTTGTAGAATTTTGATGGTTTTCATTGTACAATAGCAATAGGACTTAGACGTATATACTGCTTCACAGTGCTTTACAGCCCTCTCTAAGCGATTTACAGAGTCAGCCTCTTGCCCCCAACAATCTAGGCCTCATTTTACCACCCTCAGAAGGATGGAAGGCTGAGTCAATCTTGACCCGGTCAGGACTGAACTCCTGGCAGTGGGCAGAGGTAGCCTGCAATACTGCAATCTAACTACTGTGCCACCATGGTTCATAGTAGTATTTAATATTATTGTAAGCTACTAAGAGCACAAATCTAAGGGATTCCTCAAGTAAGCCATTTGAAGCTTTGTGGAAAAAAGCCAGGATGTAAATCTTAAGGAATAAAAAGGCATGAGAAGTGCCCCCTTTCTCTGTGTGTGTGTGTGTGTGTTTGAGAGAAGGACAGAGACCCCAAGAGAGAAATAAGTATTGCCTCTCTCTGCCTTGGGAGTCATAGGTGCTCATCCAATTGCAGAAAAATACAGCAATACCAAACAATAACTTTCCCCATGGTGGAGTTAAGTTTTCTGTTTGTTTTACCAACATTCCCATTTTGTTATCGCTATGATTTAATCCTTCCTTTCTACCCATGCAGAAATTGCTTCTCTCGGACGGGCTCCTGCCAAATGAAACACCTGCCTTCTCCAAAGGGGTTGCCTCTTCGCTGGACAGTTCCACCTCCCCTATGGTCAACACCCCCCAGGACTATGACACCCCTGTGCTGCTGGCCAACGGCGCTATCGCTAGGAAAGAAGGCAACAGACCAGATGGGCAGGTTATAAGCGAAGTGGGTCTCACTCCTCCCACCGACACCCCAAACGGCAACGGCTGCAGCCCAAGCACCATCCACAGCGTGCCTCTTTGGGGCAGTGACCAAGCAGATCTCCAGAGGGCCTGAAGCGATCTTCACCTCTGCTGGAAGAATCGTAGTAAAGGGGCAATAAAGTCTGTGAGATCTGTGGTGCTGTGCTGGGAATACCACCTCACTGACATGTGGCTTACTGTTGTATTCTGTGTTCTCAAGGTGGAGGAGGACAGAGCCCAGTGGGGACTTTGGGGCAGACTCCCAGAGGTTGGGGATAATGCTGATTTAGGGGCTGCCACAGTTCATTCAAGCCAAAAAGATTTCCCAAATGTTTGTTTGGGGTGGGGGGAGGAACAGATGTGCACTCGGCCAATTGATGCTATTGTTGGATCCCATGGCAGGTTACCTTTTTTAAGGATGAGAATTTAGATAGCTAAAATGCCTGCATCAGTGCATTTCAAAAGGATGCTCCCAATTCCTTGAGTTCCACCGGGGGTGGGGGGCAGGATTGCTTCTGGGTAGCCCCCCCCCTCATCCTTCTGTGAGCCCCTTTCTCTTTACAAAGTTAGAATTCCCATTTGGTCCAACGGTTGGCAAGGTGACCTTGATCGTTGTGGTGCAGTATTTGGAGTGTGTGGATTTTTGTCTTTGCAGGACTTCCTGTCTCTTGTGTCTTTTGTTTTAACTCTTCTGAACAGACCCCGCCTTCTGACTTGTTCTCTTCACGGTCCATGGTCTTGAGTGTGTTTGTGGCATGTTAGGATAAAAACTTAAGGCACCTGCAAATGTCATGATGGTTCATTTATCATCTGGTGTCACTTTGGAGAATGCTTAGGAACCTGGCTGTAGGAGAAGGAGTGTGAGAAGGATTTTAAAAAGACTACTTCCGCTTGTGGCTACGTAGGGATTCTAGGCTGATCCCTCTTTTAACCCCACCCCCAGGTTCTGCAGTTCCTTCTCCTACTTCGTCCAAGTTATCAAGCATCTTCCTTGCTTTAGGTGCCAGACTGCTTTCTACTCAAGCACTCAATAATACCCTCCCTAATTATCAGAATGGACCTGCTTCTCCTTAGCAGCAAAGCTTCCACAAATTGAATGCCTGCCTCCATGCATAACGCGGTTGCCTGAAGCTTCACTAAGAGCCTGACCTGGGCCAGAATGCATGTTTCACGCATGTTTTGAACTGAAAGGAAATATGCGTTTCCTGTTTTGTTATATAGGGGAGGCCTTAATGCCAGCAAGGAAGCGCTGAGCAGAGACAGTGCAAGGCCTCTGGCTCTGGAGTCCATCAACAGAAGCACATGCAAATCTGTGTTCCTTTCTACTTAGTGACACAGGTGAAAAAAAACTTATTGGGAACAAACAAACTTTCACCCTTCATATTCTCTGAAACAAGGAAATGACAGTGGGTTTTATGAAGATCCATCTTCCTGGGAAAGAAGAGACAAAACACACTTGAGGATGTCCCTGAATCAAGAATTCCAGCTCTGAGTTAGCTTACAGCTACCAAAATACGATGGTTGAGGCTTGGAGGACCTCTAATAGAGAAAGAACAGTTTTCCCTTGATAAATAATTAGTTCTTCCAACATAATTATATTGGATCCTGCACATCTATACTATACCTTCCATTTTCTGCTGCATCAGTGGATCAGATCACAGTAATATTCCCGATTTTTTTTTTAGTAAGGCAAATGTTTCTCCTAAGGAGAATCATCTTGGCATCCTTGTTCCAAACTTTATGGGTGTTCTTGCAAAAAGTCAGCCGTTGCTCTTCAGCTGGCTTGAGTTTCAGGATGCCATTTCACACACACCCCTTCATGGAAATACTGTCTTCTTTATGAAAGCAAATGGACTTGAATCCTTGCAGGGCAAAATCCTGGAATCAGGCAGCTTTCAAAAAGTTTCAGAGGATAGTGTTCAGTAACCTTCTTTCAAGGAAGTGTGTGCACATATGTGTGTATGCACATGCTCACACCATTGTTGTCTTCATTGCGGCACTCCAGTGGTGTGGTTTGAATGGCTTGAGAGCAAAATACCTGAAATATTTTTCATTGTAGCATCCCAGTAAACTACTTCATCTGATGAACTCACAATAGTGCAGGAAGAGAATTTGACCAACTGCATGGTTGCCTGTCCATTTTAAAGTATCTCTGCATTGTTATGTGTGTCTGTGTTGTCGAACAACATCCTTGTTGACGTCTGTGATGTTTTTTGTATTTCAAGGTCTAACAAATTGTAAAGTGAACATACAGAGATTTCTTGTGGAAGGGTTCGCTGGTTTCCTTTTGCCGATAGTTAAAACTGTATTGCATATCCAGGCTGAAATATTTTTACAGTCCCTATAAAGTTTGACTGGCTGTATTTTCGTCTTGCAAGGTTGTCTAAAACTCTGCGATCAGAGAGTTTTGATAACTCATCCTGAACGTGCACCATGAGTCCACTTGAAGCCCTGCTAAAAAAAAACATAAAAATATTAGGAGATTATAGTTGTGTATATAAAGATATATTGCTGCAAGTCTTATGGTAACTTAAATTTGTAAGTATTGTTTGTTTTTTTTAATTTCTTATGAAATTAATAAATTCCTCGCGTTTCTAAAATGAGTCAGGGATGGTTTCTTGGATCTGTGTTGTATTTGAGACCTTTTTAAATAAGATTGGCCTCAAAGACCTTCTGGGCCCAGCACATATTTCAGAAAGGATTTTTTCACAGTTGAGTTTTTCTAGGTAAAGGATTTTCTTTGTCCTCGCCATAGAACATTCCAATCTCTGAAAATGATCTGTTTATGTTCTATAGGTAAGTTTTTCTTCATAGACTTTCTCTCCATCTCCCTCTTTAATTTATTTTAGCGTAGATTTGCTGAATGTGGCTCATCTGGTTGTTGATCAGGTGTCCCCTGGAGCTCACAACAAGAGAAAATACCTTTTCCTCAGCCATGCCTGTTCATGAGTACAGGTAGTCCTTGACTTACAATAGTTCATTTAGCAATGGCACTGGAAAAAGTAACTTACAATTGTTTTTCACACATACACGGCCATGTATTCACACATACACAGCAGGAGCGCCTCCTACCAGCATGGAGGTTCAATCGCCCAGTGCACTCCCACAGGCGGGCCCTCCTGGGGGTGCCGTCGACCAGACAATGTCGGTTGGCGGTCCCCTGGGGGAGGGCCTTCTCTGTGGGGGCACCCACCCTGTGGAACCAGCTGCCCCTGGGGCTGCCGTTGGCTCCCAACCTGCGTTTCTTCCACCACGATCTAAAGACCTGGCTGTTTTTACAGGCCGCCCTGGATTTTTTTTTTTTTAATTACACTTATATGCCGCCCTTCTCCAGAGACTCAGGGTGGCTTACAATTTTTGGGATACAACCCAATGTGCTCAGCAATAGCTTTCATTCCATTGTATATGCCTGCTTATTACTAAGCGGCATTTTTACAAGGTCAGCTAATTGCCCCCAACAATCTTGGGTCCTCAATTTACCTACCTGAGAGGATGGAAGGCTGAGTCAACCTTGAGCCTGGTGGGATTCGAGCCTACAGCAGTTGTAGGCAGCTGGAACTTAAGTGCAGGCAATTAACAGCCTGAGCCACCAAGGCTCAGATTGAGAGTGATTGGGGCTTTTAATTGGGTATTTTAGCATAATTGAATTTGTAATTTGGATTGGATTAACATTTTAATTATTTTTGTATGTATATTCTTGTGTGAGCCGAGTCCCCCAGAGATGCATGTAAATCCAAATAAACATAAACAAACATAAACATGTGACCACATGGAGAAGCTGGATTCACTTAACAATCTTCTTACTAATTTAACAACTACAGTGATTCACTTAACAAGTGTGGCAAGAAAGGTTGTAAAATGGAGCAAAATTTGCCTTAACAAATGTCTCATTTAGTAACAAACGTTGGGCTCAATTTTGGTCGTACGTCAAGGACTACCTATACTTGCAGAGCACTCAAAGCTCGGAGAAGGCCTTTAAATGGCTCTTAGTCGTAATGGTCATGTAAGTTTCCAGTATCGGGTCAATTTGTCCTTTCATTGCCAGTTGCTCAGGGAGACAGGAAAATAGCTGAGGGCAGAACAAGAAGTAATGGATGAAACTTTTCAAGGAGATCCGACCTAGAACTAAGGAGAAATTGTAAGGTTGAGTACGAACAATTAATGGAATGCTTGCCCCCAGAAATTTCTACTTATTTATTTTTATTTTTATTGGACTTATATGCCGCCCTCTCTCCCTAGGGACTCAGAGCGGCTTACAGTAAAAAAAATAGAAATACAATTAATTAAAACACATTAAAACCACAGTAGCTAAGCCCAATAAAAGTAAAAACCCAATTAAATTTAAAATAACAATAAAACCCCATCCCTTACGCTTCAGTCCAGGCCGGATTGTTGAAACAACGAGGTCTTTAGGTCACGGCGAAAGGAACAGAGGTCAGGGGCCAACCGGAGCCCCAAAGGGAGCTGATTCCATAGGGTGTAGGGTGGGCGCTCCCACAGAGAAGGCCCTACCCCTGGGCGGCGCCACCAGCCGACATTGTCTGGCCGATGGCACCCCAAGGAGGCCCTGCCTGTGGGAGCGCACCGGGTGATTGGAGGTTGACGCTGGCAGGAGACGCTCCCGCAAGTACCCCGGACCCAAGCCATGTAGGACTTTGTATGTTATCACTAACACCTTGAAATCATGGGTGCTCCATCACTGGAGGTTCTGAAGAAGAGATTGGACAACCATTTGTCTGGAATGGTACATGGTCGCCTTGAGCAGGGGGTTTGACTCAAAGACCTCCAGAGACTCGTCCAACTCTTATTCTGTATTTTGTGTGTTGTGCTGGAGGTCCTTTCTGGGGGCACTTCACTGGCCATGGTGCTGGATGAGATATAGTTCATCTTGTGCCACCACAAAGTTGTTATGAGACTGAATGCAAACATGGCTTCAATCTAGAAGAGATTCCTTCCCACAGTCAAGGGGAGGGGGCTTGCAAACCTTCTCAAAGCCCCAGAATTGGAGAGGAAAGAAGGACAGGAACCTTCTAATGAGACTTACCTTCTACCCATTCCACTGGCTAATTGTATTCTGAACTCCTAGCTTTGAACCTCTTGTGGATAGTTTTCCCTAAGTCCTTGCAGAGAAAGTTGATTTTTTACACCTAGTCCCATGGAACCTAGTTTGAAAGACCTCACACTAGAGCCTCTATGATAGACACATACTTAAAACTTGACCTCAGGACTTTAATATCAATTAATTTTCTCCTGAGGGATAGGGCAGTCTTATTTTATGTGCTTTATTGAATAGAGAACACTAATGCAAAAGTCTCGGTTCAGTTTAAGATTTTCATTGCTGGATTTACTGTTCTCCTTTGTATTGTGAAACTCAAATTAACATTTATTTACTTAAACCCACAACTGAGATCGGAATTCCTGTTGCTAAGCAAACACGGTTAAGTAAGTCACACCTGGTTTTACAATCTTTTTTGCCATGCTTGTTAGGAGAATCAGTTGTTAAGTGAATCATGCAGTTGTTAAGTGAACCCAGCTTCCCCTTTGCTTGTTGGAAACCAGCTAGGAAGATTCATATGACCATATGGGATGCTGCACTCATACATGCATGCCAACCACCCAAATGTTGATCATATAGGGATGCCATTGTAACGTCAAACGTTTTCTGAATGAATGTTTGTAAGTCAAGGACCACCTCTAATTTAGAAAAGGGCAGAAGACCTGCTTTTTAAACTTCAGCAACTTTAGGATGGGTGGACTTCAATTCCCAGAATTCCCCAGCCAGTGCCAATAAATGTTCAGTATTGATGTCAATTTTATTGTGGTTCCAAGTCTTCAGTAATTTTTTTTTTGAATATATAAGTCTCCTAATCATCACTTATAAAAAGAGCCTTGGTGGCTCAGGCTGTAAATGTCTGCTCTTAAGATCCAGCTGTCTACAATTACTGTAGGCTCGAATCCCACCAGGCTCAAGGTTGACTCAGCCTTCCATCCTCTCTGGGGTAGGTAAATTGAGGACCCAAGATTGTTGGGGCAATTAGCTGACCTTGTAAAATGCCGCTAATAAGCAGGCATATACAATGGAATGAAGGCTATTGCTGAGCACACTGGGTTGTATCCCAAAATTGTAAGCAGCCTGAGTCTTCGGAGAAGGGCGGCATATAAATGTAATTAAAAAAAAGAGTCAATCTCAGTGATACATATTAAAAGAGATATACATTCTTCTTGGCATCTAATAAATTGCAAAACCTAAAATACTTTGGTCTTTTGAAAGAGATCTAAACTGACATATTCGGGGGAATTTACAAGAAGAATCAACCTGGAGAAACTCCTGTCCAAACCAGGAGGAGGAGAACTGCAAGGGACCTCAGAGGTCTTCTAGTCCAGCCCCCTGCTCAAGCAGGAGACCCTATACCATTCCAGACAAGTGACTGTCCAGTCTCTTCTTAAAAACTTCCAGTGATGGAGCGCCCACAATTCCCGAAGGCAACTTGTTCCACTGGTTAATTGTCCTCACCATCAGGACATTTCTCTTAATCTCAGGTTGCTTCTCTCTGGTTGGTTTCCACCTGTTGCTTTTTGTCTTTCCTTCAGGTGCTTTGGAAAATAAGTTGACCCCTTCTCTTTGTGGCAGCCCCTCACTTGGCAGATTTTTGTGGGAGGGAAATTCTCGGGTGTGCCCACGTTTTGCAGGAGCAAAGCAGCTGAGAATTGGTCTAAAAATAGTCCTGGCCTTTCTGCACTATGCATACATGTCACTTTGCATTTGCCATTCATTCATTCATTCATTCATTCATTCATTTATTTATTTATTTATTTATGGGACTTCTATGCCTCCCCATCTCCGAAGACTCGGGGCGGCTCACAAATAAAAACACCACAACAATAAGTAATTAAAAACAGATTAAATTAAATAAGCCCCAATACAATTACAAATTCATCCAGTGAATTACACCTGTGACATCTCTCACAGAAGTCATTTGCTGAAGCTCTGATCTTTAATGGTTGATGGACTGACTACCACATAGAGGTTTTAGGAGATTTTCATTTCGACCCATCAAAACAATGTTTCCCTGCTTGTAATGGCAATAGCACTTTGACCAGCGGCGGGCAACTATGGCCCCTTTACCATCTGTAGACTTCAACTTCCAGAATTCCTAAGCCAGCCATGCTGGTTCAGGAATTCTGGGAGTTTGAGATCTTAAAGGGGCCATAGTTGCCCACCTCTGACTTAGACTTATATACTGCTTCACAATGCTTTACAGCCCTCTCTAAGCGGTTTATACAGAGTCTGCCTGTTGCCCCCAAAAATCTGGGTCCTCATTTTACCGACCTCGGAAGGATTGACGGCTGAGTCAACCTTGAACTTGGTGAGATCTCAACTGCCAAATTGCAGGCAGTTGGAAGTCAGCAGAATTAGTCGGGAGTACTGCATTCTAAGGGTTCCCTGAAAAATATATTTGGTTAATCCGTGCCCACATCTGCATCTCTGCCAAAGAACTAATTTTGCAGGAATCTAACTTGACTCTGAAGAAAAGAGTAAAGATGTACTCAATTCAGCTCATGACTCCATGGGCACAATCATTTATCTATCTATCTATCTATCTATCTATCTATCTATCTATCTATCTATCTATCTATCCTATCTATCTATCTATCTATCTATTTCAGTTCTTTCTTTCTTTCTTTCTTTCTTTCTTTCTTTCTTTCTTTCTTTCTTTCTTTCTTTCTTTCTTTCTTTCTTTCTTTCTTTCTTTCTTTCATGGATTCTTCTCTAATACGAACTAACCAAGCCTGATCCTGCTTACCATTTCAGTATCTAATTATTCATTCAGTATTTTTCAGCACTTTTCCCTGCTAAGATAAATGTCATCACTAAAATCCCAAGATAGGTTTATGCACCAAATCACCAACTTGATAGACAAACATTACACCTCAGTTCAGACTCTTCCACCAACCCCTCCCAGTATAGATGGGACTATAATTCCCTTTGTGTTTATAGGAACTGTAATCCAAACATTTGGAATTTGGTTGGTATTAGATTTGTGGGTCAGCATCTGGTAACACTAACCATATAATCAATACTGCTATTGTAAAACCTCAAATTACGTTATCGAGTTTAAGCTTTTAGTGGCAAAGCAAGTTTTCTGTACTTCATTTGGCTCCAATCTTGCATTGAGTTGATCTTCAAAAGCTAAGCAGTGTTGGAATTAATGCTTGGACAGGGCACTAGGGGATGTTGAAAGCAATAGCAAGCCTCTTTCACAGTGTGGCCAAAAAAAAAGATATTGTATCTCTAGAAGCCAAGGCACTATCTTTAACATACTACCTTTTTAGAATATCTCAGGCATCTGGTGTCATGGACTGTGCTCTCCAAAAGCTGAGATAATCATGGAGACACTAGCGATAATATGATTGAGACACTTGCTTATTTTTCTAAATTTGGGACACAGTTGTTATTGTAGCATGAAAATACCCTACGTTTAAAACAGAACTTGGCATTGGACTGTGTGGTCCAACAAAATGGAGATCAATACCGTGTTTCCCCGAAAATAAGACACTGTCTTATATTTTTTTTGGCTCCCCAAAACACACTAGGTCTTATTTTGGGTAGTCTTATATATTTATGGTGCCAAATAGTGGGTGTGAGTGTGTAGGGGGTGTTTGTGGGTGCAGTTGCTCCCTGAAAAGTCTTCCTGGAACTGGAGATTTACACTAGGTCTTATTTTCGGGGTAGGTCTTATATTAGGGCAGGTTTAGAAAATAGTGCTAGGTCTTACTTTCGGGGTAGGTCTTATTTTTGGGGAAACACGGTAGAAAAGCTTTTCCTGTATTTGTCTGTTTAAATGAACAAGAGCAAAGTTATTATTTGGAGAAAGTTAATAATGCAGCATATAAATCCCTAATATCAAATGCATTGGATTCCAGAACGTGCTATTCTATCATGCTCGCTACAGGACACGAACTGCAACTGCAGACATCAACATGGACTGGCTCTTTGGGGAGTAACATTTCCCCAACTGAAGGCGAAAAATGCACATTAATGGAAGTATTAAAGCTGCCCACTCAAATGCTTTGAGATGTGTTGCAGACTTGAGAACAGCCTGCCCAACTCACACTTGAACTGTGATTCAGGGCTTGCTGTGTGGTAGATCTGTTAGTCTCATGACTCCTACTGAGAACCAGAAAAGGTTCGCTGGCTTCTAAATCTTCCTTTTGGTTTGCTGTTGGCTGTCCCGTGCAGCACAAACATCTCACCGGGAAGAGTGAGACCTGAGAACTTTGGAGGTAAATGGAAAAACCACAACCATGTTTTGGAAACCCAGAGAACAAGGATGGAAGGAAGGTCAATGTGACGCAGCCCACTTACCAAGTATATGCAGCCCAAGATTGCATGTGGTTTTTCTCATTTCTTTGTGGCTTCCTAAAGCCCTACCAACCCCAAAGTCTGGAAGATTGTGATGTGATTCCATGCTCTTTTCTGGGGGAGAATCTGTGCAAAAATGATGGTGTGAGCCCTTAAGTGTGCCTTGCTGCTTCTACCCACGCTTTTGTTTGGGTAATCAACTTCCCCCATTCACACAATTGGTATTGCTAGCAACTTCTGTTTCTTTCTTTGCCATATTTCCTCATCACTTCCTCCATCTTCCTTCACTCGGACAACCTATGAAGATCTTTTGTTATCATATTGAAGTTTTCTCATTTTCTTTTTTCATTGTTTTGTTATTTTACTTATGCTTTGTTTGCACTTTTTTTCTTCCTTTCTTTTTTGGGCATTGTCAGCTGGCAGTCCCCAGGGCTAGGGTCTTCTCCATGGGAGCACCTGCCCTCTGGAATCAGCTCCCCGTGGATCTCCGTTTGGCCCCTGATCTCCGCTCCTTCCGCTGAGACCTGAAGACCTGGTTGTTTCAACAGGCCGGCCTGGAATGACCTGGGGGGGGGTTAGGGTTAATTTATTTTAATGTTTTTAATGTATTTGACTTGTTCTATTTAATAGTTTTTTATTGTAAATTTGTTCTGTTTTAATGTCCCTGAGTCTTTAGGGAGAAGTGCATAAGTCGAATAAATTATTATTATTATTATTATTATTATTATTATTATTGCTGTAAGCTGCCTAGAGTAGCCCTACGGTGGGATAGAAGGCAAATAAATTTGATAAATTTATTTATTTATTTATTATTTGCACTTGTATGCCCCATCTCAAACTTGGGGCTCACAATTAAAACATGAAACAATAAATACTTAAAAAACTATTAAATTTAAATTACAAGTCCAAATATAATATAAAACTAAAAACCATTAAAACTATCCCTCACCCAGGGCGGGGGTCACAGCCCGGGTTGATCGAACAGCCAAGTTTTTAGCCCACAGGTGCAGGAGGTCAGGGGCCAGGAGCTCCAAAGGCAGTTGGTTCCAGAGGTCAGGGGCTGCAACAGAAAAGGCTCGTCATCAGGGAATTACCAATCGGCACTGACCGCCGGAATCCGAGAGTCCTTGCCTATGAGCTCGACAGGCGGCCGGCATTGATATTGGAAGAAGACGCTCCCTTAAATATTGAGGACCCATGTCATGAAGGACTTTATATGTAAATAAATATTTGGAAGGTTTGGACCTTTTGTCTGGGTATCTGTGAAGAAGCAGTAGGAAAAAGGATATGGCAGACGATCTGATAAAGACAATATGATACGGAACAGATGTTCTAATTTCTTTCCCATTTTCTGGTTTGGAAATGTTTCTCTTCAGTTTTGAGTAACAAAACAATGCCTTCATGGGTATCAGAACACGAGGTGGAATATTGTCCAAGAGGCCTAGTCTTCTCCATAGCTCTACTCCACCTCATGACAGTATCAACTCTCAACTTCCTGGTTGCCTTGACAAGCCCACCCTACGGTCACTTTGGTGCCAATTCACAATATCACAAAGCCTGAAAAAGCCCTCAGTTTCTGAGCTAAGTTTGGTTTCCTTAGATATCTCAAGAGCAAAGTGCCCTGAGGAGACCGCTCCAAGCTATTTCTGGGAGTAATGACTCTTCTTATCAGCCATGAAAGGGATAAGAGCAGGCACCGGGTCACTCCTTCATCTCTGTGGAAGGTTTTGGGGACAGGAATTTCAGAATGAGCAATGACATAACAAAAAAAGGTATTCAGGTCTTCAACTTACCACCACCTATTTAGTGACTGCTCAAAGTTATAACACCACTGGAAAAAGCGATTATGTTTCTGAACACTGCTGCAGCATCCCTGTGGTCACATACTCAAACTTCGGACACTTGGTAACTGGCATGTTCAGGTAATCCTCAATTTAGGACCAAAACTTAGCCCAAAATTTATGTTGTTGTGAGAATTTGTTAAGTGAGTTTTGCCCCATTTTAAAAAAATAATCTTTATTGAATTTTTCAGTTAAAAACAACACAAATACAACACAACACAACAAAACAACACAACTACAATCTTTACAGTGTTATGACATCAACTTTCCCAGTTTCTATCAAATGTATGTATGTATGTATGTATGTATGTATGTATTTATATTTTTTATTCTTACTGTCCTATTATCCAACCAGTTATACCATTTTTTCCAGACTGTATAATATTCCTTCTCTTCCCTCTCGCAATTTCAACATTTTACCATTTCTGCGCAGTCCATAATTTTCTTTATAATCATACTGTCTGTGGGAGTGCTATCTAATTTCCAACTCTGGGCATAGTTTATTCTTGCTGCTGTTAGAATGTGTATTATGATGTATTCAATTTCTTTCTTAAATATTCCTCTGATTATCCCTAGCAGAAACATTTCAGGCTTAAATTCTATTTGAAATTCAGTAATTTCTTGCAACCATGTTCTAATTTTATTCCAGTATTCTTTTGCTTTAGGGCAGGACCACCACATGTGAAAGAAGGTACTCTTGTTTATTTTTACACTTCCAGCATTCAGGGTTCATATTTGGGTATATTTTCACCAATCTTGCTGGTGCTAGATGCCAACAGTAAAGCATTTTATAAAAGTTATCTTTATATGCGGCAGCCACAGTTAATTTATAATTTTTGGTCCATAATATTTCCCAATCTTCTAATTGTATATTATATCCAAAATTTCTCACCCTGGCTATCATTGTTCCTTTAACAGTTTCCTCTTTGAGTTTTGCCCCATTTTATGACATTACTTGCCACAGTTAAGTGAATCACTGTACTTGATAAGATAGTAACCAGGTTATTACATGATCTTGGGACACAGCAACTGTCACAAATATGAACCGGTTGTCAAGCATCTGAATTTTGGTCACATGATCATGGGGATGCTGCCAAGGTTGCAATTGTGAAAAATAGTCATGCCACTTTTTTCAGTGCCATTGTAAGTTTGAACGGTGACTATATGAAATGTAAGTTGAAGACTACCTGTATTTAAGACTACCTGTATTTAAGATGGTTCATGGGGTCATGGAATCACCATTTGTGACCTTCTGGGCAAAGTAAAGCCAATGGGACAGATTCACTTAACAACCATGTTACTAAGTTATTAACTTGTGGTAAGAAAGGTTGAAAAATGGTGCAAAATTCATTTAACAACTGCCTCGCATAGCAACAGAAATTTTGGGTTCATTTGTGGTCATAGGATTGAGGACTACATGTATGAGTTGACTGTGCTTCAGTTGTACCTCTTCATACATCTTACACACCCTCTGTAAGAGACTTTCTTAGCTAGAACTTTTATAGTGCTAGCAGAGAAGTCAGAGAACAGATTCCAGTTTTGGACCAATCCAACTATGGATGTCAAGTCCCATCATCCTTTAGCATGGCAGGATTGTCATCTTGCACATGTGAAAAATGCCAGATGGAGAAGGTAGCCTTAAACTGTGGGTTTTTTTTTCTTTTAGTTAACCATTGTAATCTATTTTACGCAATTCCATTTGCAGTGACTGATAATAAATGATGCTCAACCAGGTATTTGCATGCATTGCTGCAGCTGCTTTTAATTCCATCCTTTTGCATAGCAGCTGCTGTGTCTCCTTCTCTGGTCTTTCCTCCCCACCAAGTGAATATTTGTATGGTGCTTCCGCCTTTATGTGACGAGTAATTTTATAAACCAGAGTAATTTTATAAACCATGGTAATTCCTTCTTTTCCAAACCTTACTTTACTGCCTTATGTTCTTTTTTAAAGTCATGCAGCTATTATTTGTGCCTTTTCCCCCCAAGGGTATTTTATAACTGCTTTGGAAGCATGGTGGCCAAAAGAGAATCCTATAAAAAGTGTGTGTGAAATAGAGTGGATTTTATTCATTTTGGTCGGGTTAAAAAAAAGTAAAAGAGAGAGGATAATAACCTGTGAGATCCAGTGTACAAACATGGAATGAGTGAGCAGAATAAAATAAGTAAAACAGGAACGTACACTGTTAAAGTTAACCTTCTTGAGTAAAATCTGCATCTGACTCTCAAAGGGGAAGCTCAAAGAAGCAAGTGGAATCAAAAGCCCAGCCCTCCAGATCTTGCTTCTGCTCTTTTGTTTTTCCATGCTTGAACATCTTCTTACTGTGCCTAATTTAGTTTGCCCATTATCAGTCGTAAGTACTGATAAAGCCTCTTCTGTTTTTCTGATAAAAACCTCTGGCCACTTTTAAAACCAACCGGGCACCCCGTGGATAGGATCTAAGAATACTTTTTCTGGGATGGGGGTGGGCAGTTGGGCTCAGATTTCCTAATCAGGATACTCTTACAACTGTTCGGTTTAGCTGCATGTGTTGTGTTGTAGATGTTTATTGGCTATGCACACTGCATTTCATCATAACATTGTTGGTTTGATAACTTAAAGCTAATGACCCTTCCAAGTTACAACAATACTGAAAACATGACTTTAAAAAGAGATTGGACAACCCTTTGTCTGAAATGGTACAGGGTCACCTGCTTGGCAGGGGGCTGGACTAGAAGACCTCAAGGTGCCTTCTAGCCCTATTCTGATTGATTGAAAATTTTTTTTTAATTACATTTATATGCCGCCCTTCTCCGAAGACTCAGGGCGGCTTACAATTTTTGGAGCGCAACCCAATGCACTCAGCAACAGCCTTCCTTCCATTGTATATGCCTGCTTATTACTAAGTGGCATTTTTACAAGGTCAGCTAATTGCCCCCAACAATCTTGGGTCCTCAATTTACCTACCCCGAGAGGATGGAAGGCTGAGTCAACCTTGAGCCTGGTGGGATTCAAGCCTACAGTAATTGTAGACAGCTGGATCTTAAGAGCAGGCATTTAACAGCCTGAGCCACCAAAGCAAATTTGTCCTTGCATTTACAATTGTTGCACCTGTCCCCAAAATCAGATAATCAGATTTTGGGCACTTGGCCACCGGCATGTATTTATGACCGCTGCAATGTTCCTGGGTGGGTCATGTAATATAAATGCCTCTTTGCAAGATGGTGGCAGACAAACAAACAAGCAAACAAACATTCACCAATTGCAACCTTCTCAGCTGAGGGGTGAGAAAAAAATAAGGAATTCCCAGGGCAGTAGGCTAACATTCCCACCAACACCCCCCCCGCCCACAAAAACCAAACCTCCCAAAAGAACCAAAGCCTTTCTGCATTGTGCCTGAGAAAGCTGTGTGGATGTGTTTAGGAAGGAGCTAGAAATGCTATTTTTTTAAAAAGCTGGACTTGCTGCACATTCTGGTGGTGATGGACTCTGGATGGTTATCTAACACTTTTCCTTGTGATTTATTAAACACACCCATCTGTTGGGTTCTCACAACATAGACCATGGTTTACGTGCCACCTTAATCTGAGACTTTAACCCCAGGCTTCTCCATCCTCCGGTCAGTTGCTCCAAAGTGCTCCCAAGTCCGCAATGGGAGCCCGGTGGACGAAGGAATTCCTCCCAAGGCCCGCTTTCTCCCAGGTCTGCCAGAAGCGTTAGCCAAAGGCGCGCTGTGATTTGGGTGGTCCCGCTTAATGCACGAAACCTCAACCAGCTCCTAGTTCCGCGGCTTGAAGAAAACCAGAAAACAGATCAAAGCAGTTATAAAGCGCGTTGCGGCCGCGCAACCTTCCTTCTGCACCTCCCTTTCCGCCTCGACTTTATGGCCGTCTTAAAAACCGGAGCGGATCAACCCCGGACTGAACGACCCGACCCCGACCCCTCCCGGACTGCCAGCAAGTCCAGGGGCTCAGCCTTCTCCTCGCCTAACCTGACCCCCGCCCGGCCAACCTGCCCCGCGCGGAAGCCTGGAGGGAGGCGGGCGCCGGCTTGGAGAAGCCGGGACGTGAGGCTGTTTTCCTCCGTCCTGGTCCGGCCCTTCTCCGCGGGGCGAGTGGGGGTGGGGGTCTCCCAGAATGGAAGCTGCCCAGCCGTGGGGGGCTAAAATTAGCGCGGCGCTCCCGGCGCAGCTGTCCCGTCCCATCTTGGGTCGCTTCGCCTGGCCACCCTGGACGGGTCTCTGCTCTCGCCGTCCGGAGAGGGAGCGGGGCGACCGCGGGGACAGGCGAGCGCTCGGGCCAGTCGGTCCCGGCCACCTCACAGAGGCCGGGCTGCGACACAGCCGGGCCGGCCGGCGGTGGCTCCGGCGACGCTCCGTCGGGCGACACGGCAACCCGTCCGACGGCCACCAGCTCGTGAGTATCGCCTGCCGCCGGGCGGGCTGGGGGCTCGTCTCCAGCTCCGCTGGCCCTGACTGCTCGGCCTGGAGGGCGCGGGACGGGCGCGGCCGGTTCACACGCGCCCCGGCAGGTTCCGAGCTGGGTTTGGCCGGGGGTCCCTGACCCGTGGAGCGAGGGACGGGCTGGGAAGGGGGCTTGAGGGGACCCCAAACTGACTGCAGTTTAACCAGGGGAGCAGCAGCCTGTCTCAAGTCAGGGCAGCCCAACATGCAAATCTTGGACTGCTCACATTCTTAACCTGGATTTGGAGTTATCCCATTATCTGGGTTCACCCAAATAGGTGGAACCCTAAGATTAGCCAGAAGAGTGAGTTCTGCCCCACAACACCGTGCCCGAAATGTCCATTAAAGGCAATGCCAGCCAAGTTTGACCGCTGTGAATGCATTTGTTGCAGGAGGTGGGATTTCTCAACAGGATTTCCTTTTCCCTCTTAAGTCTCGCAAAGTGGTTAGGCTGCTTGGTTTAGGGAGCCTTGCAAAGCAGCCCCCGGAATTAGCGGGTGTGAGTTTTTCAGACAGTTCGGCATTCTGCCACTTGGCTGTGCTGCACCTGTTGAACAGAAAATGAAGCATGAAGTTGGTCTCATGCCCTTCCTTAGGGGTAAGGATGAGCAGTTTGGCATGGAGAGCGACCTTTGTGGTTTGCAAGTGACAGCTTTCAGCATAAGGCGCTATGCAACCTAGTTACAGGTAGTCCGTTCGAAGTTAT
This sequence comes from Naja naja, assembly GCA_009733165.1. Taxonomy (NCBI): domain Eukaryota; kingdom Metazoa; phylum Chordata; class Lepidosauria; order Squamata; family Elapidae; genus Naja; species Naja naja. The sequence continues at coordinate 4,083,973 of CM019162.1, read as the reverse complement.
AATAGCACTGAAAAAAATAACATAGGACCATTTTCCACCCTTAGGACCATTGCAGCATCCCCATGATCAAAATCCAGATGCTTGGCATCTGATTCATTTTTATGACCGTTGCAGCGCCCTGGGCTCATGTGACCTCTTTGTGACCTCCTGACTAGCAAAATCAATGGGGAAGGCAGACTCACTTAAGCACAGGGGTGGGATGCTACCGGTTCTGCCTGGCTCTATAGAACCGGTAGCTCTGAAGAGCAGCAGACACCGAACCGGTTCTGTGTTTGCTGCTGTTTGGCCCGCCCGCCTGCCTGGGCTCTTACCTGTCCTTTATTTCCTGCTTTTTCAACCTCAGCTGCTTTGCGCGGCACAGCTGAGGTTGAAAAAGCAGGCAAGAAGAGGATTTTCAAATGCTGCACACCTGCGCGCTGCGCTTTTCAGCTCTCCAGGCGGCACAGCTTAAGGTCTTTTTACACGCATGTGCGCACAAACGTAGTCACCAAACCGGTAGTAACACTGGTTGAATTCCACCCCTGCTTAAAAACCATGTTACTACAGGTGCTCCTTGACTTATGACCACAATTGAGCCCAAAATTTCTGTTTCTGAAACACTTAAGTGAATTTTTCCTCTTTTATGGCCTTTCAAGCCACAGTTGTTAAGTGAATCACTGCAGTTGTTAAAATAGTATCCCAGTTGTTAAGTGACTCTGGTTTCCACATTGAATTTGCTGGTGGGAAGGTCACAAAAGGGAAACACGTGACCCTGGGACACTGCAGCCATCATGAATATAATAGTCAGTTGTCAAACATCTGCATTTTGGTCACATGTCCCTAGGGATGCTGAAAAAGGTTGCAGCTGGGAAAATTGGTCATAATTCTCCTTTTCCTACTGTGGCAAGTAAGGTTGTAAAATGAGGCAAAATTTACTTAACAAATGTCTCACTTAGCAACAGAAATACTTGGGCTCAATTGTGGTAGTAAGTCAAGGACTACCCGTATTCAGCAAAACCATGACTAGACAGAGCACCATTAGCATAATAAGCAAATGCATTCTAACCATGGAGGCTTGATGTGGTTACCATCTTCCCAGCCAGAGAGCACCACTCCTTGCCTTCAACTCTCCTTGTCCTTTCAAACCTTTCCCTGCTTCCTCTTGTGCCCCATGACCATGTAGTCTTGGACTACAAGTCCCATTATGCCACAGAAATGGTGAGTTATGGCTTCAATAGCAGTGGAAAGACTTAAAAGATATTGGAATGAATTTATGCATTTAGATCAAAATGGATTTTTACCAAAAAGACAGATTAAAAATAATGTGAGAATTATTTTAGATACATTGGAGTATTATGAAGTGTACTCAGAAAAACAAATGGCATTGATTTTTTTAGATGCACAAAAAGCATTTGATAATTTAAATTGGCAATTTATGATGCATCAATGCATGAATTTTTGGGGGAAATTTATAAATATGGTTCAGACAATATATTCCAAACAAACAGCAAAAATGATTGCTAATGGGGACTTGCCGGAGAATTTCAATATATGAAAGGGTACTAGACAAGGTTGTCCACTATCCCCATTGTTATTTATATTAACATTGGAAGTGCTAAACAGAAATGGTAGACAAGATGCAGATATAAAAGGGATGGAAATTAAAAAAGAAAAATATAAATTACAAGCGCTTGTAGATGACCTGATATTTATCTTGGAAGAACCACTAGAAATTGGTCCCAAATGAATAAGAAAAATAGAAGAATATGGAGAAGTGGCAGGATTGGAAATAGAAAAAAACCTAACATACTAGTTCAAAAATTTACAGAAAAACAGAAAAACGAGCTGGTTAAGAAAACAAACCTTCAGGTGGGTAAGAAAGTAAAATAGCTAGGAATTTATTTAACAGCAGGATGTGCAACAGTTAAAGAAGATAATTATACAAAATTAATGCAGTGAATTAAGCAGGATTTGGAGAAATTGCAACTCTCCATGATAGGAAGAATAGCTACTATAAAAATGAATATATTGCCAAAACTACTCTTTTTGTTTCAAACAATTCCTATAAAGTTAGACAAAAAGTTTTTTGATGAATTGAATAAATTAATGCTAAAAGACATATGGCAAGGGAAAAAAGCAAGAATAAGATTGAAAATGCTGCAAGAATCTAAAAGCAATGGGGGTTTGGGGTCACCAGATTTATTATTAGGCATCTGCACTTACTTGGCTGAAAGAGAGGATAAATCTGAGACATAGAAGGTTATTACTATTGGAGGGACATGATCTTCAATTGGAGTGGCATGTATTTTTGTGGTTTGATAAAAATAAAATACATAGATATTTCCAAAGACATTATGTAAGAAATTCATTAATTTTAGTAGGGGAAAAAGTCAAATAAAAAAACTACAGGAAAATACCAGTCTGGCTTTCTACAATGGAAACACTGATACATCCAAATGTTATTAACTTGGAAAAAGTGGTAATTTATAAAGACATTTTAAATGAAGATGGGGAACTCAAAGCAACACAGGAATTGCAAAATCAAGATGTGGCCTTACTTGCAAATGCAATCAAGATATGTGAAAGATGCAAAATACATGGATTTTATAAAGAGCCAACAGCACTGGATCAGATATTTTTAGGGACGGGTGAAAAATTAATAAATAAAATATATAGCTATCTGTTAAGTATTAAAATGGAAGATGAACAGGTGAAAGAAACAATGATAGCATGGGCAAAAAAATTTGGATGTAACATAGAATTAGATAAATGGCAAAAACTTTGGGATAGAAATTAGAAATCGACAATGGCAACCTCTTATAAGGAAAATTTGTATAAAATGTTGTACAGGTGGCATTTGCCACCAGCAAGACTAGCAAAGATAAACACCTTTGAACATGTCTGCAAAATGTTGAAAATGTACCGTGTTTCCCCGAAAATAAGACCTACCCCAAAAGTAAGACCTAGCACTATTTTCTAAACCTGCCCTAATATAAGACCTACCCCGAAAATAAGACCTAGTGTAAATCTCCAGTTCCAGGAAGACTTTTCAGGGAGCAACCGTGCACCCGCGAAACACCCCCCCTACACACTCACACCCACTATTTGGCACCATAAATATATAAGACCTACCCCAAAAATAAGACCTAGTGTGTTTTTGGGAGCCAAAAAAAATATAAGACAGTGTCTTATTTTCGGGGAAACACGGTAATCAGATACCAGGTTCCTACTTTCACATGTGGTGGACGTGTCCAAAACCAAAAAAAATCAGGAGGATAATACATACATGGTTAGAGAAAATGATAAAGCAACATACAGTCTTAAAACCAGAAATATTTTTGTTAGGTCTACTATCAGAAAATCCCAACAAAGGGTCTACATATTTTGTTTTTAATTACATTTATATGCCGCCCTTCTCCGAAGACTCAGGGCAGCTTACAATTTTTGGGGGGATACAACCCAGTGTGCTCAGCAATAGCCTTCATTCCATTGTATATGCCTGCTTATTACTAAGCGGCATTTTTACAAAGTCAGCTTATTGCCCCCAACAATCTTGGGTCCTCAGTTTACCTACCCCGAGAGGATGGAAGGCTGAGTCAACCTTGAGCCTGGTGGGATTCAAGCCTGCAGTAATTGCAGACAGCTGGAACTTAAGTGCTAGGCTTTTAACAGCCTGCACCACCAAGGCCCTTTTAATAATACATAATATATATTTAATAATACACGTGTTGACAACAGCCAGAATTGTATTTGCACAATATTGGGAAAATGAGGATACACCTACAGATGAAAGTATAATTAGAAAAATATTAGATAGTTATTAATACTTTGTATAAACAAATTGATTCCAACAATACACTGTTTATTAAGCACTTATGTATTTTAAAGAAGAAGAAAATGTAAAAAAAAAAGAAAAGAAATGGTAAGTTATGCAGCTCCAATTCATACTCAGTGCACACACAGAGGCCCCAGATATGGAAACATTGCTAAATTAGACAGGAGTAAAACTGTTCAGAATCCAGTTCTAAAGCATTAAACACGTTTTATTGGCTGAACCCTCAGATTAAGTGCTTACATTTCAAAAATTCTGACGCTGAAATACGAGCCTGGAAAAAATCTTCTCACCTGTTATTTTGCTGTTCAGTTAGGAAGCAGCGTGCCTGGATTTTCTGCACTGCGCTTCTGAGTTTAAGTTTGAGAACTATCGATTTCCCCAAGACCATGAGAGATCTTTGTGGATGAACAGGAATTTGTTCATCAGAAATTTTCATCCTAGCCAGTATCTTTAGCTTGGGGAATATTGAATAGCTTGTAAAATGTTACAGGCCAGAATCGCTGGAGCTACCCAAAATGTAATACAGAATAATACAAATAATAAAATTGGAAGGGACCTTGGGGGTCTTCTAGTCCACCTCCTGCTCAAGCAGAAGGCTCTGTCATTACAGACAAGTCTCTTCTTAAAAGCCTCCAGTGATGGAGCATCCACAACTTCTGAAGCCAAGCCGTTCCACTGGGTTGGTTTTCTCCTTGATCAGTTTCCATCCATTGCTTCTCGTCCAGCCTCCAGGTGCTTTGGAGATTATTTGTGGCAGGCCCTCAAATATTGGAACACTGCTGTCATGTCTCCCCTAGTCCTTCTTTTCACTAGACTAGATGTTCTTGCAAGTATTCTTCATATGTTTTAGTCTCCAGGCCCTTAACCATCTTAGTTGATGTTCCCTACACTCCTTTTTTTACAACAGGGTGACTAAAACTGGATGCAGCATTCCAAGTGTGGTCTTGCTAAAGTTTTGTAAAGTGGTGCTGACACTTCACGTGATCTTGATTCTCTCCCTCTGTTAGTGCAGCCTAGGATTGCATTGGCTCTTTTTGGCTGCTGCCGCATATTTAAGTGATTGTCCACTAGGACTCCAAGATCCCTCTCCCAGTTACTGCTTTTGGGCCAGGTCTCACTTAATCTGTACTTGTATGTTTGGTTTTTCTTGCCTAAGATTCCTCTGTTGTTCCCAGAGAGATTGAAGCATATTTTATTTTATTGCTACCCAAGATTTGGCTTCTATTCTGTGGCTCAGGACACAATTGGATGTTTTTCCAAGTATAGGTTGTCCTTACAACCACAACTGGGACCAGAACTTCCATTGATAAGGTGGTTAAGTGAATTACGCCTGGTTTTATGATCTTTTTGCCATGGTCATTAAGCAAATCCCCACAGCCATTAAAGGGAGTACATGGTTGTTAAGTGAATCCAATTTCCCCCATTGACTTGCTTGTCAGAAGCCATCTGGGAAGGTTACAAATGGTGATCATGTGACTCCGGGATGCTGCAACCAGCACCAGTCCTTTGGGGGACACTGCAGTGGTTTAAGGACTGGTTATAAGTCATGTTTTTCACTGCTTTTACAACTTCAGATGGTCGCTAAATAAATGGTTGCAAGTGGAGGACTATCAGTACCCTCAGATGCTGCTCCCCGCATCCCATCCCAAGAAATGGATCTTTCCCCAGGCAAAAAGAATTACACCCAAACATGTCACTAATAGTCCTCCTTTTGGTTAAATTAGACATGCATGCAACTGGTTTTCATATATTTTAGCCACCGGCCCCCCGTTATCTTTGTTGCACAGCTGGCTGGGAATTCTGGGAGTTGAAGTCCTCATGTCTTAAAGTTGCCAAGGTTGAGAAATTCTGCAATATGACTGATCCCTCCCCCCACCAATCTGTATGAAGAGTCCTAACCTTACCAGGAAGGACACAACTCCGGTATTTTTTTTTTTACTTTATAGGGAAATGCTGAAATACATTGATTTATTCATCCAGACCCTAGAAACTGCATTGTGTTTGCATGTAAATAGTGTATGTTGGATTTGGTACTTGTGATCCAGCTGCGTCTCACCAAGAACAAAGGTTGCAAATACTGTGCTTTCATCCAAATCATTAACCCACCATCTGTCTGACTTCTAGCTTCCAGCACAGCACCATTCAGGATGAAAGTCCCCCTCAAGAGACAATTCAAGATGAGCCTGCTGGATATCACCAAGATATTCTCCCTCTTCCAGCCCAGCGAAGATGAAGATGGGGACAGAGAAAGACAAGAGCTGAGTCTCGCCGTGTCCCAGGACAACTACCAGCTGTTGGACCAACTGTTGCACCAAGAGCGATACAAACAGGTCATCAACAGTCGGAGCGGTTGGGGGGTGCCGGGCACTCCTCTGCGCCTAGCGGCCTCCAAGGGCCACGTCAGGTGCGTCAAGGTGCTTCTGGACCACGGAGCTGAAGTGGACAGCTTGGATGTCAAGGCCCAGACCCCACTGTTTGTTGCCGTCAACAACGGGCACTTTGACTGTGTGAAGGTCCTCTTGGAGGCGGGGGCCTGTCCTTCTGGGAGCATTCACAACAACTGCACCCCGCTGCTCACAGCTGCGAGGGAAGGAGCCCTGGCAATTCTGCAGGAGTTACTGTCACACGGGGCAGACCCTAATGTCAAACCTCGAATCCCAGAGTGGGCGGCCAACTCCGTGGCCTGCTGTGGACCTCTGTATTTGTCTGCCGTCTATGGTCATCTGGAGTGCTTCAAGACCCTCTTGTTGTACGGGGCTGAGCCCAACTACAACTGCTTGGATAGGAACATGATCGCCCGAATTAAACACCCCAAGACTCTCCTGGAAGTCTGCTTGAAGCACGGTTGCAGGGTGGAGTTTGTCAAGCTCCTCATTGATTTTGGTGCCAATGTCTACTTGCCTGGCATCAGGCTGGGGAAGAGCTCAGCAAACCCTGAAGTGCTTGAGCTGTTGGCCAGAGAAAGAGGTAACTTGTTTTTTTTTTAAATTTAATGTAACAGAAGTCTATTCAATTTCTTAAAATCTCCCTGCTTCTCCCTTTCTATTCTCCCTCCCTTCCTCTTTCCATACATTACCTATGACATTATTTGTTTCTGAGGTAAGCAATGCTACACAAGGTGCATAAAATGAATACAAAAGAGTCACCCAAAGCAGTTTAAGTCACAAGCAGAGAAAAAAAAAACCAGACAGACGTACACATATAGCTAAATCTACATTCACAACAACAGCATTCTTTATACCTTTCCATACTGTATGGGTGGCACACAAAATGAAAAGTTGGTTTTCTTTACAGCCTGGGTGGAAATGACCACCCCTTTCTAAAAATTCTGCAGAATGGTTTTGCATCAGTCACAACTCAGGAGTAACAAAATTATGAGCGTTTGTCCCAAAGGTGCTTTTTCAAAAGGTAACTGGACTTGTTTTTTTTTTCTTGAAAACATTTCACTTCTCGTTCAAGAAGCTTCTTCAGCAAAACATTTTCAAGAAGCAAAACATTTTCAAGGAAAAAAAACCAAGTAAGTCCAGTTACCTTTTGAAAAAGCACCTTTGGGACAGCCATGACCTAGATGATGGAGAATGTCCGTAGGTTTTTCTTAAGCAAAGTCATTAAGTTGAGTATCTATAGAGATTCTCCATCATCCAGGTCATGGTTGCCCAAATATGTTGTTTTTTTCCAAAAGGCAACTGGATTTTCTTACTTTTTTCCTTGAAAATGTTCTGAAGAAACTTTTTGGATGCAAAGCAAAACATTTTCAAAGGAAAAAAAAAAGCAAGAGACTCCAGTTGACTTCTATAAAAGCACCTTTGGGTCAACCATGACCTGAATGATGGAGAATCTCCATAGACACTATGAACATTGGTTGCTCTTGAGTTCCAGGTAAATAGGTTTCTAGGGGTCCTGGGGTGAATTTTAAGGGTTGGTAGAGTAAGGGGGTACACATTTTCTTCCTTTCCCCCCTCTGCAGCTCATCCTAGGTCTTCCAATGTTCTCCAAGGTGATCCTTCTTCCCTTCCTCTTTCATTCCCAGTATCTTTCACATATTTCCCTCCCAATTCTGCCTGGAGCAGCACAATTTCAATCCACCTCCAGAACAGAACAGCTAGATTTCAAGCTGGGAACAGACCAAAAACACAAAGCATGTGTGGTTCTTTGTTCTTCATTTCTGTTGATGTGATGACCTTGAAGGCATTACAGGGAGTGAAATCTTTAGCAGTGTTAACTGTGCAATGATGATTACTGTCTCTCTCCCCCTCCCGGTTCCCTCCTGCTGTTCCAGCGTTGCCCAAATCCTTGATGTCTCAATGCAGACTAGCAATCAGAAGGTTTATGAAACTGGAGAACCATCCCGAAGCTGTGAATCAACTGGACATCCCACTAATGCTGCTCAACTACCTCAAACACCAAGTGTAACAGAAGATCAACGCTGAATTGCCCAGGGTTACCAAGTACTGTAACTGGATAACGCAAAAAAGAAAGAAAGACACTTCTAAGAATTGGAACACCAGTGTGTGATGGTTTGCTTGAATGAATTTGATGGTGTGTGTGTGAAAAATAATGCAGTAGCTAAACAGAGTTTCCCAATTTGGGGAATCTTAAGAAGTGTGGACTTCAACTCTCAGAATTCCTCCAGCCAGCATGCTGGCTGGGGGAATTTTGGGAGCTGAAGTCCACCATCTTAACATTAACAAGCCCACCAATTTCACATTAACATTGACCAACTAAAATGGACAAAAAATGCTCATTCTCCTGGTGGATGGCTGGCAAAAATCAAGCTTTATTCTTGTGGGTTTTTTTTTGAAGATCAAGCTCCGTTGCTCTAAAGCAGAAGTTTGCAACAGTGAGGTTAACAAAAGGGCACATTTAATAAAGAGATTGCTATCCACCACCATGGAATGAATGAAACCCCATTACTCTTATCAGGAGAGGGGTGTTTTAGGAGGAATTCTAACATTCTTTGGTCTTTAACTGTGACATTCCTATGTTTGGGCTGAGCTACCATTTTCATCTGTTTTTGTCAGTCTGCATGTTGTGGTTGTTCTAAACAGATTTGTAGGATGCAGAATAACAGAGTTGGAAGAAACCTTCAAGGTCTCCTAATCCAACCCCAGCTCCACAGAAGATCCCATACGATTCTGGATAAATGGATGTCCAGTCTCTTCTTGAAAACTTCCAGTGATGGAGCACCCACGACTTCTGGATAAAAGCTGTTCTTTCTTTCTTTCTTTCTTTCTTTCTTTCTTTCTTTCTTTCTTTCTTTCTTTCTTTCTTTCTTTCTTTCTTTCTTTCTTTCTTTCTTTCTTGTCCCTCATCTCTACAGACAGAAATCTTGCCAAACTAGACTTGTCCCATCAGGGGAATTCTGGGAGCTGAAATCCAAACATCTTAAAGTTGCCAAGGTTGCAAAATGCCATATTTGAGAGTTCATGTTGTACTGTATGAGTGTTTTAATCGATATCACTAATAAGATTGGGAAATGCAAATATGAATTTAATTATTACTAGTGGAAGCATTTTTAATTCTCTAGGTAAAGGCAAATGCCATTTTAAGAGCAAGCTCACCACATTAAATACAAACATTTTTCTCCTCTCTGGAATTCTGAAACAAGATCAGATTTATTTTAAAGATGTGTATAATTTATATTCCATCGTTAAGTCAATTTAGAACAACAGATTTTCATGAAAGTGATTTTGCAAGCTTAGAGCATAGTTCAGTTTAATCTGGGAGAAGATGAAATAGTGCTGCGATATCACCAGCACAATATTAATACATGGATGAATAAATGGCAAAATTAATTGCTTGGATTCATCTGAAAAGTCACAGATTTTTAAAAATTCATGAGTGCCTTTCTCTGTTGGGATGATGTCAAGCTGGACTAAAACTGCTGCCTTGAGAACTGTTTTGACAGTCTTTTAATTATAATGTCTATTTTAATGTTAAGCATTAATGCTTGTGAGAGGAAATGTGTTTTGTTTTTTAAAAAAGAATAGTACAGGTTATTTTCCACTAAGTGACAGTATTGAACCAAAAACATTTACCGAGATACCGTTATGGATTGTTCTATAATTCTAACAGAAGGGGGCAGAAGAGGACAATTGCACTCAAGCTCTGCTTGAGTGAATCAGGAAGATGCAGTGATGGAGGCTCGATTATAATGGATTTTGGCCCAAAGTTGGCAAAGTTCTTCTTATGTTCTCTTCGCATTTTCATGAAGATCCTGGCCATTTTGTAATGCAAGCCTTCCTCCTCCCCCCCTCCTCTTCCTCCTTGGAAAGACTATTCTGACATAGTACATTCGAACCTTTTCTTTTGCTTTTTAAAGAAAAGCTGGTTTTAGAGCTTACACTTTCATTTCACTGTGTTTTCTGACAATGGTTAGCTGCATCCTAGAGAAAGAAAAAGAGGATTGGAAGCTGGCCCTTTGCTTTGCAGCAGGCCCTTCCCTTAAGAAAAAATAAAATGCTGGCTGGGGATTCTGGGAGTCGAAGTCCACATGTCTTAAAAGTTGCCAACCTTGACAAACATGCTGTAGGCTCCTGGGAATTACTCCAGTGGATAATCTCTAATCTAGCTTGTTTTGACACTCTAGCGAGCAAGATGATTGCTAAAATTCCCAGTGCTTTCCTTTGAATTTAATGTTGTGCAAATGCTGTGTTCTGAGCTCTGTAGTTTTTCCATTCAGCATGCAGAAAACGTAACCTGATGTCTAGCCTCAGTTGGGACGCAGGGTTTTCTTTCCCTCCTGAAGTGACAATAATTGCAAAGAGGTTTAGAGAGAAAGAAAGGGGGCAGAATGAGAGAGAGGGAGGGGAGAGAGAGGGAGACAGAGAAAGAGAGGAAAGAAAGAAAGAAAGAAAGAAAGAAAGAAAAGATAAGCAGGCTCAGGCAGATTTTAAATCTCACCTTGCAAGAGATAAAGAAACATATGTTCTTACCTTAAAAGAAATTCCTAATACAGTTTGCATCCACTAGGAAGAAGACAAGTGGGGTTTCCTTGGTAAGTAAATAAAGGTGTTAGTTTCACCAAATGGGGATTCAATGTCATTGGCTCTTTGTCAACTGATTAGACTATTGGGAAGCCCAGAATGTGTGTGTTTATGACACTCTTATCAACCAAGGTGTATTTTTATTCTTTTATAGCACTGAACCTGGCAATGATTCAGAACTTAGTGCCAGATTTCAAGTCCTTCTGGCCTGAGAGGAATTTGAAAGGGCAGTCTGAGGAACTGAACTGGCACAGAGAATCTTTATTTTGTTTATTAGGAAAATGTATATAGCTGCCCAACTCACTCACCGTGACCCCAGGCGGGTTACAGAAATAAAACCCCAAATCCAAATCCAAAAAATTGCTCATGGTGACAAAGGTGTTCTTTCAAAAGGCAACTGATCTTTGTTTTTCCAGGGAAAAAAAAAGTCCAGATGCCTTTTGAAAAAGCATCTTTGGGACAACAGTGGCCTGGATGACTCCATCGACACCCTACAATGACAATAATCAATCAAGCATTTTTTTTAAAATTACATTTATATGCCACCCTTCTCCAGAGACTCAGGGCGGCTTACAATCTTTGGATTACAACCCAATGTGCTCAGCAATAGCCTTCATTGTATATGCCTGCTTATTACTAAGCGGCATTTTTACAAAGTCAGCTTATTGCCCCCAACAATCTTGGGTCTTCAATTTACCTACCCCAAGAGGATGGAAGGCTGAGTCAACCTTGAGCAGCTGGAGCTAAGTGCTAGGTGTTTAACAGCCTGTACCACCATTTGATGGGCTCCGTATCACCCTGGGGTCCCCAGGCTCACTGGCCAAATCACTATATGTATATGTATACTGGGGAGGCTGGGCTACATCTCCCACCCATCTGTCTTAGAGGAAGTGGACCACATGGAACAAGGGTTCTCAGATGATGATGATCTTGACCTTGCCCCTGACCCCTCACCTTTCACTGGACTCTTCCATCCAGTGCTGTTCAAGTCCCTCCTTTATAAGACCAAGGCCACGGCCCAGATTGGGACTTCTTCATCCTCACCTGTGGAACCATCAGGTGTCAGAAAGGCTGAATTATCTGAACCCATGGTGACGCAGGAAAACATCCCCTGCCCCTGGAAGTAATTCAGAGGCAGTGGAACCAGCCTGGTACTTTTCCCAAGCTGGGAAAAGGCCTTTCATAAGTGTCAAAGTGGAGGCCAATCTTATTTCTGCAGGGAGGATGTCCCACATGGAGGGAACCACCACAGAGAAGAGCCTCCCTCTTGGTCCACCAGATGGACCTCCTTAAGAGAAGGCACCTGTAACATCCCCTGCTTCCCTACTCTGGTGGCTCAGGTAGATACAACTGGGAGAAGATTATGCCAATTTCAGTGTCAGAGGAAGAACATTCAAACTTTCATAATTAGTTATTTCTTGCAAAAAGAGAAGATGCTGACAGCTTCCTAGAAGATAAGTAAATGAATGTTGGATAAAAGTTTATAATTTATATTCTTTGCATGGAAACAACTAGTTTTTTCTCTCTGAATTTCTGCTGATGAATGATGAAGGAAAATAATCTGCTTTGTTTTCAGAAAAGAAAACCAATTCCAAATAAAGGAGATATTGAAACAATTGCGTTTAGCTAATATTGAAATGTTTATGGTCAATGCCTGCATTATGTGGTCATTGACCATATAATCAATTGCAAGAGAACTGAGAACTTCATTCAATTTCCAACAGTAGCATTCATATTTTCCTCCTTCATTTGTGCTCATTTGTGAATTCGAAGTTTCCTTAAATTAGTGTGTGCTGAAAATAGATTTTCAAAATATTTCTTTCTTTACCCAAAGAGGCTTTATTTTTATTGTCTTGCTGTCGAGGTGTTTGAGAATTTTGGGGAGGTTTTACATCTTTATTTCTGGAGGCACAATGTTTTTAAGTGTTCCATTTGGAATGGCTGGTGGTAGTTTTCTTGCTGTGGAGCCTCCTATCCCCAGTTTTAAAAAAGGAGGGAGAGGCTGATCACTGCCAAACACAGGATCCTGTTGGGATCCAGGGGATATCGAACAGGTTTTCCACAAATTCATACCTTCTCCATGTTATTATTATTGTTTTTGTGAGAAGGCCATGGAAATTCATTTTTTGTTTGCAAGATATTTGTAAATTTCTTGTTTCTTTTTTATTGGTTCTTCTTGGTCTGCATTGGTCCTTTTTATCCTGTTTGCTGATAAATTTAGTGTTTTAACTTTTAATACTCAAATGTATTTAATTGTAATTGTTTTATACTGTTATTTATGACATTCTAAGCTGCCCAGAATTTCTTGATAGTGAGATGAGCAGCATATAAATTTAATGAAAATAAAATATAAAATAAAATAAAGGAAATTCTCTGTTATTAAATGGAATGAGAACTAGTAAAGAAAATATGCTGTATACAATATACAATGACCAAACATTTATTTAGAGACTATGACACTGAAAAAAGTGACTTATGACTGTTTTTCACATACACCATTGCAGCATCCCTAGGGTCACATGATCAGAATTTAGATGCTTGGCAAATGGTTCAATGCTCTCTATTTAGGACTGCCCTTGCACACCATCCGGAGGCTTCAGCTGGTGCAGAATGCGGCCGCTCGGGTTGTGATGGGAGCTTCCGTACTCCCATGTTACACCCTCCGCGCGACCTGCATTGGTTACCGTTGCCCTCCGGGTGAGGTTCAAGGTCCTGGTGCTGAGATACAAAGTCCTTCAAGGCATGGGTCCGGGATATTTACGGGAGCGTCTCCTGCCGGCATCGAGAGCCAACCGCCCTGTGCGGCCCACAGGCAGGGGCTCCTCGGGTGACATCTGCACTCAATGTTGCTTGGCGGTCCCCGGGAAGGGCCTATTCTGTGCTGGCCCCTGCCCTATGGAACCAACTACCCCTGGGACTCCATTTGGCCCCTGACCTTAGTACCTTCCACCATGATCTGAAAACCTGGCTCTTCGAACAGGCTGGGCTGTGCTGACCTGGGAGTTTTAAATTTGGTTAGGATCTGTGGGTTTTAGAGGAATTTGGCTTGTAATATTTAATACTATTTTAGGTAATTCATTTATTGTCAGTTTTTAGTTGTTAGCTCTGAGTCCCTTTGAGAGGGGCAGCATACAAGTCAAATAAATAAATAAATAAATAAATAAATAAATAAATAAATAAATAAATACTTATGCAGTGTCCCCTGGGGTCACGTGATCCACTTTTGCAACCTTCTGACAAGCAAAGTCAATGGGGAAGCCAGATTCACTTAACAACCATGGTACTAATTTAACAACTGCAGTGATTCATTTAACAATAGTGGCAAAAAAGTCATAAAATGGGACAAGACTCACTTAACAACTGTTTCATTTAGCAACAAAAATGTTAGCCTCAATTTTGGTTTTCCAGTGATGGAGCAACTACAATTTCTGAAGGCAAGCTGTTCTACTGGTTAATTGTTCTCACTCTTAGGTTTCTCCTTAATTCCAGATTGCTTTTTCCTTGAATAGTTTCAGACATGTAACAGATTGACAGAGTTGGAAGGGACCTTGTAGGTCATCTAGTCCAACCCCCCACCCAAGCAGACCCTACACCATTTCTGACAGATGACAGTCCAGACTCTTCTTGAAAGACTCCAGTGATGAAGCACCCACAACATCTGAAGCCAAGGCATCCCACAGGTTGATTGTTCTCACTGTCAGAAAATTTCTCCTTATTTCTAGGTTGAATCTCTCCTTGATCAGTTTCCATCCATTATTCCTTGTCTGGCGTTCAGTGCTTTGGAAAATAGCTTGACCCCTTCCTCCTCTCTGTGGCAGCCCCTCAAATATTGGAAGACTGCTATCATGTCTCCCCTGGTCCTTCTCTTCTCTAGACTAGCCATGTTGAATTTCTGTAGCCATTCTTCATATGTTTTACCAGTCCCCTGATCATCTTCCCTGCACTCTTTCTAGGGTCTCACCATCATTTTAATAGTATGGTGACCAAAACTGGATGCAGTACTCTAGGTGTGGTCTTACTATTATTACCTCCCTTGATCTTGATTGTATCCCTCTGTTAATGCAACTTAGGATTGCATTGGCTTTTTTGGCTGCCGCTGCACACTGTTGGCCCATATTTAGCTGGTTGTCCACTAAGACTCCAAGATCCCTCTCACAGTTATTGCTATTGAGCTTGGTTTCACCCAGTCTATTCTGTTGCGGCCCCTGACCTCTGGAACCAACTGCCTTTGAGTTTGGCCCCTGACCTCCGCACCTTTCGCCGTGAGCTAAAACTTGGTAGTTTGATCAACCTGGCTTTGACCCCTCGGTTGGGATTGTTTTAATGGTTTTAGTTTACTATATTTGGACTTGTATTTAAATTTAATAGTTTTTTAAGTATTTATTGTATTATATTTTAGTTGTGACAGTCTTCGGAGATGGGCGCATACAAGTGCAAATAATAAATAAATAAATAAATATGTGTACTTTTGGTTTTTCTTGCTGTAAGATTTTACTTTTCTCTACATTGATTTTCGTTTTCGTAGATAGGGCCTAGTGTTCAAGTCCGTCAAGATCCATCTGGATCTTGAGCCTATCATCTAGAGCACAGATATCAAACTTGCAGTGTCACGTTGCCGTCACATGACGTATCACGATGTTTTTTTCCCTTTGTGGAGCTGGGGTGGGCGTGGCCTGAAGTGACGCATCCGGCCCATGGGCCAGGAGTTTGACATCCCTGATCTAGGGTGTTGGCTATTCCTGCCAGCTTAGTATCATCTGCAAATTTTGTAAGTTCCCCTTCTATTCATTAATCTAAGTCATTTATGAAGATATTGAAGAGTACTGGGTCTAAGCAGAACCTTGTGGTACCCCACTGCTTATCGTTAGAGTTTGCAGCAATCAAGTAAATAATTCAGCAAGATTCATTTATAGAAGAAACTTGTTTACAAACAAAAATATAAAACATGATGCATGTATACAATACCCATGCAGCTCTTGCAACATGGTAGCAAGTAAAAGGACAAGAAGCAGATGCAATCAGAACCACCAGAACTCAGAATTCACAGCTCTATATTTATACATACGAGTTACCCTAAGCCACACCCAGTCTCCAAGCCATCTGGCTCACAACAGGTGCTGTTTCTTAGTCACCAAACAGTTTCCATTGGCCGACTTGTTATGGCTATCCCAGCTCATAATTTCTCATATACTGACACTTATTTCCCTCCATGTAGACATAGATCCATTAAGGACTATTCATTGAGTATGGTTTGCCAGCCAGTTACGAATCCATTTGGTGGTGATGCTATCTATTCCACTTTTTTCTAGCTTACCAAGAAGTACTGTATTTTTCAGTGTATAAGACACACTTCCCCTCCCAAAAAAGTGGGTGGAAATGTTTGTGCATCTTATATGTTGCCAAAGCCCCACCGACCTGCCGGCTCCCACCCTTCAGCCTTTGCCTCCCAGCAATTTGGCTCCTTACAGCAAACAGCAAACAGCCTGGCCAGTTTCAGCAGAGCCTGATTTAGCACAAACAGCTGATTGTTGGTTGGATCTGCCTCCTGATGATCAGCTGTTTGAGGCTACAGGGATAGCCATTGCCTATTGCCACCTCTGTGTGCTCCATTTTCGGCCTCTGCATCCCGTTTTTGGCCTTTGCACACCCCAGTTTTGGCCTGTTCCGATCCTGCTGCCTGGAACAGGCTGAAAATGGGGTGCATGGAGGCCAAAAATGAGATGCGGAGACTGAAAATGGGGCATGTGGAGGCGGCAATAGGCGATGGCAGTGAAACAGCTGATCTTCGGGAGGCAGATCCAACCAACAATCAGCTGTTTGTGCTAAATCAGGCTCTGCTGAAGCTGGCCAGGCTGTTTGCTGCAAGGAGGCAAATTGCTGGGAGGCAGAGAAGATTATTTTTTCTTGTTTTCCTCCCCAAAAGCTAGGTGCATCTTATACTTTGGAGCATCTTACAGTCTGAAAAATACGGTAGTTGTGGTCTACTTTGTCGAATGCCTTGCTGAAGTCTAAGTATATTATGTCAACAGTATTTCGCTGGTCTACTAATTTAATCACTATGTTGAAGAATGAAATAAGATTGTTTTGGAATGATCTGTTTTTAACAAACCCATGCTGACTACTAGTTATTACTTGTTTGTTGGCAGATTGGTTTTTTTAATTATCTTTTCTAGTATCTTCTGGGATGTTGGCTGATTGGTCTAGTTTCCTGGGTCTGTTCCCCCCTTTTTGAAGATGGGAACCACATCAGCTCTTTTCCAGTCCTCTGGTAGTTCCCCAGTGCTCCAGGATTTTTGAAAGATGTGGTACAATGGTTCTGAGATGACATCTGCCAGCTCCTGGGTGGCAACTCGAAAACAGGCTTAGGAATGCTTTACGAGTTGAACCCTGGGTTCCGAGTCCCCAGAACCCTGACACTGGGATGTAATCCGTCAGGTCCCAATGATTTGTATTCATCAAGATTTCACAGGTGTTCCCTTACTATTTTTTTGTTGTTGCTTATTTTAACTTTTATTTCTAATCTGTCTTTTACAGTTACGTTTTTGGTAGGTTGGGCTATAGTTTCTTTTTCCGTGAGGACCGATGCAAAGAATGAGTTAAGCAGCTCTGTTGTCCTGACCTTTGGTGCTTTGGAAAATAAGTTGACATGCCATCCTTCGTCCAACTTTTCTCTAGATTGGCGAAACCCAAATCCTGTAATGGTTCTTCATATGATAACCATCTTCTTTGCACCTTTTTTTCCAAAGTCTCAACATCTTTTTTTTTAAAGTTGTGACCAAAACTGGATGCAATATTACAGGTGTGGTCTAAGGATTTATAAAGCAGTATTATTTATAAAGTGGTAAAGTGGGGCCCTTTGCTTCATTCCATTAGTTCTGTTGTGGTTGTCCTATTTTATCTTGTTCCTTCCTTTCCTTAGTTTTATTGCAATTTGTTGTTTGTAGCCCAGGCTCCCTGGGAGCCAAGCAGCATCCATGTTTAATAATAAATATAAATAAATCCATAAATAAATAAAATGTGTGTGTGTGTGTGTGTGTGCAGCTGCAGTCAGTTTTCTGAGATTAACCTTTTCATCTTCCAAGTTGTGCAGAAAAAGCTACAGAAACATCTCATTTTGTGCACTACAGACAGAAACTCCTCCCAATTTTTTTTGACTCACAGTAAAATATTTGCAGGGAAGAGAGCTCTGCACAGACCTTGGGGGCTTCAGAAAGCTAGATCAAAATGCTTGCAATCTCCAATTGTGCATTTGAAGTCCTTCTCACTGTTTAATGTGACAAATGGATGGGCCTTTGATTCCATGGCGTCACTGTTTTGACCCCCCAGCGGATAGCCTTGGCACAATGTTATAAAAATTCTATCGAGAGTTCTGGTTGCATGGCAACCTGTATAGGGATGCACACCCAAATACCCTTTCCTACATCCATTTTGATCAGTATGCATGATATCTTGCTCAACAGGCTATCAAAGAGATTGTTAAGATCAACTGTTGTAAAAAAAAATATTTCTCACCGGTTTCTGAATGTAAAAGTCCTAACCTGGAGAGTGGAAGGAATGATTTTCATGCCCCTTTGTCTGGAAATGTGTATCTTGGTGAGTATCTATACCTGTGTTAGCCAACCTTGGCAACTTTAAGACATGTGGACTTCAGCTCATTTTTGAACATATGGCAATCTCTCTACAGTTGTCATATGAAAAAACAAAGTTCGCTGAGTTTTTTCCAACTGTTTTACCATCAATCCTCAAAGCATGCTGGCTGGGGAATTCTGGGAGCTGAAGTCCACACATCTTAATGTTGCCAAGGTTGAGAAACGCTGAACCATGCTGTCAAAATTTGCCATATTATAGAACTGAGGGGAAGTACTGATAGTGAGAACAATAAGCCAGTAGAACAATTTGTCTCCAGAAATGGTGGGTGCTCTTGTCCATCACTGGACAAGAAGAGACTGGACAACAATTTGTTCTGTAGGAGTAGAAGACCTCCAAGATCCCTTCTAAGCCTGTTGTTCTATGTCCTATGTTTTAACACATGACACCTTGTGAAGATGATGGACCAAGGATGTTTCCTGCAAAAATACAGTATCTTGTCCCTGGCTTGGTTTGGACAATCCCATCCTTTCCCCTGAGGGTTTCTTGCAGAGTTGTTGAGTGTCTTGTTTCTAGGACTCTGCCTACCTTGAAAGCAGCCAGATCAATCCATGTAGGACCATCTGTTGGCTTAGTGGGTCTTCCAAATGTCTTTCTTACACTCTACCACCACCCCTTGGGTCTGTATGTCTGTCTTCCCACCCCCCTCTCTTTTCTGCCCCCTTTTCACTCCTCTCCTGTTTTCTTTCCTGTGGAAATCAGATGAGTTTTATAAGGGATGAGAGCAATGCAAATGAAAACAGACTTGGGATTTGTTACCATGGCAAGCAGAAAGATTTATCAGCGGGAGAGGGGATGGGTGGGGTAGCTCAAGGAAAGGGTGGGAAAGTGTGTTCCTTGTAACCTCAACCGGATGTCCTTCAGCTCTGCATTCTCCTTAAAGGCTGAGCCTATTTCTAAACTATCCCATCACAAGACAGAGAATTTCAATGCACTAAGACTAAACTCGGCCACTTTTAAAACTTGTGCTAATGTGCTATGCAGAATTCTGGGAGTTGAAGTACACAGGTCTTAAAGTTTTAACGTTGCCAAGTTTGGCGAGCCCTGCACTGTGCAAATAATGACTGTAGCAAGGAAGAAATGCTGTAAAGGAAAACAGGGGGAAACTGTTTTATTAATAAGTCTCAGTGTGCTCCTAATCTGTAGTGTGAACCTGATTTTGAAGCCCCAGGAATACTAGCAACCGGAGTTGGTCAGGTTTATAATTCAGTCTTTCTTTCTTGCATCAAAAACCAGTGACACTTTTCTCCTGCCTAGTGAAATCTTGCACATTTGCACATGAATGCCTCTCAATTCCATCTTGCAAACGCACAAACTTAAATTTCCAATCAAAGTAAGAGGAGTTGACGAGGTCATCGGTGCTAGCTTGTCAGTGCTCATTCCTGTCCAGACAGATTTGTTTATCTTCTAATGCAATGGTGTCAACCCTGGCAATTTTAAGCCATGTTGACTTCAACTCCCAGAATTCCCCTGGTTGGCTTGGGAATTCTGGGAGTTGAAGTCCACACAATTTAGAACTGCCAAGGTTGAGAAACATCAAGTTAAGGTGTTAGGTAAATAATATTACAAAAATGAAATAACCATCTTCAAAGGCATTGTTCACTTTCCCTCTATTCAACCCTCCAAATTACCAAACCTGGAGAAACGGTGTGAAAGATTTTCATAAAACACTTCAGCAGTAAGCAAAGTATTTCTACTCTTAAAGAAAGACCTCATTTTTATGATCTCATCTGGAAGTGGGTTGATCTTCACCTTGTCTGATCCACTGCTTTTGAAGTTGGATGAAAACCCCAACTTTCATTAATGAGAGTAGGAACCAAAGAATAAATACTTGAGATAAAAAAGGTGGTAACTCTATCCTTTTTTTGCTGTTGCATGCTCATCAATGAGCTATAGCTGGTCCTTGAGTTATGACCACAACTGAGCCCAAAATTCCCATGGCAAAGCAAGGCAGTTATTAAGTGAGTCATGCCTCATTTTACAACCTTATTTATTCACATGAAGTTATTATGTGAATCACTGCAGTTGTTAAACAAATCTGGCTTTCCCCATTGGCTTTGCTCATCGAAACATGATCCCGGGATACTGCAACCATAGCAATAGGAATAGCACTTAGACTTATATACCACTTTACAGTGCTTTCCAAAGTGGTTTACAGAGTCAGCCTGTTGCAATCTGGGTCCTCATTTTACCCACCTCGGAAGGATGGAAGGCTGAGTCAGCCTTGAGCCTGGTGGGATTTGAACTGCCAAATTGGCTGCAGCAGAAGTAGCTTGCAGTACTGCACTCTAACCACTGCGCCACAGAGGCTCCTAACCATCATGAATATATATCCCAGTTGCCAAATGCCCAAATTTTGACAATGACTGTGGGGATGCTGCCATGGCCATAAATGTGAAAACTCTTCACAAGTCACTTTGTTCAGTGTCGTTGTAACTTTGAAGGTCGCTAAAAAGGGTTGTAAGTCGAGGGTTATCTATTTAAAAAGGATAAAGGAAACAAAGGTCACTTTAGGGCTAAGGAAAGAGATCTGTGACTCAAGTCTTGAAGATCAGACACAGCTTCTCCACTTTCCAGCAATGCCTGTCACAGGAGATGCAAAGAAACTGGAAACGTGGGACAGCATGCCGTACTCTGTGGTTTAGCAAGTTGTGTGAATGCATCTCCCTGTTAAAAACATTATTCCTTGATATGATTCTTGATTCTTAATGAATGTATCTTTTCTTTTATGTATACTGAGAGTATTTACACCAAGACAAATTCCTTGTGTGTCCAATCACACTTGGCCAATAAAGAATTCTATTCTATTCTATTCTATTCTATTCTATTCTATTCTATTCTATTTTCTTTCTTCTACATTGCTTGTACATTTTGTAATGATCTGCCACTAATGAAGGAAAAATCGTTTAGGCCTCAGGGGAATCAAAGGCCATTTCCTTGTGTGTTTTCAGATCAAATCAAAATTTTTATTACAGGTCAGTCTAAATAAGATTCATTAAACCAAACCTACAAAACACAACACACAAAATGGAATATGCAAAATAACATGGCATTCAAGGTTAAAAAGGGACAATAATTGTTGTACTATTTGACTATTTTTCAAGGTGCCAGTTTTACAAGCTGAAAAAACAAACCTTGCAATGGTGTAAATTCCCTTGAGATCCGATGGCCTTAATCAAGTTTCTATCTGTCCTAAGTATTGAATAAAGCAGATGGATAGAGTATTTACACCAAGACAAATTCCTTGTGTGTCCAATCACACTTGGCCAATAAAGTATTCAATTCTGTCCTGTCCTGTCCTGTCCTGTCCTATTCTATTCTATTCTATTCTATTCTATTCTATTCTATTCTATTCTATTCTATTATTTGATGTTGGGAATTGCCATTGATAAAGTTAGTGGGGAGGACTGTTTCGTTGTAAATTTTACTAGCAAAATTAGATAGTTTTTCTGGTTTTGTGATTGGGTTCATAGGTCCAGATTTTAATTTATTTATTCATTACTCAATTCGGGTTTGAAGCTGCTCCACTTCCTGGGACAAGCTGAAAAGCAAAATGCAAATACAGTAGGATAAAGATAATAATAAGAAAATATAAGTAGTCAGATAAACATAAAAAGAAAATATATAGTACAGAAAGTAAAAATAAAGATAAAAATACAAATACTTTAAGATATAAAAAGAAAATCCAACATAGTAACAAAAATAAGAATACCAGAATGGCAATACACAAAAGCTCATTTAGTAATCATTTGAAGTTACAACAGCCCTGAAAAGTGACTTATGACCGTTTTTCACACTTACAACTACTGCAGCACTGCACCATGGTCATGTGATCAAAATTTAAATGCTTGGCAATTGACTCATATTTATGATGGTTGCAGTGTCCTGGAGTCACATCAGGGGTGAGATTCTACCAGTTCGCACCTATTCGCTAGAACCGGTTGTTAACATTCTAAGCAATTCGGAGAACCGATTGTTAGAAGAAATTACTGGCCTAATCCTGTAAGGAAGGCAGGAAGGAAACATTCTGGTGTTGCTTACAGAAACTGCCTCTCCGTTAACCCTTATTACATTCTTGGCAGGACTAGACTTCCTGTCTCAGGAACTTCTCTGGAGTTTTTTCCCCTCCTTTGCTGGTACTTTGCTTGTGTGGAGTGACCATTCAAAGTTACAATGGCACTGAAAAAAGTGACTTATGACCATTTTTCACACTTATGACTGTTGCAGCATCCCCACAGTCATGAGAGGCCAGGCGAGGAGATGCGTGCCTCGATGTGAGTGATATTGAGTTGGCCACGCCCAGCCAATAACATGACCACCAAGCTATGTCCACCCAGTCACATGACCACCAAGCCACGCCCACCACCTAAGCCACACCCACAGAACCAGTTGTTAAAAATTTGAATCCCACCCGAGTCACATGATCCCCTTTTGTACATATAGTACATAAAGTAAAAATAAAGATAAAAATACAAATACTTTAAGATAAATAAACATAAAAAGAAAATCCAACATAGTAACAAAAATAAAAAACACCAGAATGGCAATACACAAAAGCTCATTTAGTGATCATTTGAAGTTACAACAGCCCTGGTAAAAAGTGACTTATGACCGTTTTTCACACTTATGACCACTGCAGCACTGCACCATGGTCACGTGATCAAAATTTAAATGCTTGGCAATTGACTCATATTTACGATGGTTGCAGTGTCCTGGAGTCACACGATCCCCTTTTGTGTCCTCCGACAAAGTAAAAACAATCGTTTGATTAACGTAACTACAGTGATTCACTCAACAACTTACTTAAGGACTTGTTTTGCTCAGCCATTGAAATTTTGGACTGAATTGTGGCCGTATGCGGAGGACCGCCTGTACAGTAACAAAACGGCAATCCAAGCAGCCTCGCAATTTGTTGCATCATCTGTCAACCGTCTCTCAAAGGGTGTGTGTGTGTGTGTGTCCCTTTCAGTGGCTTGTTATACACCCCCTCCCCGTTTTCGTTGTACTGTCTGCTGCTTTTCCTCCTAGTTCCCTTTGAATCCGCTCATTTGGGTGGGGGTCGGTCGGGCCCCGTCCCGGGTCAAGTCGGGCGTCCACTTTGCCCTTCTTCCCCCGGCGGCCCTTCCCACGAAACTCCCGAATCCTTCGGAACTCCCTGCCACTTGAAATGCCGCCGGCCCCGCGGTTCCAAGCCGAGGCGCGGAAGGGGCCGGAGCCGCGCGGGACTCCGGCGCTGCTCCGACGGAGGGCGGGCGAGGAGACGGGCGGCGCCGCTCGGGCAGGCACAGACAGTCGCGCCTTCCCGGGAAAGTTGCCCAGGAGAGGCGGGGAGGAGAGGCGGCGGAGACCCGCCCACCCGCCTCCGCATTGGCCAGCCCGGCCTGCCCATCAGCCGGCCACGCCTTTGGCCGGGAGTAGGGGGACCCCCGCCCCCGCCCCGCCGCTCCTGGGCGCCAGGAGAGCCGGGAGGCGGCGGGCAGCTTCCTTCCCGGCGCGGCGTCTCCAGCCCCGGCAGAGCGCGGTGAGTGGCTCCAGCGGTGAGTGGCTCCGGTGCCTTCGGCCGCTCCCCTCCCTCCCCCGCCGGCCTCCTGCACGCCCGCCCGCCCGCCCCCCCCTCTTGCAAGGCGCGGGTCTGGCCGGCTGGTCGTGTGCACGCGTCCCTCGCCTTTTGTGTCGCCTCCCGGCGGCTCTGCGGGTGCGGGAAGGGCGCGGGCCTGCTTGGCCGCGGCAAAGGGGGTGTTTTTTGGGCTCCTTGTGCGGGGAGGGGGAGGAAGGGGCGGCCGGGACGGGAGGCAGAATTGCTCCCACCCTTCCCGGGTCCTCTTCCTCTCTTTCTGCCGCCCGGCCGCTGCCCAGTTTCCCCCGTAGGCCAGGCGCGTTGCCGGCGCCGGTGCAGCTGCAGGCGCCAGTGCTGGGGCTCCCCGCTCCGCCGGCAGCGCTGAGCTCGGGGAAGCCCCCTGATTTGGGGAGAGAGGCCGGGGAGGATCGGGCTGGATCTTAACCCCCGCAGCAGCTGGAATGAGGGATCGGGCTGCAGGTGCAGTTTTACTGGGCGAAAGGTGCACGTGTGTGTGTGAGTGTGTGAGAGTGTGCGTGCACGAGTGAAGGTTGTTGTGCACACGTCAAGTTCAGCAATTCAGCTGTTCGGATTCACCTTGCCTCGCCATTGTCGAGGGGTCGTGCCTTATATGGCTACTGCAAATTTGAATTGTCTATATTTTCTGTCTGTCCTTATATCTATCATCTACCATTTGTTTATGTATCTATCATTTATCTATGTATTGTCTATCATTTGTATCTATCTATCTATCTATCTATCTATCTACCTATCCATCCATCCATCCATCCATCCTTCCATTCTATCTAGAATGGAATAGAATAGGAATAGGAATAGAATATAATTCTTTATTGGCCAAGTCTGATTGGATACACAAGGAATTTGTCTTTGGTGCAAATGCTCTCAGTGTACATAAAAGATATATTTGTTAAGAATAAGAATCATAATGTACAACACTTAATTATAGTCATAGAATACAATAAGCAATCAAATCATACTAGGAAACAGTCAATATAAATCGTAAGGATACAAGCAACAAAGTTACAGTCATACAGTCACAAGTGGGAGGGGACGGGTGATAAGGAGTGATGAGAAGGTTAATCCTATCCTATCTATCTATCTATCTATTTATCTATCTATCTCTACCTACCTACCTACCTACCTATCTATTCATCTATCTATCATCTCTATCTATCATACTAATATAAAGAAGATCTTAATATTAAATTATCCATTCCCAACCAAAATGATTGTCACATTAGCTATTACTTGGATACAAAATATTACGGACCTTTTTCTTAATGTGGTCCTCAATTTTGATTGAAAAGTGGAAAAAAAACTTAGGCTTGCAATATTGACATCTTAAAAAAACCTTTGACCTTGATAGAACGTATATTTTTTTCTTCTTTTCAATACTTTCTAAATAATAAAGTCCTTCATTTAGAATCTTGAGGACCTAAATAGGATTGTCTTGAAATCTGGGTTGAAATAATAAGATATGTGCTTTTTCAAAAAGTAAAAGAAAAGCAGGTTGCTGATCAGAGGTGAGAAGGGGCTTTGAGGAGCCACCACCCATCAGGATCTGTTCCTCAGGGCTGTTTTGAGAGGGGCTCCCTTTAGGTCACCTTGCCCTGAGTACAGACTGACCAGGGCAGCCTTCCAGAGAGTTTGGGTGGTTTTTTGGGTGGTTTTTTCCTGTTTGGCTCAGGCAGTGGTGAGATTTGCATGAAGTTTGTTTTGTTTTTTTAAAAATTAAAGCTACAAACAATCCTCGACTTAGGAGCAGCAGGGTTGCTGTTGCTGAGCAGAGAGATTGTTACGCAAGTTGTGCCCAATTTTACAATCTTTTTCTTGGCTATGGTTGTGAAGTGAATCACTTCAGTCATTAAATGAATCGTGCAGTCATTAAATGAATCAGTCTTCCTCCATTGACTTCGTTGGAATCTGACCGGGGAGGTCGCAGATGGCGATGATCACGTGACCCTGGGACGCTGCAGCCGCCATATAAACACCACGGAGAGCTGCTCTCTCAGGGAAATGGGCGGCTAAGAAATACGACATGTGCCAGTTGCCAAGCTCCCAAATTTTGATCATGTGACCATGGGGATGCTGTGAGGGTCACAAGCATGAGAACTGGTCATAAGTCACCTCTTTCAGCACTGTTGTAAAATGAATGGTCGTAAGTTGCAGGGTAACTACCTGCACTGGACGTGTCAGGAAAGGCTGAACAGCAAGGCTGAGTGAACCTATGTAGATGCTTCATTTTGGGGAAGACTCTGTGTGTGTGTATGTGTGTGTGTGTGTGTGTGTATTTGTGGATTGTACTGATGGGATCCCACAAGGGGGAAACTTTTCAACTTTTCACAACTCTGTTAATCAGATTAAATCTTTTAGGTCAGGGCTGCTTAATTTTAAGGCAGCTGAAAAAATGCGGAGTAGGATAAATCAGATTTCACTTTTGCCCTGGCCTCGTCCAGTCACATTCATATTGAAAAACCCATTGTAGCACATTGAAGCCCATTGTTCTGGTTTCTCCAAATTACACACTTCTGACTTGGATGGTTAAACTCTGGCCATGCTTCTGTTTTTTCCTTCTTTGGTCATCTCTGTAATGACACAATGGGGCTCTTGACCAGATACAGCTTTGGGACTATACAAGCAGTCTTTGACTTACGACCATAACTGAGCCCGAAATTTATGTTGTTAAAGGAGACATTTGTTAAAGTGAGTTTTGCCCTGTTTTATGACTTTTTTTGCCACAATGGTTAAGTGAATTATTCCATTTTGTTACATTAGTAACTTGTTTGTTAAGTGACTCTGGCTTCCCCCAAAACAAAGTCAAATAAAAAGGTGTGAAAGAAATTAGTAACATTACATGCAACTAAGTTTACAATACATGAAACTTTGTGTTATATGTTAAAGTAATAAGCGTGAATTTTATTATTCTACATAATTTGAGAGATGTCAGATTGAGTGAACACCGTCTTGCTTATGTTGCGACAAGCAGAATGTTTGGTTTTATTGTATTTGAATAAAATTGTTTATTTTTTTTCTAAAAATTAAAAAGAAAACTTGGCTTGTCAGAAGGTTGCAAAGGGGGATCACGTGATCCCTGGACACAGCAGCCGTCGTAAATATGGGTCACTTGTTAAGCATCTGAATTTTGATCACGTGACCTGCAGTGGATGCTGCAGTGGTTGTAAGTGTGGAAAATGGTTGTTAGTCACTTTTTTCAGTGCCATTGTAACTTTGAATGATCACTAAACAAACTGTTATAAGTCGAGGACTACCTGTATTTTTACAGTAAATCCTTGAGATCACACATTTTATTGCTAAGCAAGAAATTATGTGTGTCATACAAGATTTTATGAACTTTTATGCCACTGTTGCTAAGCAAATCACTGCAGTTGTTAAGTGAATCATTTGGTCATTAAGCGAACATTGACTTTGCTTGTCAGAAGGTCTCAAAAGGCAACTTTGGGATGCTGCAGTGGTCCTAAATACATGCCAGTTGCCAAGTGCCTGACTTTCGATCCCATGACCGTGGGGATGCTAAAAGAGTCATAAGGGTGAGGACCTGTCGTTGCAATTTCACTGCAAATTAAAATGGTCACTAAATGAATGGTTGTAAGTAGAGGACTGTTTTTCTGTAATCATAACGACTTTCTGTCACAACAATTCTTTGATATATACATTTATACATTTTTTAAAAAATGCTGTGTGTAGATGAGTCCTTTATCTTCATGGAATTAAATTAATCTATGTTTTGGGCTGACAAGTATTTCCGTACCTACAGTACTATGGGTAGTCCTCAACTTAACAACAGTTCACTTAGTGACCGTTCGAAGATACAACAGCATTGAAAAAAGTGACTTATGGCCATTTTTCACAGTTACAACTTTTGCAGCGTCCCTATGATCATGTGATCAGAATTTGAATTGCGCCAACTTAGAAAGCTCAAACTGCCCAAGGAGCTGCTGATCCAGTTCCACAGAGGAATGATGGAGTCTGTCATCTATCACTGTCTGGTTTGGCTCTGCAACCCAACAGGACAGACAAAGACTCCAGAGGATAATTAGGACTGCAGAAAAAACAATTACTATCCACCTGCCTTCAATCGAGGACCTGTATCCTGCACGAGTCAAAAGGGCTGTGAAAATATTTACAGACCCCTCACATCCCAGACATTGACTGTTTCAACTTCTTCCCTCAAAACGACGCTATAGAGCACTGCACACCAGAACAACTAAACACAAGGACAGTTTTTCCCCAAATGCCATCACTCTGCTAAACAAATAATTCCCTGCACTACTATTACTATCCATCTTCTCATCACTCTTTATCACCCATCCCCTTCTCCCACTTGTGATTGTATGACTGTAACTTTGTCACTTGTATCCTTACGATCTATGTTGACTGTTTCCTAGTATGATTTGATTGCTTATTGTACCCTATTACTATCATTAAGTGTTGTACCTGATGATTCTTGACTCTTGATGAATGTCTCTTCTCTTTCATGTACACTGATAGCATTTGCACCAAGACAAATTCCTTGTGTGTCCAATCACACTTGGCCAATAAAAGAATTCTAATTCTGAATGCTTGGTAACTGATTAATATTTATGACGGTTGCAGCGTCCCAGGGTCACATGATCCCCTTTTGTGACCTTCTGACAAGCAAAGTCCATGGGCAGGCCAGATTCCCTTAGCAACCGTGTCACTAATTTAACGACTGCAGTGATTCACTTAACAGATGTGGCAAGAAAAGTTGAATGGGGCAAAACTCACTTAACAAATGTTTCACCCAGCCATAGAAATTTTGGGCTCAATTGTGGTTTGTAAGCCGAGGACTACCCGTAGTGCCACTGTCACAGTCCTGGTCTTGTGGCCACATCCCTCATGGCTTAGCCATTGCAAAGCATCATCATACTTCTGCAATTTTTTATAACATGAGTCTGTTAAGATCAGAGACTACATTTGTTCCACCAGATTTTGTTGTCTTCAGTGCTTCCTGGTGATAAACTGGGACAAATACACACCGACACAGACAGGCACGCACAGAGATAACAAATCACAATAGGCCCTTGTTCGTGTTTTAAAGCCCTTATCGTGGCGTGATCTGTCATGGACTGGATTCCCATGATCAGCTGTGTGGCATTCTGTCAGCAGTTGGCAGATGCAACATATTCATGAGTGCCAAGACAGAAGAATGTAAACAGAGGGGTCAGATGTCAGTTAAATACAACCAACAGGGCAATCATTGTTTGTGAAACTGAGGCTGGAATGTATGGAAAGAAGTTGAGAAATTATCCACAACTGTAGCAAAGGGTGACGGATTTTTGAGACATGCAGGCATATCTTTATTTATTTTTATTTATTACATTTATATGCCTGCCCATCTTACAGAAGCGACTGGGTATTGTAGAAGTAGAAGTCAACTTAACAACCATTCACTTAGTTAGCCATTTGAAGTTACAACAGGGCTGAAAAAAATGGTCTGTGACCAGTTTTCACATCATCCCCATGGTCACGTGAGCAAAATTTAGCACTTGGCAACTGATCATGTTTATGACGGTTGCAGGATCCCGGGGTCATGTGATCACCATTTTGTAACCTTTCTAGCTGGCTTCTGACAAGCTAGATAAGCCAATAAGGGAAGTCAGATTCACTTAATGAACTCATGATTCACTTAACAACTGCAGTTATTTGCCTTAAAACTGGCAAAAAAATCATAAATGAACTCGTTTAATAACTGCCTTGCTTAGCAACAGAAATTTTGTCTCAATTGTGGTCATACGTTGAGGACTACCTGTACTTCAGGATGACAGAACAATCAACCAGTGGAAACAGAAATTGCCTTCAGAAGTTGTGGGTGCTCCATCACTGGAAGCTTTTAAGAAACATTGGACAGCCATTTGTCCTGAAAGGTATCAGGTCACCTGCTTGAGTAGGGATTGGGCTAGAAGACTTCCAGGGTCTCTATTCTGATTGGTTAGTTGGTTGATGGAACAACGTTCATGCCCAAGGCTTCAAAATTTGTGAAGTTGTAGCATGATTACACACATCTTTATTCCAAAGAGAGGTACATTGAAGCTGGAACTTTTCCTTTTGGGGTTGGTGGATGAACTATTAGGAAAAAAAAAACTCATGGGAGATTATGTCAAGATATGATTCCTTTGGGGAGATTATTTTATCCACAAAGATGGAAAAATTTGGCACTGGCCACCATTGAAGAGTTTTGGTGATATCGACAGAATGAAATTGACAGACGGATAACTGACTTCTTTATTTAGAGGAAAGACAATATTGTCACGTATTGGAAACCCTTTATGGACATTTTGTGCAAAAATGAGGAAAAATGCACATGTGATCAATGGTTTGGATGATTAGACAGAATATAAATTGTAGAAGAGAGTCAGGATGTAACTTCAGAGAGAGTCTATAGAGATTCTCAGCCATCCAGGTCATGGTTGTCCCAAAGATGCTTTTTCAACAGGCAACTTTGAAGTTTTTCTTGTTTTTCTTTGAAGACATTTCACTTCTCATCCAAGAAGCTTCTTCAGTTCTGACTGGATGGTGGAAAATGGAAGGATTTATACTCCTTGCAAACAGCTGGTTAGAGAGAGTGGTTAAAATGTAATTGTACTTTTAATTGCTGTGAAGAATATCAGATGCTACCGCTTTATGCCCTCATATCTTGTTCTATATTTTTTCTATTCTCTTAGGCAATTTTAGTTTTTTCTGTTATTTCTTTCTTTTTCACTTCCTCTGCTCTAATGTAGTTTGTAGAGGTTCTTACTCTTCTCAAAACTTTTAATAAAAAATTATAAACATAGGATAGATAGATACACACACACACACACAAAACCCATTGATTTGATTAAGATTTCTCACTGGTTAATTTTGCATTGGACTGCAAATCTTAGTGCATTTTAGATCACATATGTTTTCAGTTTACAACTGTTTAATCTTTACTGAGTTATTTGCACCCTGCAGTTGATTTATTGTACTTTTAAAATATCAAATAGAGCGCTCTGGGTTGTGTACAGATCAATGAAGAACATAAATCCAAAGCAATATAACAATGATATAACATGGCATAATAAAATTAAACTGCACAATAATAATGACAACCCAGTGAAATCAAGAAAAAGATTAAAAGCAACACAATGTAAAAAAATATGGCAAAAACAGCTGCAACATAATACAGAGCCCAAAATGTTTTAGAGAGATTCTTACAGTGCTGAGGGGGAATACAAGGGCCTTTATAGATGATATGATGAAATCTTATTTATTACGTTGACCATCAGAAGCCAAATAATTAGGAAAAAAATAGGTTAAAAAGATTAAATTAATAACAGTGGCATAAAGAAATGCAAAAGCAAAAAAGCAGAAAATGAAAGGGTAATAATCAAAGAAATAATCATAGTAAAAAAATTGTGGATCCAAGCATTTTAAAAAAAATTTCAACTTTCCTAGGGTTTCCTAGGAAAAGCACAGTTTCTTTGACTGATTTTATTAAAATAAAATAAAATCTAACAAAAAAGCTAATGATCAAGATGGGAAATAGTAAAAAAGAGAGAAGAGAAAGAAAAATAGGAAATGGAAGGTCAGTAAAATAAAATATATATAAAAGGAAACAAAACTACATAAAAAGTGACTTCTGACTCCGTTTACAACAGATAGAAATAAAACTATAGAATAACAGAGTTGGAAGGGACCTTGGAGTTTTTCTAGTAATCTAGTCCAACCCCTGCTCAAGTAGGTGACCGCTTACTATTTCAGACAAGTGACTGTCCAGTCTCTCCTTAAAACCTTGCACTATTAGAGGCATTAGAGTCTTTCCACTGATTAATTGTTCTCGCTGATGGGAAATTTCTCTTTATTTCTAGCTAGCTTCTGTCCTTGATTAGTGAATGGTATTGGTGAATGGTGTTATCGTAGGGAAAATAGGAGGAAGGTGTGTACTGTAAGTTTGCCACCTTGAGTTGTTAACCTTATCAACTTACAAACCTTATCTTTTGACCTGCAGCAGGATAATGATGCAAGATGAAAACACCTTTTCGCACATCAACACTCAACAATCTTGATATGAGGGATCCCATTCCCACTCTTAAAAGAATCAAGGTGGGCCTTCTATAGTTTGACCTTTATGTCAACATTTGTCAACCCTTTGAGATAGGACAAGTCAAGAAATAGGCACCACATGGATTCCATGCTAATTTACTGTTGTAGAACATCATACCAATAACAACTTAAGTCATTTCAGTCAAATGGCTGTCCAGTCTCTTCTTCAAAATCTCCAGTGTTGGAGCACCCACAGCTTCTGAAAGCAAGTCATTCCATTGGTTAATTGTTAGGAAGTTTCTTCTTAATCCCAAGTTGTATCTCTCCTTGATCAGTTTCCATCCTTTGCTTCTTGTTCTGTCTTCTGGTGCTTGGGAGAATAGGTTGATCCCCTCTTCTCTGTAGCAGCATTTCAAATATTGGAACACTGTTATCATTTCACCCCTAATCCCTTTTTCCATTAAATTGGACTTTTAAGTTGGGTTAGAGAGAAACTTGGACAGGCTTTCGGGATGTTCTTATGATGTTCTACAAGACTAAATTGGCATGGAATCCACGCAGTGCCCATTTCTTGACTTAGCCTATTTCAAAGGGTTGACAAATATTGACACAAAGGTCTAATTATGGAAAGCCCACCTTGTTTCTTTTAAGAGTGGGAATGGGATTCCTCACATCGAGAATCTTGAGTATTGATATGCAAAGAAGTATTTTCATCTTGCATCGTTATCCTGCTGCAGGTCAAAATATAAGGTTTATAAGTATGGCTTCCATTTATTGAAATGTTTATCACGAAGAATGAATAGATGGAACAAGGGATACAGTTAGGGGAGATGGCAAAACTGACTTTTAATTAAAGAGAAGGATTGATTTAGTTTTGTTTCTATTGGAAATAACTTCTGGATTTTTTGCTTGAAACAGAAAAAAAAAAGAAACTTTGATTTTAGGTTTTGATGAATAGATTGATTTTGTTATTGTAAAAAAAAGCTTGAAATGTTGAAGCTTCCAATTTCCTTTGCAACAAATATAAGATGTTTAAAAAGTTATCTCTTATTCTATGATTACAGAAAGGTTTTTAAAATTATCTGATGTTTTCCAATCACAAAAATCACAAACCATACTTTCATATTTATTTATGGATTTTTTTTGTTTTATATCCCACCTTTATTATTTTTATAAATATTTATTTATTTAATTTATTAATTTGACTTGTATGCCGCCCCCTCTCCCGAAAAGGACTCGGGGCAGCTCACAGTTAAAACCAGCACAATAAATTAATTATCTAAAATAGAATTAAACTAACCAAGCCAAATTAAACTAAAACCCATTATGATTAAATATAAAAATGAACCCCCTCATGAGGAGTCAGCCCAGCGCAGCCTGTTCAAACAACCAGGTTTTCAAGTGTGGACGGAAAGTACGGAGGTCAGGGGCCAGGCGGAGCCCCAGAGGTAGTTGGTTCCACAGAGCGGGAGCCGCCACAGAGTAGGCCCTCCCCATCACCGCCAAACGACACTGGGTCGCAGATGGCACACCTAGGAGCCCATGCCTGTGAGCTCATACAGGGCGGTTGGTATTTGATGCCGGCAGTAGACATTCCCGTAGATAGCCCGGACCCATGTCTTGTAGGACTTTGAATGTCAATACCAAAACCTTGAATCTCTATAAATAACTGATGTAATGAGTTATAAATAACTCAAGGTGGTGAACGTATCTAATGCTCCTTCCTCCTCCTAGTTTTCCACAACAACAAAAACTGTGAGATGGATTGGGCTGAGAGAGAAGGATGGGCCCAAGGTCACCCAGCTGTCTTTCATGGCCAAGGGCAGACATGAACTTGCCATCTCCTGGTTTCCTGCAAAAAGGCCACAAAGGGTTTCCAGTCAGCAACTATTGCTCCATTGTAGGTAGTGCCAAAGCTGTTCATTTTTGAGCATATAACAATCTCTCTGCAGTTGACTGTATGAAAACAAAATTCCATGACTTTTCCCCCAACTATTTGGCCGTCAATTCCCAAAACATCCTGGCTAGGGAATTCTGCGAGTTGAAGTCCACCCAACTTAGCGTTGCCAAGGTTGAGAAATACTTTCGTAAAGTATCAAGGATTGAAATGAGTGTTGTGGCTGTAGGGAAGATTGGAAATAATGGGTAGGGATTCATCATTAGATCTTGCTTGGTTTAGTCATCTGCCACCAAATCTTCAAGGATGTTCCAATCATTATTAGCTTGAATGTCCCAAAGGTGCTTTTCAAGAGACAACTGGACTTTCTTGTTGTTTTTTTTCCTTTGAAGACATTTTGTTTCTCATCCAAGAAGCTTCTTCAGCCCTGAGAGAAACAAGGAAGTCCAGTTGCCTCTTGAAAATGCATTTTTGGACAACTATGACCTGGATGGCTGAGAATCTCCATAGACTACTAGCTTGAATAAAAACTTGGAGGCAAGGGAATAGTAAGTATTGATTAGCAAAATATTTCGTGCTCCATATTTCAGTTTTGTGGGTAATGCCACAGAACTCCAAGCAGTAGGTTTAATAAGTGCTCATGCAAGTGGTCAGACATTAGAACATGGCCACCTGTCTGGCTAGAATGGCTTGAAGAGAGAAAGAGGTATAGCCCGTAGATTCTTCTTCCCAGTTTCGCGATTTCATACTTTCTAATTAGGGAAATAAGCAAAATTCCTCTGCTTTGCAGGCCAGCCAGGTGTGTTCAAGAGAGGAACTGAATAATGTGTGATGCAGGCAAATGCCAGTCCATGATAGATACCCTGAGAGGTGGCCCAGCATGGTCCATTAAGTTCTGGGCAGGGTTGCTCAGGCTGGCTTGCGTTAGGGGCTGTTCCATGCAGGAAGGAAGAGTTGACTTGAGTCTCTTGGGTTGTAGGAAGCCCTCACTTGATCAGGTTGGATTCTGTTCTGGGCAGCTAGGTCTGTTCAATCATATTCTTTAAATTGTTGATTTATTGAGAATTGGTTGTATGGCAGTGAGTGCATCATCTGTGCTGATACACAGAGCTAGTTGTTATATCCAGTGGACTGGGAGGAGAACAGAAAGGATATATTTTTGAGACACATTTTTAGTGATGTCAACAGCAGCTTGGCTGAAGCTGGACAGATTAAGGCAGAATTGTGGTGTAGATTTAGCTGAGCTTCTTTTAAATGCTCTAATCTTTGTTTCATAGCAGGTTGTGTTCTCTATAGTGCTTACATAAAGGAATTCTCTCCAAAAAATTCTTCTGGGAGGTCACTTGGCCTTGAGAGGGTTAATGTTTCTTTAGCTAAATCTTGATTCCAGTGGCTCAAGGTCGTTGCTTACTACCTATCTTTGAAGTTAGTTCCACTGAGTTTTCACCAAACACTGTGATTTAAATGTGTTTAAATATCAGTAGCTCTGGTTGGTAGTTAGGCTGTTGGTTTGAGCTGTTGGCTTGAGCTCGGAGCTCAAACCAACAGGGTAATAACTATGATTTAAGTTAGACAGTTATGGCTTAAGGGTCAGTTGAGGGAGAAAACACCCCAAAGCTTTGGGCTGGAAAGATTTGATCAAGTTTCCAGGTTTTTTTCATTTTAACTATGGGTAGTCCTCCACTTACATCCATTCATTTAATGACCGTTTGAAGTTACAATGGTACTGGAAAGGTGACCATTTTCCACACTTATGGCCATTGCAGCATGATCACATGATCAAAATCTGGATGCGTGGCAACTGGCCTGTATATATTATGATGGTTGCAGTATTCCAAGGTCATCTAATCCCCTTTTGTGACTTTTAGAGTCAATGGGGAAGGCTTACCAGTGTTACTAGCTTGATAGTTGCAGTGATTCACTTAACAACTATGTGAACAAAGGTCATAAAATGGGGCAAAAGCTATTTTGCTTAACAATGGAAAATTTGAGCTCAATTGTGGCTGTATGTTGAGGACTACCTGCCTTACAGGGATAGTTGAGGTCTTGAAGTTTTGTCTGTTTTCAAGGGATCTGAAGAAGAAAAAAATAATAATATGTGAGCCTTCTAGGATAAGGATTGGGAAATTAAGAGTTCATAGTTCCATTTTCTTTTACAAAGAACTGGAAGAAATCTTCAAGCCTTAGTAGATTCTGTTTTGATTTTTGCCAGAACAAAATAGTTGGTAGAAGTGAATAGTTATTGTGCATCCATCTGAGGTCACCTGCCTTGCCTGTCTACAAGTTGAATGACCGAAGATGAGAAATTTTACCACTGGACAACTGAGCTTCATAAATAATGGATCAAAGGCCATAAGTGTGGTATTCCTGTTTTGTGGTTGATTGGTGTAACATCAAAGCAGTACAAATATGAGATCAGCCGTTTCACTTTTTATTGTTAAGATGTTCAGAAACATAAGTACTCCCTAATCCAGGGAGCAATTATAGCAACTTTACAACCTGTGGACTTCAACTCCCAGAATTCCTGAGCCAGCCAAGCCATACCTGACAACCCCTGCCCTAACTCATGAAAAGTCAATTATAGGACTAGCTGTGGAGCTGTCAGTGCGGGAAGAAAAGGTACAGGCAGTCCCCGACTTACAACCACTATTGAGCCCAACATTTCTGTTGTTTTGCCCCATTTTACGGCCTTGCTTGCCACAATTGTTAAGTGAATCACTGCAGTTGTTAACTTAGTAACACAGTTGTTAAATGGGCTTCCCCATTGACTTTGCTCATCAGGTCACAGAATGTGATCACGTGACCCCAGGACACTGCAATCATCGTAAAGATGAACCTGTCGCCAAGCATCTAAATTTTGATCATGTGACCACAGGGATGCTACAACAGTTGTAAGTGTGAAAACAGCCATAAGTAAGTTTTCCCGGTGCCGTTGTAACTTTGAACAGTTAGTAAATAAATCGTTGCAAGTCAAGGAAAAACCCGTACTATCAGACTTAACCAGTTCTATTAATGTAGGGTTACAGTAAAATAGAATTAGTTCTATTCATATTTCTGCCTGGTCTGTCTATTAAGGTTGACATCAATCTTGCAAGTCTGAAAGTACTTTTCTCCCTCTGTCCACCCAAAAACTAGCACGGGTCTCTTCTGACTCTTGCCCCACCCACACCCCTGCTGTGGGCTGCCTTTTATGTAACCATTCCCTGGTTGCATTTCTTTGCCTGGTCTCCCAAGGTTATTCCAACATACCATTGTAGGGTCTTCTAAAATGGGAATTCTCAACCTTGGTTGCTTTAAGATGCATAGGCTTCAACTCCCAGCATGCCCCAGCCACAACACTGGCTGAGGAATTCTGGGAGTTGACGTCCATGTGTCTTAAAGCGGCCACGGTTGAGTAAAACCCTGTTCTAAAGAATTGCAAGTTTTCTGTGTATTGTCTTGATGCTCTTTCTCTTTTCTTTCCCATTCCCTTCCCTTTTTTCTTTTAGAATTCCCATGATGCTTTGGTCAAAAGATACGAAAGAGGCCATGAAATCATTGGTCTTCACTTAGCGATGCAAGCCAGAATGGCTGCCCTAGAAGCTGCAGGCATCGTTGAGAATCCCAGGGCCAAGTCTCTCTTCGTCAAAGATGGAAAAGAGTCCCAGGAGGAAAATGGGGCAGCCAGCCACCTCTCTGAACCCTGTGATGCTTCCTTCCCTGGGGCAGAGCCAAATCGGCAACAAGCGCCAGCCAGCAAGCTGAAGAAGACAGCGTTTAAATTCTTCGGGGGGAAGAGAAGCATCTGTACCCTACCAAGCTTTTTTGGGGGGAAGAATAAAAGCCAGGCCAAGGGAGCCTCCAAAAAGGGTCTCAGCAAGAGCAAGACTCACGATGGCATCAGTGATGTGGTGCACGAAGAGGCCAGTTCTGGGTGTCTCAGGAGTCCCTCGGATGGAGGGCCAGACTTCCCTCCTCCCCAGCTGCTGCCAAGTTCTCAGAGTGCTGTTTTGGGAGCCGAGCTCAGAGTTGGCTTCACCCAGACCACAAACTTTCTGTCCAGCAGCTCTGAAGGCTTTGAAAAGAAGCTGACAGGGGAGAAGTCCTTGTTCCTGCCGAGATCCAAAAAGGGGCTGAAGGGGCTTTTTAACAGCATTCGCCGTCATCGGAAGAACAAAGTGGCTGAACCTGAGAAGACAGAGCTGCAAGAATGGGCTCTCAGGGACACCGTGACCGAAGAACAGCCACATGGAAATGGGCTGGGTGGGAGTCCTCACAGTGGACTGTGATGCCAGAATGTGCGGAGAATTTCTCCGGCGATGCTGTGCCTCCAGTAGCCAACCATAATGAGGCAGGAGAGATGGACTGCTTGGCCTCAAGCCCAGTTAGGTCCATTGGCGAGACAGCTAGAGGGCCAGCGTGTTCTGAAGGATCTCGAGATGGGCAGCCCAACCTGGAGGACGCCTGTGCTGACTCTGCCTACAGTGACCTCCCTGATGCTTTTGAACCAGAGTTCCTGGAGAAGAGCCCTCCTTGCGTACCATCTGGGGAACAACTTAGCTTGATGTTTGGGGAGGTGACGTCCCTTAAAAGCTTTGACTCCTTCACCGGATGTGGAGATATCATTGCAGAACCGGATATTGATAGCATCACGGAGAGCTCAACGTCTGTGGAACGCAGCCGGGATGCGACCAAGAGGACCTCTTGTTTGGTTACTTACCAAGGTGGAGGGGAGGAAATGGCCCTGCCGGACGATTTAGAAGAGTACCTCCAGCAGATGTGGGCAGGAGCCATTAAAGGAGATGCAGCCCCTGAAGCATGTCTGCCGGAACTCATACCCAAAAGTGACCTTCAGGGCATGAACGGTGCCAAGCAAGAAGTTAATCTATACTCTGAAGGAACAAGGAATGACCTAGACCTCCTGACACCACATAGCGATCAACAAGAATCTGCTCCCAATAGCGATGAGGGCTACTACGATTCTACCACTCCAGGTCCTGAAGATGAAGCTGGTGATGGTTTAGATGAAATCAAACAGGACCGCCTTCCAAGGGACAGCTACAGCGGAGATGCTCTTTATGAGTTCTATGAACCAGACGATGCATTGATGAGCCCATCTCATGGAGATGGGTCCTGGTTTGATGGGAAAGTGTCTCCTTCGAAGATATTTGACCAGTTTTTGGACTTTGCTCTCCCCGATGAGAAGGACTTGATCTGGCTGATGGATCAGAAAACTGAAGCAATGGAAACAGAAGAGCAGAGGCTGGCAACCCTCCAGAAACAGCTGCTTTTTTGGGAGATGCAAAGAGAGCCGGCCCTGAAACACCTCCAGGAGCTTAGAAGAAACCAACAGCTGAGACCAGGGCAGCTGTCTGAATGTAAAATGCAAACAACTCGCTTAGTTGGGAAGAGCTCGAGTTGCCTTGGTTGTGAGCAAATGAATTTTTGTGCTTTGAATGATAGTCTAAGCGGTGCAAAGAAGCTAGCAGAAAACCAAGACTGGGAAGATGATTTCCACAGGAAGCTCTGTCCAGAAAAGCTTTGTGATAGCAGCAACACCACTAAAGCACACAATAGTTGCCTTATTCAGCCGTTAGAGAATGGCTCAGAGTTGGGCTCCAACGGTGAACATCCAGTGCTTGATTCCTGTGCTTTGGCTTCGGGAAACTCTGTGACCTACCCTCTCTACAGAGCACATGGCCACCACAGCTGCTCTCCAAGAGCTGACATTCAAGAGCCCTGCCAGGAACGCAGTGAAGAACCAGAACAAGCTGTGAACTTCTCACAAGCCTTGGTGGAATTCACCAGCAATGGTACTCTTTTCTCTAGCCTGTCTGAAAGTCTTAGAAGCTCCGATTCAGGCTCTGAGTTCACTCAGAACCTTCCTGACCTCCCCACAATGGTGACTTTTGACATCGTCGATGTGGAACAGGAAGGGGAAGGGGAATGTGAGGAGCATCTGGAGATGAACACAGATGAGGACATGACCACGTCCTTCGAGGCTTTCAGGGACACTTATGACTCCAAAGCATCCTTTGCTGAATGTGATGAGCGAATGTTTCCCGAGTATCCTCAGATCTCTTTCCACTGGGGAGCTGCCAGCCTTCCTCGGCGTCTTCGACATCAGGAGTTGAGTCCACCTCTGCTGGAACCGCTGTCTGTCTGCAGGAGAAGCCGATCCCTTGATACCAAAAGTCTGGAGTTTGAGCTGGCAAACCTGCAGCTATCCAAGAAGAGTTTTAGGCCGTTTGAGCTCTGGAGCAGTTCCAAAAAGGATCCTGGACCTCTTGGGTTGGACAATGGCCAGGAAGATGTGCCACATTCTCTAGGAGAAAGAGAGAAGCTATTGGTGGCCTCTCGTGGCCAGGACGGTTGAATGTACCACATGGCATGGAGGAATTTTCCTCGCAAGAAACAAAAACAGGAGAGACTGGTTGGAATACACTCCCTTCTCAAAGTCCTTGGGGAGTATTGGAGCACTCTGACATGGCTCCTCCTTTGGCTCATCTGGGGCAGAATTCCACCAAGGAACCAGCTGGACACCTTCAAGGAGATGGAAGCAACCATCCAGTCCTTCCAGCATTGAGACCATTGATCAGGCCCTCCACTCTGTTTCTGCAAGCCCCTGTAATGTCACCAGAGGGCTCTACTCCTCAGAGGCCTGGTGGGAACAATCTGTCTAAAAAACATGCTTGGGTCCTCCCTTTGGGAGAGAAGGGTCTAGACTTGCCTTTGAGCTTTGATTTTCCTTGCTCCCCTGACAATTCGTCAGTGTGTAAGCCTGGGGATGTGGCTCAGGGAACATCTCAGCTTCACACCAAGCAGTGCTGAGACCACCTGTAGGGGCAAGGCTGAACATTGGGGAAACTCTAGACCCAGAACATTTGGGAAGCACTTCCTGCCAGCTAGTTAGTCTATGAACTTAACTAGACAAGTAGCTTTTGTGAATAGGGCTCCAGCTGAATTGGAATGGGCTTTTGTTCCAGTGAGCTGTGAGCAGACAGAAAATACTGCAGACTGTTGACTTTGGTTTGAAGCTAGGAGAACTGGGTGAAATGATGCTGATGTTTCTCCTTAAACAGACATGTGTGGGTAGAGGGAACTTCTGTTGTTCCACAAAACGATATAGGAAAGAACAGGGACAGCCTCAGAAGTTGAGATGGGAATAAAGTCCTGGATTATTTCCAGTTGCACCATCATGGGAAGAGGAGCGGAAATAATTTCTAAAAGTCAACTAGGTGACCAAAGTTAGGTGGTGTATTTTAGAGGAGCAAAACGCTCAAAGACCTTCCAAATGAGAGGTTCACTTATGGTGAAACTCGTTAACTCCTAGTTTTTGAGGGCAAGTGTGCTTGGAAGTCAACCTGCTAAGCTGCTTTTATTCCAGGAGATGCCTGTAGAAGAGAATGCAAATAGAGAGGTGCTGGCATGCTTACCTTTTTGGTCCCAGAACCTCTTCCAGAGTGGGTGGGGGCACTTTTTTCTCTTTTTTTAGTTGGGAGGGAAGTAAAGGGACAAAATTAGTGCCTTAAGCCTTCTAAAGGCTTAGCACCGTTTTTATCCCCCAACTGGTCTTGGCCTGGGCCATGGTTGGAATGTGGCCTTTGACAAGTGGCACAAGGTCTTGGATAGCCTTGAGCCAACAGGAGTCTGGCACTCGTGATATATAGGATTGCAGTTGTGCAGCATATCTTAACTGCAACTTACAGCAGTGTTTCCCAACCTTGGCAAATTGAAGATGAGTGGATTTCAATTCCCAGAATTCTCAGCAATGGCTGTGTGGCTGCGGGATTCTGGAACTTGAAGTCCATATACCTAGAAATGGCCCAGGTTTGAAAACCCTGCATTAGGGTGTGCTTGCTCAATTCAGTTGGGCTTTCTGGGGTTTTCTTGGGGCGGTGGGAGGCAGAATACAACCTGGTGCTTGTCAATGAGATTAGGTTGCAGGGATGGGATGGGCAAAATAGCAAAAAGTTGGCTGTTAGTTAAATTAGGGCAAGATGTGATTAGAGGGGAAATGGGCCAAAAAAGGCTCTGGAATATGTATTCTAGGAGGATCTTACTTGGGGGTATATTGCTTTTAAGAAGACATGCATACAATTAAAAAAATTAAAAACACTGATTGATACTGAAACAAAGTAATGTCAACACAGTTGAGGTCTTGTAACTTCTGAAAGAGCATATTTTAAAAGGAGTGGGGAACCCCAATGCATGTGCAAAACTGCCCTTATTTAAAGTAACGGGATTCTGTTATTTTTTTATTTATTATTATGGTTAAATTTTAGAGCAGTGCAGCACTTCCAGTTTGATTCCAGAAAGGAGCCTTGGCTTGCTTGTACAGTAGGTGTTGGTTTCTGTGTGTGTCTCTCTCTGTGTGTTTGTGAACCTTGCCCGAAGCGCTTTCAATATGCTGTGCCATTTTCCAGGATCAGCTGGCCATTGCAAAATGAAGCCATCCAATCTAAAGAAAGGATGCAGTTGCTTTAATGAGCTACATCCAGACTCCGTGTGTGTGCTCCGAAGTTCATTTTTGGGAATCAGATTCAAAGTGCTGCTGGGCAGAATATCTGTTGAAATCAATTTTTTAGGGTGCCTAGAATGGCTGTTCATTGAAATACGGGATGCAGAAAAGCTTCTTAGGAAATAAAGCCTCCATTAGTTGGCCAAAGTAGACCTGGTCTCCTGAATTCCTCTCACAGCTGTCTTGTACTGTATCACAACTTGTCCCTGTTGCATATAAGAAGGTTGTGTGTCTAGGGAATTGTGACATTCCAATGTGCACTTTTTATTTACACACATGCATGTGCACACACACACACACTAAGCTGTTTGTTTGACCAGATGGGGAGAAGTTCCTTCTCTTTCCAAGACAGACTGGCTAGAAAATCCAGGTCTTGTGTCCCATCTGTGCATATTGCAGGGCAGGTAACATGAGGCAAAAGCTCTCAAGTCTGTCTCTTTGTTAAAGACACGGGTTCAAGATATATATATATATATATTGGATGGAATGAGGGGTCCTTGGTGCTCTTTGAGCTTGGTTGTTTTCTTGCAGACGTTTCATTACCCAGACTAGGTAATATTATCAGTGCTAGTGAGTATAAGTAACACTGATGATGTTACCTAGTTTGGGTAATGAAACGTCTGTAAGAAATGCTCAGAAAACATCAAGGAGTATTTGAACTACAAATATTCTTTATTAATATTTGCAGAAGTTTGTGCCGGAGAACTTCAGGGAGTGTCAGCTTTAGCAATCCATGCAACACGTTTTTCATGGTGGCATTCAGAATTCGCAACTGAGACAAACTTTGAAAGTCTGATTAGAAGGTATTATTATTATTATTATTATTATTATTATTTATTGGACTTGTATG
Source organism: Naja naja (assembly GCA_009733165.1). NCBI lineage: Eukaryota > Metazoa > Chordata > Lepidosauria > Squamata > Elapidae > Naja > Naja naja. The sequence goes on along the minus strand of CM019162.1, from coordinate 4,040,655 downwards.
CCGCCCCTTCTCCGAAAGGACTCAGGGCGGCTCACAACTAAAAACAAACAATAAATTAATTAAAACACGATTAAACATAACAAGCCCAATTAATCTAAAACTACAATACAATTATAAAATTTAGAAATTTAACTCCCCCTCCCGAGAGGTCAGCCCAGCCCGGCCTGTTCGAACAGTTTGTGCTAATACTTCAGAATCTTTTTTGCACGAAGATCGATGAAATTTTTTTCCCCGCAAAAGTTCACGGGCAGAGCAAGAGCCGGTCCAAATTCTGCATGACCACAAATAAGTTGACAAGCTATTTGTGATTATCACCCCTTCTTCATTTGGCTGCCGGAAAGCCCTTGGATCCTGGTCCCTGAAATTAGGTAGTGAGATTTTACTTTTTAAAGAAATGGGAATGAAAAACAAAACCATTGTGATAAACTTAAATGACAAGCTTGGGGCATATCATTTAAGTTCTCCCTCTGAATAGGAGCTAGAATATTTGATGCTGTCCTCTTCTGGATGCTGCTCTTGAGAAGCAGAAAATGGGGCTCTTGGCCATAAAAATGCTGCTTCCATTTGCAGTAAATCAAGGATTTACCATTTAGGAGTAGCCGTCCCTAGAGAGAGAAAAGCTGAACTCTGGTAATAAAAGGGGGACAAAGCTATTACAGGTAGTCCTTGACTTATGACCACAATGCAGCCCAAAATTTCTGTTGCTAAGCAAGACAATGGTTAAGTGAGGCTTGCTTCATTTTACGACCTTGCTTGCCACAGTTATGAAGTGAATCATTGCAGTCATTAAGTGAATCTGGCTTTCCCATTGATTTTGCTTGTCAGAAAGTTGCAAAAGGTAACTACATGATCCTGGGGCACAGCAACTGTCATAAGTGTGAGTTGCCAAGTGGCTGAATTTTGATCACATGACCACAGGGATGCTGCAATAGTTTTAAATGGGAAAAACAATCATGTCAGTTTTCAGTGGTATCATAACTTCAAACGGTCACTAAATAAATGGTTGTAAGTCCAGGACTACCAGCAGAGGGGAAATGCTTGAAGTCCTGAAGTCTTGAATAAAAATAAAATAAAGGTCAGGCTTTGGTGTTTGGTGCAAACAAGCAAATTGGGCAGAAAAGTCTTCTTAATAATAAAAAGACTGTTGGAAGGGACCGTGAGGTCTTCTAGTCCAACCCCCTGTTCAAACAGGAGACCCTATACCATTTAAGACAAGTGTCTGTCCATTCCCTTCTTGAAAGCCTTCATGCCATGTTAATTTTTGGGAGTGTGAGGTGTGAACTTGCAAGTTATGTAATTGGAAGCCCTACCTTCCCATCTCCAATGTTTGGGAATACGTTTTCCATCTGATCTCCATATTCTCAGACTCTTCTGGTCTTGGACTTTGCTGCTTACCATCAATTTGCCATCTCCTCAGGATTCCAACTAGGTTAGTGAATGGGAAGATTTACTTGAAAATATCTGAAACCTCCCTCCAAACATTTGATGGCACATCAAACTGGGTGTGACTGAGCCCAACGGTAGCCTGTTTGTTAACTCCACCCGTCTTAAAATATCTAAGATGGCTTTCCTTTTGAATGGCACATCTTGATACCTACAGCAATACCCCCTGTTGCTTTTAGCCAACATGACCATTGGCCAGTGTTTGGATCCCATACACTGCAAATCTGGGTGATTCCAAGCTGAACATCAGCTCATTGACCATGGTGTGGTGGGGCCATCAACACTTGAAGTTCCTCCAAATGTTGCCTGCCTGGGACTTCTGAAATGGGGTGGGTGGAATTGAGAGGCATGATCTGTTGAAGGGACCTCTGTTTTCAATTGCTGCAAACGATTATGCTGCCGATAGGATGATAAAGTTTATTGTAAAGTGTTTTGTTCATGGATTGATGCTTTCGGGTATGTTGGGTTTGGTGTGGCGTGCACATAGTTCTTTCTTCCTTTTGAATATATCACCAAAGACATCTTGTGGAATTTGTTAAATGGTGTAAACACTTATCTTTTTTTGTTCAGTTGTTTGGGGGAAAGGGGTATATCATAGGTATTCAAACTAATAAGAATGTTTGTCTACAGATATGTATTTGTTAGCCTTCGAGTTGTGAATATTTATAGAATTTTTTTTTTCCTAAAGAAAACCAATTTTATAATATACTAGGGTGCCTAAGACTTTGCATCTGACCTCATTCTAAAGGGGTTTCTGATTTCGGTGTTGTGGCCTCTTTGAAAAACAATGTGAATTGTTGCAAGGAAATGTTGGCTGAATTGTGAGGATGGGCAACCACGGAAGGTGGCGTGGTAGAGCTGGAATGGATCTCCTTGTGTTACGATCTCTCTTGTAGCCTTAGTTGATTGGACATGTTTGATTTGATAACTTTCAAGGCTCAAGAAATAGAGTAAAGATGGCAATTTGCATAGCACCACACATTACACAGAAGGAGAAATTGTTCTGACAGCTAGGTGGAAACTGTCTTTGACGGTTCCCTTGTATTGAAATATGCTTGGTGCATGCAGAAAAACAAACGCCCATTAGCTCTTTGAGGTAGCCCAGATAACTAGCACAAGTACAAGCACCAGCTGTACCTTTGTTGTAAGATTACATTAACAGAATCTTGCATGTCTGAAAATACAGGCTGTCCTCGACTTACGACCACAGTTGAAACCAAAATTTCTGTTTCTAAGTGACACATTTGTTAAGTGAGTTTTGTCCCATTTTATGACCTTTCTTGCCACTGTGAAATGAATCACTACAGTTATTACATTAGTAACAAGGTTGTGAAGTGAATCTAACTTCCCCAATGACGTTGCTTGTCAGAAGGTTGCAAAAGGGGATCACATGACCCCAGGACTCTGCAACGGTCAAAAATATGAATCAGATGCTAAGCACCTGAATTTTGATCACACGGCCACATGGATGCCACAACAGTCGTATGAACAACGGTCATGTAACATTTTTCAGTGCCACTGTGGCTTTGAATGGTTACTAAACAAACTGTTGTTTAATACAGGTAGTCAAAACCTGTATTAACTCCCTCCTTTCCTTTTATTCTCCAGAAACTAGGAGGGTTCCTTCTGAGATTTTTTCCATGTCCCTTTTCCTTTTGTGGACTGAGATCCCATTTTTATGATGGTGGTCTAAGCTGCACCTCTCTTCTGTCTCCCAAGGTCATTCGCACATACTGATACAATATCAGAAGGAGGAATGAAGGAAGTAAAAGGGCCTTGGTGGTGCAGGCTGTTAATAGCCTAGCACTTAGCTCCAGCTGCCTGTAATTATTGCAGGCTTGAATCCCACCAGGCTCAGGGTTGACTCAGCCTTCCATCCTCTCGGGGTAGGTAAAGTGAGGACCCAAGATTGTTGGGGGAAATAAGCTGACTTTGTAAAAAATGTCGCTTAGTAATAAGCAGGCATATACAATGGAATGAAGGCTATTGCTGAGCGCATTGGGTTGTGCTCCAAACATTGTAAGCCGCCCTGAGTCTCCGGAGAAGGGCGGGATATAAATATGAATTAAAAAAAAAAGTCTGCAAACCTTCCCTGTTGCCCATCTAAAATGGTTCAGCTCAGCATTATGACCTCCTCATTCTTGGCACATTGAAATGAAAGGACATAGGTCACAAAATCTGAGGCTCCGCTTTCTCATTTCTGGGGTGGTGGTTCATTTTTCTAAGGGCTGGTCGACCAATTCTGCAGTTGAAAGTCTACATAAGGCGGGAACACGCAAATTTGTTTGGGACCCAGGGAAGGGCTTTCCACTCCTCCAAAGACGACTTGCATCAAGATAAAAGAGTTTTGTTGCAGTGGTTCCTTCAGGTTTTTAGTGTGTCCTTTCTTCAAGAAGTCATCACTGGATCAGGCAGTCCTGGACAATTTTCATCCAGTTCTTCAGCCTTCCTTTTTTAAGCTGTGGGAAATATGGTCAGGCAATAGCTTCAGAGGTTCCTGGATTATTTGGAAATGGATTATTTGGATCAGTTTCAACCTGGAGGAAATGGATTATTTGGATCAGTTTCAGCCTGGACCATAGTCCAAAGATTGCATTGGTTGCACTTGTGGATAAGCTGTGATAGAACTTGGATGAGAGACATCGGAGTGTTGGTCCAATGTTCCTTGACCTTTTAGTTGATTGAGATACTGCTAATTACAGTACTTTTGGATTGGCTATGGGGATTTGAAGTGGTGGGCACCAGATTATGATGGTTCTCGTTTTCTGGTGGCTTCTACATAGCATTAACAGAGATCAAGTCTATGGCCCGTCATCTGTGGATGCTCTGGGGCTCAATGCATTTGCTCCTTCTGTTTCAACAACTACACCAGAGGTCTCCAAACTTGCCCACTAAGACTTGTGGACTTCACCTTCTGGAAGTTGAAGTCCACAAGCCTGAAAGTGTCCAAGTTTGGAGACCCCTGATCTACACAGAACCACTGGCTGAACCCATCCATTGGTTTGATGTCCACACTCATCACTTTGCTGATGGTACCAAACTGTACCCCTTGACCCCAACTCTCCCAAAAGATGCTGCTCAATGTTCTTTTCCAATGTCTTGAGTCTGGGTAGGTCTGAATGCAAAGGAACAGACTCGGGCTCAATTCTGACAAGACTTGAATTAGTTCTAGATGTTTGCCCATCCCCTTTTGTCTGGAGGACTTTCCAACTCTTGGATTTATTTAAATATGGGGTGACACTTCCTTATTCAAGACTGCCTCTTTGAGGTAGACCAAGCTTGAACATAAAAGTTATGAATACTAAAATGAGTTTTATTATAAGGTTACAGTAATATAATCTTTCAACTCTCACTGTGCGTCCCCTTCCCTGCCTTTCTCCTGAAGAGAACTAGGGAGGGTTCAGTCTGGGAGTGTTTTTCAAGTTACATTCCTGCTTTGGATTCAGATTTATCTGACCATTCCTTGGCTGTGGCTGCTTTTCCTTCTCCTCAAAGTTATTTTTACAGCTCATTATGACTAGTATGTAATCTTGGAGACAGTAGATTGCTTTGGACTCAAAACTCCTGTCTGAAGAACACGTGGCCACTGTGACCAAGAAGCCCTTTGCAAAGATCTTCTCATCTGAAGAACCTTCTTGGATGAGAAGTGAAACATCTTCAAAGAAAAACCAGAAAGTCCCGTTGCCTCTTGAAAAAGCACCGTGACCTCCATAGACCCATTTAATCAGCCAGTGGCATTCATTCCTGGATCAGGAGGCAGCCCATGGCACCTCACAACTGGAGTACAGCTATGCAGTTTACATGCAGCTGCTCTTGAAGACCCTTGGAGGCTCCAGCTGGTTCAGAAGGTGGTGGTGCAGGCAATAATGGGAAGTGCCATAATCAGGCCATGTGACCCCACTGTTCAATGAGGGCCATTGCTTATCAGTTAGCTTCCAAGTACGGGAAGTCGTCAACTTATGATCACAATTCAGCTCAAAATTTCTGTTAGTTGAGGCGACTGTTAAGTGAATTTTGCCCAATTTTACGACCTTTCTTAGCTTGGTTGCTAAGTGAATCACTGCAGTTGGTAAGATAGTAACCTGGTTGTTAAGTGAATCTGGCTTCCCCATTGACTTTGCAGAAGGTCACAAAAGGAGATCATGTGATTTTGGGACACTGTGACTGTCATAAGTATGAACCAGTTGCCAAGCATCTGAGTTTTGATCACATGATCATGGGGATGCTATAAAGGTCATAACTGAGAAAAATGGTCTTAAGTCACTTTTTGGTGCCATTGTAACTTTGAACAGTCACTAAATGAACTGTTGTAAGTTAAGGGCTATCTGTGTAATTCAAGATGCTGGTTACCATCCAAAAAGCCTTTTGTAGCATTGGATGTAGTCATTTGTGGAACCAGCTATCTCTGATCGTTTCTGCTCACCTGGTAAGATTGAGCGGAGTAGATGTACTCCTGGTCCCTCTGATTAAACAATGCCCTCTGCCAAGATCTAGGAAGCATGTCTTCCTATCACAGTTCCAGTTCTCTGGAATAAGGTCCCCACAGAAATCCATGGGGCTTCCCTCTTGATGTTCAGAAACCCTCTGAAAAGCTTGCTCTTCTCCCAGGCCTTGAGGTAGGACAGCGGTTGAGCCCCATGGGACCTGGATCAGGGGTCTCCAAATTTGGCAACTTTAAGACTTGTGGACTTCAGCTCCCAGAATTTCTCAGCCACCATAGGAATTCTGGCAGTTGATCTCCACAGACAATCCCATGGAATGTTTTGACTCTAGCTATGGTCTCTTCTGGACATAGCCAGTCTGTATCTGTTATCATGGTTTCCTTCTTTTTAAGCACAAGCTGGTCAAAGCTTACTGGAGTAGACCAGTCTCTAAATCAGAAAGAAATGAAAAGAAATCAACCCAGTTTCATATATGAAGAAAAGAGGATGGTTGATGCTTCTATATGTGCAATGAAAAGCAGGGGGAACATGTTAATAAGGATTGTAGACACCAGTGGACTTTATTTAGTGTATGACATGTGTTAGCCAGGGATCACTGAGGTGGCTGGCTGCCTCTGTGAAAGGGATTTTTTTTGGGTGGTGTTATCTTTACCCACTGGACTCCTGAATACCAGTTGGCATTCAGAGGAGGCCTCTTGTCCCTGCGCGGTTTAGTCACTCATAGGAATCGAACCGCCGAGCTGCTGACCTCAACGGTGCACAGGCCCAGCGTCTTACCACATGAGCCACCGCGGCCCCTATCAGTGGACTTAAAATTGGTGTCTGCCTTCATTCATCTTGTCCTCCAGTTATCTTGTCCTTGAAACGCTCACCTTGATTTTTCTCTCTTGGAGAATATCTGGCTGGCGTACATTTTTGCTTTGGATTGGGGAATATAGTGTCTTTCTCTTAAACGGGGATAGGCAGCCTTGTCTGCTAAAATTATTAGGCTTCCAAGGGAATTTACAAGGGGTGTCTGATGACCTATTTGCAGAACGGGTGGGATTGGACTTAACAATTCTTCCTTGTATCTTTTCTTCTTAACTACTTGGTGCACTGACACATCTACCTTAATGCCTGCTGTTTTTAAAAAAAGAAAACTGAATATCCTATTGCTGGACATTAGTGATTTGCAGAGTGGTTTTCAGGAATTGTGGGTTGTGGCCACAAATTGGGTAGGGTGTGGTGGCAAAGAATGCAGTATTGCAGGCTAATTCTGCCCACTGTGTCAGGAGTTTGATCCTGACCAGCTGAAGGTTGACTCAGCCTTCTATCCTTCTGAAGTCAGTAAAATGAGGACCCAGATTGTTGAGGGGAATAAACTGACTCTCTAAACCATTTAGAGGGCTGTAAAGCACTGTGAAGTAGTATATACATCTAGTGCTATTGCTATATGAACTGTTGCCAAAGGCTGCTCACCCCAACTGTAAGCTAAACTGATTTATTGCTGCTTTTTTTTGTCTTCATGTTTCTTAAGATGATGCGTCTGTTACATTTAAAGAGTAGAAGAAAAATGATTGTGCCAAAATATTTCTACTTTCCAATGTGCTTGTTGTGTGCTTTACAGCTTTGGTAAAGATGTTATTCCATTTTCAGTTGTTTTAAGTTCATGTGAGAGAAAATTTAAACCAATACCTTGGGATCTTCTTTTCCTGAAATGTCAAAAGTTAGTTGTCAGCATACGAAGAAACAAATACATTCCAGTTCCTTGTCTGATTTTATACAAAATCTTAACTCTAGATGCATAGAAGATGCAAATTTAAGGTTGACATGATCTGTGTTTAAGCAAATATGCCGTATTAGTACAATGTGATGTGTTGGTTCACAAAAATGATTGAGATTGTTTTGGTTCAGGATTTTCACAACACAATTTAGCTTGTCCTAATTTTGCATAGTCAGCATCTTAGATCAGTGTTTTTCCAACTTGGCAACTTTAAGATGTGTGGACTTCAACTTCCTGAATTCTCCTGGCTGAGGAATTCTGGGAAGTCCACACTTCTTAAAAGTTGCCAAGTTTGAAAAATGTTTCAGTGACCATCAACCAACTGAGAGGACTGATGCTAAATCCCAGCCTAGCTTTATTATTGTCAGCTTTTACTGTATTAGAACTGTGAGGGCCTTAAAAACTGGGTTAGGGAATTGTGTGTTCTCTTATTCTTTTTTATGAGCCCAGTGAAAAACTTGATTTATTCCCTTTTTTGCCTGACGGTTTCTAGCTTCTTTTTAAAACAAAGGATTTTACATCTCTGGATAGTATTAAAATGTGCCATGTTACAGGAAAATGACAACTGGAAAAAAACCTGCCTTTTTAAGAGTGGCAGAATGTTTTACTGAAATCATACTTTGGGCTGTCCTTAAATGTAGTTATGAATTTGTATTCTTGATAAAAATGTTTTCATTTAGAAGAAGAAAAAAGCAGATATTGATTGAATAATGAAGTGGGACACATTCCCTTTGTCATGTAATGACTGTGAAATCACTAATACAGATAGTCCTCGACTTATAACTGTAACTAAGCCCAGAATTATAGTCATAAGTCATTGCAGCCATAAATTGAGGCATCATGTGACCAGATCCAATTTTTTGACATTTTTTGTAGCAGTTGTTAAGCAAATCCATTTTCCCAATGAGTGAAATCAGCAAATTGTGGTCACATGACTGCAAATGGCTGTAAAGGTGAGATGGTTGCAAAGTGTCAAAAATACAGTCATGGGATCATGCACAATAGGATAGATGTAGCCATTGTAAGTTCAAAAACAGGTCGTAAATAAGGGGAAGACTGCTGTAACTTTGAACAGTCATTAAGTGACCAGTCATAAGTCAAAGACTACCTGTATATCTCCTTTTTGATTGTAAATACACAAATCAAGTAAACCTGAAGGACTCTGTAATCTACATGGGCACAGAAGGACATCATCTATATCTTGAAACTTTTCAGTCTTTACATATTTTTGATTGTATATTGCAAATAGTTGGATATTCAAAGAACAATGGTTAGATATGGATTTTTACAAAACTAGACAGAGAAAAATTAATACTTATTTGGAGGGGCAGAATTGATCCCATGCTACATTTTGAGAACTGTTTAAGACTCAATAGTGAACAGAGAAGTTCATAGCTCATATTTTGCTGGATATTAGCAGATATTGCTCTTATTTTGTCCTACTCTAGAGAAGGAGCTGGATTTTCCATTGATCCGTGTCTTGTGCTGCTTTTTCTATACACAGGCAGCTAATTATGGTCACACTGTATATACATGAGTTGAGCTAGATCAGGAAAATGATGATATAAAGCAGTGTTTTTCAAGCTGGGCAACTTGAAGGTGTGTGGACTTCAACTCCCAGAATTCTCCAGCCAGCACGGCTGGGGAATTCTGCGAGTTGAAGTTCACTCAAGTTGGCAAAGTTGAGAAACACTGATACAGAGAAAACTTCCACAAGCAATCTTTTCTCAAACAACTTTCTACCATCCTAAGAGATCTAAGATCTGGTGCTGATCAACATGGTGAAATAATCTCACTGACTGTCATAGAATTTTGAAATTGTTCATGCTGAAATTGCAAAGTATATATAATCACTGCCAAATGTAAACTTGTCTCATGCAGTTGGATTTAATGTAAATGAAACTTCTCTTGTTTCTCACTCTGTCTTTCAATTGTTCCCCAATTTGTTTTGGTTTGGGTTTCATGAATGTTTTTTTTAAAAAAATCTTCATTGGATTGTTCTCTCACGGTTTTCAAGATACTTTGCAATGAATATCCTTGCTAAAGGCTAATGAATAAATTTGAGGCTTTTTAAAAAAAAAGGTTTCTTTCATTGCTGACTTAGGAACGTTTTTTTAAAAAATGGTAACAGCCTTTGATGATATCGTATGTATAACTTCCACCAAAAATTACATCTGGGAATTAAGCCAAAATGCATTTAAAATGCAGGTGAAATGCTTGAAGGCATGTCTCATCTGTAAGCATGTCTCACAATGTTAGGGTTCATATCTTGATTTATAAATCTTCCTACAACACTTGTTGAGATGTAGTGTGTGAATCTAAGCTGTGAAAGGATGGGTTAAAGTAAAGACTTCAGTAAAGGCCTTGGTGGTGCAGGCTGTTAAATGCCTAGCACTTAATTCCAGCTGCCTGCAATTAGTGCAGGCTCGAATCCCACCAGGCTCAAGGTTGACTCAGCCTTCCATCCTTTCAGGGTAGGTAAATTGAGGAGCCAAGATTGTTGGGGGCAATAAGCTGACTTTGCAAAAATGCCGCTTAGTAATAAGCAGGCATATACAATGGAATGAAGGCTATTGCTGAGTGCATTGGGTTGTGCTCCAAAAATTGTAAGCCGCCCTGAGTCTCCGGAGAAGGGCGGGATATAAATATGAATTTTTTAAAAAAAGGCAAAGGTGCCCCTTTGAGAGCTATATGCAACATGTCATTTTAATGTATGCTGATTAGTGTACATTCAAAGTGACAATAAAGTTATTCTAAGTTTAAAGAACAATCCTCAACCCTCCTTTCCTCCTTCATGGTATTTGGCCTATTCACCCATGCTGCCAATGTTGACAAGATGGAAATTAAAACTTGGCAGAGAATGGGGAGGAAGTGTCTTTATACAGGGATCTCCAAACTTGGCAACTTTAAGACTTGTAGACCATGCAGACAGCATGGCCGGTTGAGGAATTCTGGGAGTTGAAGTCCACAAATCTTAAAAGTTGCAGAATTTGGAGACCTCCATTATAAATGATGGCTTCAATTTTTCATGAACTCAGTCAGTTGTCAAAGAGAGATCCAACTAGGAGAAATTTCCTGACAGAAAAATTAATCAGTGGAACAGCTTGCCTCCAGAAGCTGTAGATGCATCATCACTGCAGGTTTGCAAGAAGATTGGGGTTAGATTAGAAGACCTGCAGTTGTTCTGTATTCAACCAACTCCATGGTTAAGCAGATCACACATTGCTGAGGTATGTGAACCTAGGCTTGAAAATAGATAAACACACACACATTAAAACATTTAAAACTGGCCTTAGGAGTAGGAAGAACATGAAGGAGCTTTTAATGGTTTAGAAAAGATTCTTCAGCATGACAATAAACCCAAAATAACCCTGTTTTGATTGTGTTTTGGAATAAGGTGGAAGAAAGAACATTTTTGGAAACCTTGCTGTGCTTGTTTCTTAACATGGCTTGTCTCAAAGGAGTGACAATCAGCCTTGATGGATATTATGAGAATGGATACCCAAACACAGGGAGACCCCAGACTGGGGAAAGGTGCATTACGAAGCTATCTATCATATGTCCACGGTTTGACACACTCTATAAGGGGTTTCATATGGTTCCTTTGTGGCTTATCACATGTTGGCTTCACATTCGAAGGAAGACAATTTTCATGATGGCCCTTGTGTGTCTCTGGGGACCATTTGAGATTAAATGGAGGGCAAAGACTCTTTCCCTGCTGGGCCTAAACCTGATTTAATTCTGCCTCTAATGTTTACAGCTGGTCAACCTTGTAATCTCATTCAGCCTAAGCTATAATAGCTCATCCATCATTCTTCATTCTTCCCCCCTTTTTTTCCTGGATGGCCCACATCTACTCAAATTGAATTAGGTCTAATTACATCATGCTGGAAGATGGATTGTGTGTCCCTGAGGTAGGTCCCTCAAGACCCATGGACACTGTAGCCTCTTGGCCCTCTGGTCTTGGAGTCAAGCATGTTTTCATGAACAAGAGCTGCTTCACCAGTTTGCTGGGAGAGTATTTGACTGCAAGTTAGCTTTGTCTGCATGAATTCATGATTTCTGGGTCCTATAGTATTTTCTTCCCAGTGGTTTCGGGTGCTCTTTTTGGCAGTTCCTGGTAGTTACCTCTCCCTGGCGTTGGCTGACTCTCATATTTCTTGTTGGGAGAGGGAGCTGACAAAGAAACTACACCTGCTAGGTTTTACGGGGGATGCCCTGGGAGATTATGGCCTTAAGGACGCCCAATTTAGGGTAGTACAATGGCTTGTGGACATTGACTTGCAATATCTAAGAGCCAGAGCCAACAAAACCTGCTCCCCTCTGATCTTCAGCCAATTTAATAAGTATGGACTGAGGATGGCTTCTTATTTTTACACTCTAACCATCCCCAAGTATAGAAGATCTTTCTCCCTAGCTCGTTTCAACATCTTGCCCTCAGCACTACTGGATGGGCGATTCAAGAGGCTCCCGATTAGCGAGCGGCTATGCCCCTGGGATAGAGCTGAGGTTGAAACTGGGGAGCATGTCTTTTTATACTGCCCTATGTATAACGCAGGCAGAACTAAGTTACTGACTCTCCTTGAAATAGACCCCTCCAGACCCAATTTTTATATTGTCTAGGGGACAGCTCCTCATCCATCAATTCTCAGGTTTCTAAATTTTTTTTAAGAGCTGTAACCATCAGAGGAGAACGCTGTAATTCCCCTCAGTCAAAGTTTCTGGTGACCAAATTGTCCATGATCTTATTTTTCCCATGTTTTTCTTTTGTTGTGGCTGTGTTTTGGTCTGTGACCGCAAATTAAATTAAATAAATAGTATTTTCTTCCCCCTGTTTTTTTTTCTCCCTAAGAAAGGATGCTAAGAAATCAGTTATTCAAGAGATAAATATTCTGGAAGTCCTTAAGATCATAGACACTGTGGTTCTCTCTCCATCTACATAATAGATGACATGGGAAGCAACAAGGTTTTTTTGTGTGTTTTTTGTGTAAGATTGCATGAGGAAACACTTTAAAAATGGAATATCCTTCTCCTCCATGGCCATCATTTCCCCACTACATACAGAATCAGTGAAAAATCCAGACTGCTTTGAGTCAGCTGGCTGTACAACTAATACAACTTTTGAGTTGTTTTGTAATGAAAGGATGAGATCGCTCAGCTGAAAAACTTATAACAATGACCTTTTTTGCTTTTCCCTGCTGGGAAGGTGGTACATACAATGATGGAAAATTGAAATGGCTACATAGACACTGCTGATGCCCAATTAACTCCTGATGGATGTTCTTTGTGGGTGTAATTTGGTTTTGCTTTAGTTGGTAGTAGGCAAGCTGACATCAGCTTTACTCCCTTTTTTTAAATTGCAAACCCCCCCAAAAGAAATAAATGGTGAGGAAGGTTCACGATTTCTTTGTGACCACAACAATGATTTTATTTATTAAGAGGTTTTCTCTCACCTATCCCTCGGCTGTGGTCAAGGAACACAAAGATTACATTAAAAGAAAAGCAAATGACCCCTTTAAAAAAAGTCTGAAACCCCCCCCCCCAGGTCTGTCAGTGATTGAAAAGCAGATACGTTGCAACCAAGGAGCCTTTAAAAAGAGGAATGGATTGTTAAATTTGTCTTTCTAAACAAGCACCTTTTCAACATGTTGGAATTTTTTCCCCAGGATTCTGAGCATAAAGCTTTATGTATTGGAAGACCTCTGTTTGGCTTGAAATTTAGTTCTAGGCCACCTATCACTAGTACACTTGAAGTACTAGTACTGCTCTATAAAGTCTTAGTAAAGCCACACCTAGAATACTGCAGTGGTCACCACACTATAAAAAAAGATATTGAGACTTTGGGAAGAGTGCAGAGAAGAGCAACCAGGATGATGAGGGGACTGGAGGCTAAAACATGTGAAGAACGGTTGCAGGAACTGGGCCTGGCTAGTCTAGTGAAGAGAAGGACCAGGGGAGACAGGAGAGCAGTCTTCCAATATTTGAGGGGCTGCCCCAGAGAGGAGGAGAGGGTCAGCCTATTTTCCAAAGCACCAGAAGGCCAGACAAGGAATAATGGATGGAAACTGATCAAGGAGAGATTCAACCTGGAATTAAGTAGAACCTTCCCAACAGTGAGGACAATTAATAAGTGGAATGGTTTGCCTTCAGAAATCGTGGGTGCTCCATCACTGGAAGCTTTTATGAAGAGACTGGATAGTCACTTGTCTCAAATTGTATAGGGTCTTGAGCGGGGGAGTGGGTTGGACTAGATGACCTATAAGGTACCTTCCAACTCTGTTGTTCTAAGTCTCTTCCCTCACTTAGGCAAAGTGTGACTGTGAATATATGTCAGAGCGCACATATAGAAACGAACAGTGACATGTTTATTCTTTTACACCTCCTAAAATGTTTTTTGCTCTTTCAACTCAGGGTCCCCAGCATTGCGAAAGCCCAAGTGGTCAGCAAGAAAAGGCGTACAGGTAGTCCTTGACTTGTTTCGTGACCGTTCAACGTTACAGCAGCACTGAAAAAAGTGACTTAAGACCATTTTTCACAATTATAACTATTGCAGCATCCCCATGATCGCGTGATCAAAATTCAACCACTTGGCAACTGACTCATATTTATGACGGTCTCAAGTGTCCCAGGGACCTGTGATCACCTTTTGTGACCTGACAAGCAAAGTCAATGGGGAAGCCAGAGTCACTTAACAACCGTGTCACTAACTCAACAACTGCCATGGTTCGCTTAACAACTGTTACAAGAAAGATAGTAAAGTGCGGAAAACACATTTAACAAATGTCCCACTTAGCAACAGAAATTTTGAGCTCAATTCTGGTCATAAGTTGAGGACTACCTGTATTTGATTTTGCCAGCAAGGAATCCTGTACAATTGATGATTGGATAATTTGGTTAGGAAATCAAAGCATCTATAATTTATACTGGGGCAAGAGGATCATTCAGCTTACAGGATGACTTTACTGAATTAACCCATTTTCTGAATTTGTACAGGGCTCCGAGTCCTAAATAAATCCAGTGTATAGGCTAAAATAAGACATGATATGTGAGTTGAGAGGTGGAAGCTGAGTTGCTTGGGGCATGCTGACCTGAATAATTATTTCCAGGAAAACATTTCTCATTCCCCTTCCTCTTTTAATCAAATTCAGATTCATGGCAGTGTACAGTAAAGCACACTGGATGAAGAAAATTGTCCCATGCTTTTCTGAGTATGGAAGATCAAATTTCGAGATATAACAGATCTTAACCTGGTAGGTATTTCTTTACCAACCCTTTTGAAAAGCTGCTGGATGCTGAAAATTTTGTGTGTGTGTGTGTGTGTGTGTGCACGCACCTGGGTCCAACCCAGGTTTTTGCCTGTTGGCGAAAGTGCCACTAAGACATCTGTAAGCACATCTGTCTTCAAGCCCCAGATTTATATGGGACAGAAGTATAACAAAAGGAGCTTTTGGGGAGAGGGATCAAGCAGCTAAAGGCCCCCCAAAATGGGAAATGGCATTAGAGAAATGGTGCTGGTGCGTGTCTAAAGCAATATTTCTCAACCTCAACCACTGTCAGATGTGTGGACTTCAACTCCCAGAATCCCCTGCCAGCATGGCCGATGGGGAATTCTGGGAGTTGAAATCCACACAACTGACAGTTGCTGCGATTGAGACACAGTGATATAAGTGAAGAGTAAGGGCATTATCAGAGGGTAAGAAACAGAGAGGAACTTACTCGGGCAAGTGCCCAGTGTTCTTCTACTTAAGTAATGGTTTATTGTGATGATGCAAAAAGAATACAGGTAATCTTTGACTTATGACCACAACTGGGCCCAGAATTTCTGTTGCTAAGCTTGACACGTTAAGTGAGTTTGGCCCCATTTTATGACCATTCTTGCCACAATTGTTAAGTGCTACACTGCAGTGTTAAGTTAGTAACAAGGTTGCTTCCCCATTGAGTTTGTCAGGAAGTTGCAAAAGATGATCACATGACCCCAGGACACTGTGACCATCATAAACATGAGCCAGTGGTCAAGCATCCGAATTTTGATCACATGACCAAGGGGATGCTGCAATGGCCATAAGTGTGAAAATTGGTCATAAGTCACTTTTTTCACTTTGTAACTTAATAGTCATTAAACAAGTGATTGTAAGTCGAGGACTATCTGTAAATAGTCTGATTTGTTTGCTTATTGTACCCTATGACTATCATTAAGTGTCGTACCTTATGATTCTCGACTCTTGACGAATGTATCTTTTCTTTTATGTACACTGAGAGCATTTGCACCAAAGACAGATTCCTTGTGTGTCCTATCACACTTGACCAATAAAGTATTCTATTCTATTCTAAATCATTTGGGCTTATATAAGATCCTCAACTTACAACTGATCCAACTGTTTCCTGATGTGTACCACAAGGGGGACAAAGGAAGCGATACAAAGATACATTGAAAGCCCCCTTCAAGTCCCTGGACATCGACACCACCACATGGGAAACCCTGGCACAAGATCATGAGATCACAAGAACATGACGCACGTTGATCCACCAAGGCTGCCAGACGTGTGAAGACAGAAGAACAACTGCAGCACAAGAGAAGTGAGCGCTTGGCAAAGCCAAAGCTGCAAATACTGCAACAGTGGTGCCCACACATGTCTGCTTGACATGTGGCAGAACATTCTGTGCCTGTACAGGTCTTACCAGCCACCTGCAGACACACCATGGACAGCCCACAACCCATTAGATGTCAAGGTCCTTGAACACGATGTACGAACATCATCTAACATCTCCAGCTGGGCTCTTGAGCTGAGACAGACAATTTGCTCCAGGTTCCCCAGGCACCTTTCATGACCAGGGAGAGGGAAAGAACTGGAACCCTAATGCCTGGTCTAAAATTTGCTTGGCTGTATCTAACCTTGTTTTTCTCTTTTTTGTTTACAAGGAGTTAATTACTACCACACATTCCTGTAACTAATGATAAATACTTCTCTGAAATTCTTCTGAATTTCGTTGTATGTATACTGGGTATATACATACAATGACAATAAAGAATTCAATTCAATTCTCTGGTCTCAAGGCTTAATATTGGAAGGGATCTTGGAGTCTTTTAATCCAACTACCTGCTTATACTATTCAGGACAAATGACTGTCCGATCACTTCTTAAAAGCCTCCAGCGATGGAGCACTCACAACTGGATGGTGGCAAGTAGTTCCATTGATGGATTGTTCTTACTGTTAGGATATTTTTACTTCTAGGTTGTTTCTCACCGTGGTCAGTTTCCATCCGTTGTTCCTCGTCTTGCCTAGGGGTAGGGCCTTCTCTATCGGAGCACCCACCCTGTGGAACCAACTCCCCTTGGGCCTTCGTTTGGCCCCTGATCTCTGCTCCTTCCGCCGTGACCTTAAGACCTGGCTCTTTCAACAGGCCAGTCTGGACTGACTAAGGGGAGTGGGTTTGTTTTTTTAGGGGGTTTTAAATTTTAATTGACTTTTACTTGTTTAGGCTAGTAATTAGTTTAATTCTTTTTTATTGTAAATTTGTATGGATTTTATATTGTTAGCCGCCCTGAGTCCTTAGGGAGAGAGGGCGGTATACCAGTCTAATAAATTATTATTATTATTATTATTATTATTATTATTATTATTATTATTAAGTTGAGGGCTGTGGGGCGACATGTGCATAAGTGAGGACAGCCATTTGTAGAAGGAAAAATCTCTCTTTTTAAGGAGAGTATCTGTTGCTGCTCATCTTTGCAGCTTCTGCCAGGGTTGCACTCACTCCACCAGAAGAACCCCTTTTTCTGTCTGAGGGATACGGTACAAAGTTGAGGTTGCCATGGTAACAACCTTGGATATGGCTTTCCTTCTAAAGCTGCTTTATTCTACGCTGCCTCTGTAGGATTACTGTGTATGATGACGTTGCATAAATGAAAACACAAACACAGAGGTGTGGCGTGCAGGAGGAATTAAAATGCATTGCATGGCACTCTAAGGGTTTATTCTTAATCTTTTTATTTTTGGTGCATGTCTACTCTCTCTTATGCTGCATAGATCATGGAGGGATTCTTTTGATCTGTAAATTCATTTACAGAAAGCATTTTGGCGAACAGATGCGTTTGCCAACTAAAGGAAGATTTTGATTCAAGAGGGGTTTGCAAGCTGAATTCTGAAAGAAGAAATTCTGAATTCTGAAAGCAGAAACTCAGCAGGCCCCTTGTTCAGGCTGAATCTAGAGGGTGTGGCATGGAATGACTGGGCAGCCCACAAACTGACTGATTTAACACACTTAAGTGCGCAGGAAGCATCTGATACAGATAGTCCTTAGTTTACACAAGTTCATTTAGTGACCAAAGTTACAAAGAATTGAAAAAAGTTACTAAGGACCATTTTTCACACAACAACCCTTGCAGCATCCCCACGGCCACCTGAACAAAATTCAGATGCTTGGCAGCTGGCTCATATTGATGATGGTTGCAGTGTCCCAGGATCATGGGATCCCCTTTTGTGACCTTCTGACAAGCAAAGTCAATTAGGAAGTCAGTTTTACTTAACAACCATGTTACTAACTTAATGCCTGCAGTGCTTCCCTTAACAACGGTGGCAGCTAAGGTGATAAAATGGGGCAAAACTCTCTTAGCTGTCCTGCTTAGCAAGAAAAATTTAGGGGTTAGTTGTGGTCGTAAGTCAAGGACTCCCTATGTAGAAGTGATTGGCCATTGCCTTCTCTGGATTTTGTTTTTGTTTTTTACTTCCTAGTTTAGAGTACAATGCTGGAATTCCTTCTTAGTCTGCTTTCCAGGCACAACTCTGGGTAGCTGTTTGAGATCAAGGTTGGTCAAGATTGCCTCCTACGAGAAAACATTCACAGGTACTGTATTTAGAGGTCTTTTCCCAGAACCTAATTCCTGCTTGGTATTAGGGTAACACCTAGTGGGAATTAATTGCACTACATTTTCGACTTTCCATCTGCTTCTCCAAGCAGTTGCTTGAATCGGAACTGCAAGGAAGACTGTGGAATAGCAAGAAGCTGTGATCTTAATTGGCTGCACAGGTAGTCCTTGACTTATGACCACAATTGAATCCAACATTTCTGATAAGTGAGACATTTGTTAAGTAAAGTTTTGCCCCATTTTACAACCTTGCCACAGTTGTTAAGTGTATCAGGTTAAGTGAATCTGGCCTTCCGAAGGATTTTGCTCGTCAGAAGGTCACAAAAGGGAATCACGTGATCCGGGGACACAGCTAGGTCATAAATATGAACCAGTTGCCAAGCATCTGAATTTTGATCATATGATCATGCTGCAAAGGTCATAACTGAGAAAAATGGTCTTAAGTCACATTTCCTGTGCCATTGTAGCTTTGAATGGTCACTAAGCAAACTGTTGTAAGTTGAGGATGACCTGCATTCTCTTTGGCATGCAAAAGGCTTTCCCATCAGTCTTTTGCAATCTGGATCTTTCCGTCCTCTTATTAATACCGTAGTTAAGTTGCAAGATCAACAATGGTTACAAGACTGCCTTTATTTACACCAAATGTTGTGGTTCGCTGGCAACAGGTGCGGACGGCTGCGGTCTTGGAGAGCGAGGACTCAGATGAGGGGCCTGCGTATGATGCAGGGATGGGGCCAGGACCATCGGGGAGTGGACTGCTGCCTTCGGAGATTGTGGAGGCTGGCAGCAGTGATGAAGAGGTCCCCGAGGAGCCTGTGCCCAGTGCACGTGCGCGCAGGGTTGCTCGAAGGAAAGAGCAGTTGCAGCAGCACAGGGAACTCAGGAGTAAGGCTGCAAGGTAATGGCCCCTCCCTTAAGAGATAAAAGCCAGCTGAGAAACGAGAGTTCTTTGCAGGAAGCAAAGAAGTTTTTTCACTCAAGTCTTGTGGATGTTTGGAGTATCTTGGTTGGTGTTTGGAGACTCTTTGTGTTTGAAATATTTCTTAGTAACTTTATCTAGTATTCTTGGCAGCCTTGCACCACCTTGGCAAGGCTTGTTCTTATCAGAGACCATTAGTTTGAAAGAGCCTTTTAACCGGGAAGGAACGAAATTCGTAAAGAATCATTACAAGGTTTTGCTGTTACCTCTGTTTCGTGTTTGCTTCCTTGGAACAAGGTTTGCGTCAGAACACCAAAGTGTAGATAAAGCTAGTGTAGATGAAATGCATATGACTTAGAGCAGTGTTTCTAAATCTTGGCAACTAGAAGATGGGCGGACTTAAATTCCCGGAATTCATCTCCAGCCAGCATGAAATCCACACATCTTCAAACTGCCAAGTTTTGAGCAATATTACTTAGAATTAGTCACAACTGCGAAGAATCGGTGAAGATCAGTGCCCACTTTATCACAATTTGACTTTCAGCACCCTTCCAGAATACTTTCTTCAACTTGATGCTCTCCCAATATTTGAAACTGTTGATCGTTCAACTGGCAGACTTGGGAAATTGCCCTGTGATGTGTATCTTGATTCATATGCAGATAAAAGGAGGGAAGAAGAAGCACATTTAGAATTGCAAGATTGTGTTGTTTTAGCTTTGTAGTAAAATTAGTCCCGACTTATATGATAGAGGTTTCTTGGTCTGGCCTACTTTATGGGGCTCACAGTTGGAAATAAACAAAAAATCCTTGATGAAGATTGGAGGTAAAAGTCACAAAGGCATTCCAGAAAATGGTACCAACACATCCCTTTGTTTTGAGGATGTGTCACAAACGAAGACAAACACACGTGTTCCAGGATAATGTTGCAAGATCTAGTTTGAGTTGGTCACCAGGACCAAAGGTTTATTCTTCCAAGCTTTCGTGCTAGAGCCCATTATCAGGGAATTTCTCTCTCTCTGGAATATGTGCATTGGGTTGTTTCACATTTTCTATTTGTATGATTCCTGGCTGTATGTGGCTTTTGGTTGTTAATTAGGGTGTTAATGGCTGGTTTTTTTTTTTTAATTACATTTATATGCCGCCCTTCTCCGAAGACTAAGGCTTACAATTTTGGAGCACAACCAATGCTCAGCAATAGCCTTCATTCCATTGTATATGCCAGCTTATTACTAGCGGCATTTTTGTCAGCTAATTGCCCCCAACAATCTTGGGTCCTCAATTTACCTACCCCGAGAGGATGGAAGGCTGAGTCAACCTTGAGCCTGGTGGGATTCGAGCCTACAGTTGTAGACAGCTGGATCTTAAGAGCAGGCATTTAACAGCCTGAGCTACCAAGGCTCTTATTAAGTCATTGACTGTTGTTTCCTTGTGCTGCTGCACCCTCAGCTCCTAATTATATGATAGGCAGGGGGTAAATCAGCACTCCTATTGGCTGACAAGGGGCCTGTTACCAGGTTTCAATAATTTCTCTGGCTATTTTTGTCCCTGCTTGGCCAGCAATTGTAGTAGCTATAAAATGGAATGCATGCCATTGCTCATTCCAATGTATGAAGGTGTATATGAAATCATCAGGGTTCCAGTTAAATTCAAAGCACCCTTTCATGTTCAGAAGGTACCAGACCCTGTCACTCCTCATCTGGGCTAGAACCAAGAACTTCCAGAGTGTTAGCTAGTGTAAAAAGTGTTCGGGAGGAAGCTAAACATTTTCCATGTCGGTGAGGAGAAAAATGACATAAATGAGTCTGCAAAGTCACCAGAACCTAGCTCAGCCAGATGTTTCCTCACAAATGATTTTAAGCCATCTTCAGCGCATCATGCAACCATTCCTGAAGAAATTGAAAACTTGTTCTCGTTATTGTTTGTCTGGCACCTGGTGTTTGGATGATTGTAGAAGACATGGGGAAGAAAATGACAATTGCAACTTTATTGTCATGGTAGAGAAAAGACCAGCAAGCATTCCAGATGTTTTTAAATAGTGTTCCTCAGTTTGAACAGGCATCAGATGCTACACTTCAGTTTTCTTCTCTCTGCCAAGGCTGGTGGGCTTCCTCCATCCTCAATTCTCCCTGGATATTCGATTATAGAATCTTCTCTCTGGGATGGCATCACCCTGTGCTTTCTTACTGTGCCAAAACCCAGAACTGCATAGCTTCAGCTCAGTTGGATCAAATGAGCTTTGGGCTGTCCATTGTTTGAGTGGATGTCAGAAAACAAGGGGAGTCTATTCACCTCCCCCTTCTGTCTCCAAACATGCTGATTAATTCATATCTTGCAAACAATGCTTAGGAAAACTCAGCTGCTGCCAGCAACAACTCTGATGGTTAGAGATAACTTTAGTTGACCCTGTTCTTGATGCTTTCAGATTCAAACTCTCATTTTATCTGAGAGTTTCCTGCCTGTTCTTCCCTGCTTTCCCAAATTCATCCCAAGATTGGATAGCCATTTGCCCAGAATGACATAAGGTCTCCTGCTTGAACAGGGGTTGACTAGAAGACCTCCAAGGTCCCTTTCTAGCCCTATTAATCTATGTTCTTTATTTTGTCTTCAAGTGTCATAAAAGTCATTTTTAAATGGCTTTTTAAAGACTCACTCTGGTGCCTTTTAAGAATTGCTTTGCTCTAGAGCAAAATAATCGTGTTTGTCTGAGGTTTGAGTTTGGGAGTAAAGTAGAGGTTTTTGAATGCTTCGATTAGCTAGGCTTTTAAAAAATCTTTTAATACCTTTATTCAAGATTACAATTTACAAGAATAAAAACTAATACAAACTAAAATAAGAAAGAAAAATAGAAGATCCAGAACAGAACATAAAAGGAGAAAGAAAAACAATATAGTAAAAAACCGTCGTTTTACATTTAAATGTTGACCTTGTTGTGGTTTACATCAGCTTGAGCATATTTAAAAGCTTGTCCTCATTTACATTTGCTTGTCTTAATCTGTTTTTTCTGTGCAGATAGAAGTCCCCTTCATCTGAAGCTCAGGTGGTACAATACTTGTGGACATTCTCTGTTGTTTCCTTGAAATCAATATGGAGACTTTAAAAAAAAACTTTAAGTCTAGCTTACAGCTAGTTTAGGATTTCCCATCCCAGAATTAAATCAATCTTGCTTAATGTCTGAGCCCAAGCAAGATCAGCCAAATGCTGTTTACTGTTAAAAACCTGCCTAATAAACATGATATTAGTGCCATTTTTTTTTCTATTTGCTTGCTTGTTTTTGATAGATGTAGCCATTATTGCTTCCACTTCAGTAAAAGGGTTAAATAACTTGTTGTTGTTTAAATCTGGAACATTTACTGAAAATATTTTTCTTCTGCCCTCTGGGAGGTGCAAGAGTTCTGCCTGGGAACTACAAAAGGGAATCAGACCCTCCCCCTTTTTATTCTTTTAAAAATAGTTTTCAGGAAATGTAAATGAAAAATAGGCCTACAGAATTTTATACATATGCTAAACAGGTATACAAGGTAGGTATAAGGTTCAGTAGAACCTAGAATAACAGCTGGGAGGAACTTGGAGGTCTTCTAATCTAACCCCCTGCCCAAGCAGGAGACCCTAATAGCAGTTCAGACAAATGACTGTCCAGTCTCTTCTTGAAAACCTCTCGTGGTTGAGCACCCACAACTTCCAGAGGCAAGGACAACTGAATGATTGTTCTTGACTTCCAAACTCCTTTCTGGCCTTATGATTCTACAGTTACTTAACGCTTGCAACAGGCAATTTTAGAGGCTGGCTTTTTGCATGCGATGGCAAGAAGGATGCCCCTGAAATATAACCCTCCACATTTTAATCTAGGTACCCTCATTTTAAAAAAGCACAGAAGCCTCTTCCAGGCACCGGTTAATATTGCCCCACTGAGAAGGGCTTTACATCCCTTCCCCTGCAGATCATGCCTTCCAATATCAGAATAGCAAAGTTGGAAGGGATGTCTTCTAGTCCAATCCTGCACAAGTCGGAGACTTGAAACCCTTTTGGAATCCAATCTTTTTAAGAAAACAAAAACATTTAGTGATGGAGCGCTCAACTTCTGAAGGCGAGTCATTTGACTGGTTAATTGTTCTCGTTATCAGGAAATGTCTCCTTATTTCCAGGTTGAATCTCTCCTTGATCAGTTTCCATCCATTATTCCTTGTCTGGCCTTCTGGTGCTTTGGAAAATAGGCTGACCCTCTCCTCCTCTCTGGGGCAGCCCCTCAGATATTGGAAGACTGCTATCATGTCTCCCCTGGTCCTTCTCTTCACTAGACTAGCCATGCCCAGTTCCTGCAACCGTTCTTCATAAGTTTTAGCTTCCAGCCTCCTAATCATCTTGGTTGCTCTCCTCTACATTTTTTTCCAGCATCTCAACATCAAACTGGATGCCCTCATCTCTCAAAGGGCGACATTACCAGGATCCTGTCAAACAATGTCTCCGTCCTTGTGTTGGTCAAGTGGAGGGCATTATTCATGCCACCATCCATTGCCTCATTCAGAATGAGATTGGGGCTCAATTACTGATGGTAGATGACCTTAAAGGGACAATTGAATTGTCTTCTTGCAGACATGTTTCCAGTTGTCAGGAAGCAGGTTACTGCTCAGCTGTGATTTAAACTTAGAGATAATTAAGTTCTTAGTTTTATCTTTGCTTTATCTTGCTGTAGCGTTTTTATATCTAATACAATGGTGCTATTTTATTGTATTGTATTTTATAGTACTTTATTTTACTATGGTACTACTTTACTTTTATAGTATTTTATCGGACATTATATGTTATAACCCATGGTTACAACCATATTTTTTGATACAGGGAGCCAGTAAATACAAGATACTGGCAGTTCTTGACTTACAATCATTTGTTTAAAAACTCCTTGAAGTTATGATGACACCGAAGACTGTCCTCATACTTATGACTGTCACTTGTAGTTGTGTGATCAAAATTTGGGTCACTGGCAACTGGCATGTATTTACAAAAGTTGCAGCACGCTGGGGTCATGTGATTGTCATCTATGGGTTTCCAACAAACATAGTCAGTGTGGATTCACTTACAGTAACCATGGCATAAAGGTCATAAAACCAGGTATAACTCATTTAATGATTGCAATGATAGCTCTGGAAGTTCCAGCCCAATTGTGGTCATAAGTACAATTTCTTCTTGCTTCAACTGATGTTATCCTTCTGATTACAGGTAGTCCTCAACTTACAACAGTTTGTTTAGTGACCATTCAAAGTTACAACGGCACTGAAATATGTGACTTATGACTGTTCTTCAAAGTTACGACCTTTGCAGCAATCCCTGTGATAATGTGATCAAAATTCAGATGCTTGAGAACTGGATCATATTTATAATCTTTACTGTGTCCTAGGATCATGTGATTCCCTCTGATGAGCGAAGTCCATGGGGAAGCCAGATTCACTTAACAACCAGGTTACTAACTTATCAACTGCAGCTATTCACTTAACAACCATGGCAAGATAGGCCGTACAATGGGTCAAAACTCTCTTAACAAATGTCTCACTTAGCAAAAGAAATTTTGGGCTCAGTTGTAGTTGTAAATCAAGGACTACCTGTAACTAAGCTGTTCCCCACAATTACTCTGGCTGTCCTTTTGGTGCTCTGCCAGCAGAGGCGGGGTAAACCAGCTGATTTGAATGCCACAAGACCTGCCCACTACAAGAAGTGACAACTAAAACAGGAGTAAGTTTTTAGTTTTCCAAGGAAATGGCACTAGCCTCTTCAAGAGCATCCTTTACAAATAAGTGCCGGTATCTTGACGCAGTGCAGAAAAACAAAGTCTGCTGAAGTGAACGTGACTTGCAACTTTGCACACACAAGGCCTTCAATCTTGATGTTGCATTGGGCTTCTGTCTCATCTTTTGCATTTTCTTTTCTTCCTTCCTACTCCGAAGTTCCATATAGAGACGAAAAACTTCCCTGAATGCCAATCCATAAAGAAACTTAGCAGGAAAGCCTTTTAGGTGCTTAAAATAATTGAGACCTGGAAAAGAGATTTACTGATTCTTCTCTGGCTCTTAAGTGCGCAGGAAGGAAGTCAGGAGGGAACAGCAGCAAAAAATGGCTTAGTGGCCAATTCGCTGCGGGACAGCTTGCCGTGGCCATCTTGCCACAGGACAAGAGTTACAGTAATATCAAAGAAATAGTGGAATAGAATCATTAAGGAAAAGATGCAAAAGAAGGGACAGAATGGAACGTGAATGACCAAAATTAAAATATTTTTGTTTAAATCTATTTTAAATAGTTAAGTTTAATTGTTAATTTGTCCCACAGCGAATTGTCCTGTGCTGGTTGTAACTTCGAATGTCACTAAATAAACAGTGTTAAGCTGAGAACTGCCTCTATTATTTAGCCTTCCACCCTTCTGAGGTGGGTAAAATGAGGACCCAGATTGTTGGGGACAATGTGCTCTGTAAACCACTTAGAAAGGGCTGTAAAACACTATAAAGTGGTATATAAGTGCTATATCTATTATTGCTTGAAAACTGAATCAAACTCAACTCAAAGGAGGATTTTATTTCTTTTGGTCCATTTGCTGAATATAGATCTTTCTATCCCATATTTCATCCCATAGTCATAGAGGCATAGCTGCTACCACGAGGCTGTGTGATCAGGCAAGAGTGAGGGAGCCTCCCCCAACCCCACAAAGGTCAGTTTAGTGACTAATCAGGATTACAGATGTGACCACATGACATGGACTACATTTCCCAGGATACCTTAACTACATTTACCATGATGCATTCCCTTAAGGTGACAGCTCTCAATTCCTAACTACCAATCCCAAATCCCATTAACTCTAAACTGGCTGGACAGCATAGTATTAGCTAGAGAGGTGGTCTGATGTAGCACAGTCTTTCACAACCTTACCAATTTTGGGATATAGGATTTCAACTCCCAGGATTTTCCAGTGCTTTAAGAGAGGTGAAGTTCTGAAACCTCAATTCGGATTCTACCCAATCGGATCGTTCAGGGGATCAGATTGGGCACTTTGGTTCAACAGGTTGCCCTGACTTGATTCAATGTGCCAGCTCAGTGTTGATGTGCGTAAACCAAGATAGATAAAATTATCCAAGAAAAAAGAGAGAAAAAGAAATGGAAATACCAACTGGATATACAGGTAGTTAGTAACACGTTTGTTAAGTGAATCTGGCTTTCCCATTGACTTTGCTTGCAAAAAAGAAAGGCATTAAGAGTTGTTAACCTAATCCTGCATAGCTTTTTCTCCGATAATATCACACTACTAACTAGAGCATACAAAACATTTGCTAGACCAATATTTGAATACAGCTCACCAGTCTGGAACCTAGATTACATATCTGATATTAATACAGTAGAGAAAGTCCAGAAATATTTCACAAGAAGAGTTCTCCACTCCTCTACTCGTTGCAGAATACCTTATGCCACCAGACTTGAGGTTCTAGACCTAGAAAATCTAGAACTATGCCGTCTTCGGTCCGATCTAAGTATAGTATATAAAATCATACATTGCAATGTCCTACCTGTCAATGAATACTTCAGCTTCAACCACAACAATACAAGAGCACACAATAGATACAAACTCAAGGTAAACCGCACCAAACTTGATTGCAGGAAATACGACTTTAGCAACAGAATGGTCAATGTCTGGAATACTCTACCTGACTCTGTGGTTTCTTCCCCAAACCCCAAAAACTTTAACCTGTCTACTATTGACATCACCCCTTTCCTAAGAGGTCTGTAGGGGGCGTGCATACCAACGTGCCTACCGTCCCTGTCCTATTGTTTCTTTTATTTTTCTTATATGTATCCATGTATTTATAACTATGTTTATACTTATACCTATTATCTTGCAAGCAATTGACTAATCAAATAAACAAACAAACAAACAAATAAATAAAGGGTTCCCCGTTGAGGTTGCAAAAGTAATCACATGACTCTGGGACACTGCAATTGTCATAAATGTGAGTCAGTTGGCAGCATCTGAATTTTGATCACATGGCCATGAGGGTGCTGCAATGGCCAGAAGTTTGAAAAATGATCATAAGTCAGTTTTTAAAGTGCCGTTGTAACATCTAACGATCACTAAACAAATGGTTGCAAGTCAGGACTATCTCTCATGTGAGCTTCCCTGAATTGGGGACATCTGAGAGGTTATATTTTCCATGTTTGGCAAGTACATGGTTTGGGAAAGAGTTTGCCAGTTTATTTTGCTTAGGATCAGGGCAATATTGATGGATTGATAAGCAGCTTTCCATCATGCCCGTATCATATGTCATCATGTGAAAAAATCATCAGTTTTTACGATTAAAAATGGGATTCATTGAGTAAACCATGATTCTGCTAACCAATGTTGGGGATAAGATAAGCCCCATTTTTTAAAAAACTGGGCAAAATCAGGTTCCATATTCTGAACAATCGACCATGTTTCTGAATGCATTTTTCATGAATTGCAAAAAGATGGGCAGCAATCTATGCTCTGCAAAAAGCAGAGCATAGATTGCTGCCCATCTTATGATGGGATAATCATGATGAATACGTTTTTTGTTCTGAATGTTACTATGTTGTTATATTTCCCAGGCAGAAAGTAAGTATTCCATTAAGAGGAAAATTGTGGACCTGGATTCGTGAAATGAAGAAGACTTTCTTGCTGGCATTTCTAGGAAATATCTTACTGCAGAAATTTGCCCTACTTTTCATGAAATGACAGAAACTGCCATTATGCTAAGTGATGGAATGGAGATGGTTTTTCAGATAACCAGTTCCAGCTCAGAATGGTTCACAGGATTTAAGAAAACAAAAATGCTTTTGCAGCATATGTATATAGATTGCAGAATGATTATGAGGGTTTCAAATAGCAAAAATAATAAATGTAATAAAATGCAACCAGCCATACCTAAAACTTAGTTAAGGGCAAAAGATCAAGGGCAGAAATATTTTTGGAGACAGCTAGATGGCAGCAGAGAGAAACACTCGTTTGCTGCCACCTTGTGGTGAACTGGATGTGCACTTCCTAAACTTCATAACACAGGTAGTCCTCAATTTATAACCATTTGTTTAGCAATTGCTCAAAGTTTTACAGGGGCACTAAAAAAATAAATTATGGCCAGTCCTCGCACTTATGAGTGTTGCAGCATCCTCATAGTCATGTGACCAAAACTGGGGCGCTTGGCAACCGGCATGCATTTATGACCTGAGGTCATGTGATTGCCATTTGCGATGCCCAACAAGCAAAGTCAGTGGGGGATGAGGCTGCATTCACTTAATGACAACCTGATTGTCTTTAATGACTATAGTATTTGCTTAACAACCAAGGGCAAAAAAGAACATAAAAGTGGATGTGATTCACTGAACAACCACCTTGTTTGGCAATGTAAATTCTGGTCCCAACTGTGGTTATACAGATAGTCCTCGACTTACAACAGTTCATTTAGTGACAGTTCAAAGTTACATCACTGAAAAAAGTGACTTATGACCATTTTTCACAGTTACAATTATTGCAGCATCCCCATAGTCATGTGACCATGGGAACTGACTCATATTTATGATGGTTCCAGTGTCCCTGGGGGTCATGTGATACTCTTTTGCAACTCTCTGATAAGCAACCAATGGAGAACCCAGATTCACTTAACAACCGAGTTACTAACTTAACAACTGCAATGATTCACTTAACAACTGTGGCAAGAAAAGTCATAAAATGGGAAAAAGCTCATTTAACAAGTGTCTCACTTAACAACATAAATTTTGGGCTTACTTATGGTCATAAGTTGAGGACTTATGTCAAGAAACGATGGATGGAAACCAGTGGTGGGATTCAAATTTTTTTACTACCAGTTCTGTGGGCATGGCTTGGTGGGTGTGGCTTGGTGGGCGTGGCAGGGGAAGGATACTGCAAAATCCCCATTCCCTCCCCACCCCATAACCTGCTTTCCAGCTCCATTCTCCTGTGCAGGGCAACCAAAAGAGACCCAGCCGATCAGCTGGGACTCGATGGGAGGCAGAGGATAGAGGGGGGCGGGACCAGTCAGAGGTTGCACTTGCCGGTTCTCTGAACTACTCAAAATTTCCACTACTGGTTCTCCAGAACTGGTCAGAACCAGAGGTGGGATTCAGCAGGTTCTGACCAGTTCTAGAGAACCAGTAGCAGAAATTTTGAGTAGTTCGGAGAACCGGCAAATCCCACCTCTGTCTGGAGATGTTACAGTCTCCTTCCCCTGCCACGCCCACCAAGCCACGCCCACAGAACCAATAGTAAAAAAATTTGAATCCCACCACTGGTCAGAACCTGCTGGATACCACCTCTGATGGAAACTAACCAAGGAAAGAAGCCATTTAGAACTAAGGAAAATTTTCTTAAAGGTTAGAACGATCAACCAATGGAATAGCTTGTCTTCAGAAGTTGTGGGTAACTCCATCATGGAAGGCTTTCAGGAAGAGATTGGATTGCCACTTGTCCAAAAGGGTATAGAGTCCATTTCAGACAACCATTTGTCTGAAGGGGTTGGACTAGGTGACCTCCAAGGTCCCTTCCAACTCTATTATTCTATGCTCTATGACTACCTGTACTGTAGTGCTGAAAATTCTTAAAAGCCTGCAACAAAGAAGTGTCCTCTGGTTTTGTTTAGTTTTATTGTTGCTTTGTTCCTCTGTCTTCCTTCCCTTCTCAATTAGGAGAGCATCAAGCAGGTGATTAGCATGCCAGGGAGCAAGTAAGCAAACCCCCAAGTTGCAAATTTGGCAGTGAAACTTCTCACCCAAAGCCATGTGATCGGCCGGCGTTGCACAAAGTGCTGGCGAGGGGGAGCCATGAAGCTAATTTCTGAATGTCCGGCTGTATCAAATGTTGTGTGTGCCAGAAGAAAACAATAAAAGGCAGCAAACTTGGAAAGCAAGCAGAAGGTAGGCAGGCCATAGATTGCTCCCGGTTGAGTAGGTTCATCTGCAGGCCAAAACAAACCATTGTTACTTGTGGTTTTCTGCATGCAGCTGCCGCGAAAGGCACGGAAGCTGATCTGAGCTCCTTTCTCCTTGAAGCTGATATTTTGCCCTTCAGGATGTGCTTGTTTAAATCACCCCGTTCCCTGTACAATCGTTGGAAAGAGGCAAGCACAGGAGAAGGTGGACTTGTGCCATCAGGAAATGAGTGCCAGGAGAGAGGCTTAAAATGGTTCCAGGAACCAGTTGAATCAGAAAAACCTTCGGCTGTATTTGACCTCCCATCCATCCAGAGGGCAGGACAAGAAATAATGAGGGGAACCTTGTCGAAGAGAGATGCAACCTAGAAGCATAGAGGAACTTTTTGGGCAGTGAGAATCATTAATCAATGGGATAGTTTGCCTCCTGGGCTTGTGGGTGCTCCATTACTGGAGGTTTTCAGAAATAGACTGGACAGCCATTTGTCTGGAATGGTATAGCATCTCCTGCCTTGAGCAGGAGGTTAGACTAGATGATCTCTGAGGCCTCTTTTAGCTCTATGATTCTATTATCTAGTTCAGTGGTCGCCAACCAGTGGTCCGTGAGAAATTTTCGGTGCTCCGCAGAGAAATGTCACCTGCAAAGCACCCCCCAAAGCAATTAATCCGGGCTGCACAAGGTTGCACCACACACATGGCCCGCAGGAACACAAGGCTTGTGTCACTTGCATTGTGAACAACACAAGGAAGTGAGGGGAGGGGGGAAAGGGTGGAGAGGGGGAAGTTGGCCCATTCGCCCCACGCAAGGAAAGCAGCAAAAATCTTTCTTCTCTCCCCCAAACTCTGCCAGAGATGAGTTTTTGGGACCCTGCAAGGCCTCTTGCTCCAAGAGGCTGCGCTGGCGCAACAAGTCTCACAAAGACTCATTTCTGGTGGAGTTTGGGGAGAGAAAGAAAGACTTCTGCTGCTTCTGCTGCTTTCCTTGCATGAAGCCAAAAGTCTCTCTTCTCCACCCCCCCGCCCCCCGAGAACAGAGCGGGAGATGGTATCCTGTGATCCCAAATAAAGAATGATCAATTGTAGGAAAATGAGGTAGGAAATTTTCCTGCAGACTTTTTTGGGGATTTCCCCAGGGTCTCTGGTCCGGGATTTAAAATTATGACTATGGTGGTCCCTGAGATCCAAAAAGGTTGGTGACCCCTGATCTAGTTCTCCCTGGGATTTCCAGATGTTGGCTGCTGTAGCAAAACGCTATGGCAACTCTACTAGGTTGCCCCTAGTGGTCATATGGAGTTTTGCAGCCCAAATCTGATGGCTGTAGCCAGCTATCCAAGTATGGAATAGCATTCCTTACTATTGATCCAATCTGTTCTGAAGCTTTGAGTTTCAAGCAGAGCAACACCTGGGATAGAAGCATGACACCCTTCCCACAACAAATGTGGGCCCTTGGTGGCCTTAATCCTGAAATATGGTCCTAGAAATTCTTGCCCCGGTAGGTCCTCCAGCTTCATTTTTTCAGTTAAAAAAAATAGAATTGCAGAATAGACTCAATCAATGAGGGAGGGAGGGAGGGAGGGAGGGAGGGAGGAAGGAAGGAAGGAAGGAAGGAAGGAAGGAAGGAAGGAAGGAAGGAAGGAAAGGAGACAGATATTTCGGGTCTTGAATAAAACCTGACAGCTAAGTATTGTAGAAGTTGGATAGAGTCTTTGAACTATGTCACATTTTCCTAGGACTGTAAGTTAGGAGTTCAGTGTTTCTAGAATTGCATTTTTTAATTTAAAGCCTGGTTATGCATTTCCTATTGAAAATATAATGCTATTTAAAACATTGACATACCATTTCCCATTACAGTTTTTTTTTCCAATACAGTTCAGGTCTCAGTTTAGCCATCTACTAATTTTATATGTACCATGCCCATAAAATACATCTGTAGAAACATGTACTGAAGGAAAATATGGACCCATCTATGTGCTCATGAACAAAGATGTAAAGAAACAGGATCAAGAATGATGATTTATTTGGAAAAAGATACTGAGATGGGACTCTGAGCAGATCAAGCTCTTCAAATTGCACCTGGTTGCCATGGTGATTCACCCAAGATAAAGATGAAGAGATGATTTACTGGCAAGGAAGGAGAGCAAGCAGGTGAAGAAGGATATGGCATGTGATCCTAAAGCAATCACAACTGTAGTCAAAAAGGAGCTTCTAACATCTGGACAGGCAGAAGATCCTGCTTTGCTCCAACAGGGCAAAACATTGTCTCTAAGCTGTTTTTCCCTTGAGAAAGGAACTTCAGCTTTTGTTCTCAGCAAGCTTTGCAATTGCCCTGGAATTTGGTTGTTGCAAGATGGTGGAAAAGTCTGGTCTCCATCCTGTCCCATCAAATCTCTCCATCATTCTTCAGCTCTTTAAATTCTTCGACGGCCTGCCTGCTGTGAAAAAGCCACATACTGTAGATGAAGTTCAATCCTTGCATCTCCTCCTTATACCCCAAGGAGGATGCAGACCTCTTGACAAAAGAATTCAGACCTCTGGCAAAAGAAAGAGGGGCTGTTACAGAAGGGGGTGTGTGTGTCAACCTATTCTCCAAAGCACCTGAAGGCCAGTCAAGAAACAATGGATGGAAACTGATCAAGCAGAGAAGCAACCTAGAACTAAGGAGAACAATTAATCAGCAGAACGACTTGCCTCCACAAGTTGTAGGGACTCCCCACTGGAAATTCTAAAGAAGAGATTGAACAACCATTCGCCTGAAATAGTACAGGGTCTCCTTGAGCAGGGGGTTGACTTCCAAGATCCGTTCTCTGTTATTTTGTTATCTGTTAATTCAAAAAGAAAAATTCACCCATTGCCACCATTCAGCCACCTTGTAACTAAAGGATAAAGTCTTCCTTCACCAAATCTTCCTTTTTATTTTTGAGGGGAGAAAAAGAAAACCGAAAGCAATTTACAAGTGTAGGAAGTTAGCACCAACCCCTCTCCTAGAAAAATGAAATATTCTAGTAAATATTTAGAAAGGCAGAATATTTCCTCTAAAAAGAGTAGAAACCCAGAAGCAGAATCTCACCCCCACCTTTGTTAATGGGTGGGCCATTAAAACCTGGCCAGAATACTTTACATAAGAAAGATCTCCAGGTAAAGCTATAGCAATTGCCAAAAGCCCTTTTAAGGGCATAAATCATCCAGCAAGGGTCAACCAAGCCTGGAACTCAGGACAGTCTACAGAGTTGCCCCTCATGGGAGTCTGACAACCAATTATTCAAATCCCAGCAGAGGGCATAAAATCCAGGCACTCTCAGCACCTCAGCCCTTCTTGATCTTCTCCTTCACCTTGAAGCATGTGATCATCTTTCTCTGGAGCTCCAGACCATGTGGTCCTGTTCACCATTAAACTTTCCAAGCAGCCTCCATGTTTCCAGTGTCTTTTTCCCCACTTGGAACTGAACCCAGAAGGATATTTCTTTCAACACAATAAAATAAAAATTTACAAGAATAGGGACCTTGGAGGTCTTCTAGCCCAACTTTGCTGGAGTAGGAGGCCCTGTAGCATTTCGGACAAATGCCTGTCCAATCTCTTCTTGAAAACCTCCAATTTTGGAGTACCTGCAACTTCTGAAGACAAGCCATTCCACTGATTAATTGTTCTCACTGTCAGGAAACTTCACCTTAATTCTAGCTTGGATTCCTCTTTGACATTTCTCCAAATGTTGGGGTTGAAAATATATTCTTGAAGAAAATTAAAACCCAAATGTCATTTTCGGAAACAAAACTACTGCTGTCCCCATGTTGGTGACCTCATGAGCTGACAGAACCCAAATGCTCCATTTGTATTTATTAGAGAGGAAACCCCGATTCCCTGCCATTGAAATTTCAGTCATGTTGGTTTCTCAGTAAATACGCCTAAGAGCGTGATGTAGAACAGCTTGAGTCTGGGCCTATGATATGATAACATTTTGAATAAACAGCAGGAAGTAGCAAATCATTGGGATTTAGGCCCAATTTAATAATTGCTAAATGACAATAACGATTAATGAGTGCATATTCATTCCGAGCTAAGAGATGGCTCCACCTTGTTTGTTCAGCACCCATGATGTGCTATTAATATCCATTCATTTGTAAACTGTGCGTGGTTATGTAATTCTTTTCAGACTGCTGGGCAACTGCAGTTAGTTATATTTCAGATTTACATTCTAGCATAAATATCGTGAATCATCGGAAAATATATTTTTAACTTGAGGGACTCTTATCTCTCTCTCTGTGTTACCCTAAGCTGGGGTCCACCATTTTGGCAACTTTAAAACTTGTGGACTTCAACTCCCATAATTCTTCTCTTTCTTGCTATTTCTAATTGCAAAAATTGAGCTCTGCAAATTCCACTAGAGTTAGTCCTCGATTTACAGCCACAACTGAGCCCATCATTTCTATTGCTAAGTGAGACAGTTAGGTGAGTTTTGCCCCATTTATAATTTTTCTTGCCACAGTTGTTAAGTGAATTCCTGCAGTTATTTAGTTAGTAACAAGGTTGTTAAGTAAATCTGGCCTCCCCATTGACTTTGCTCATAAGAAGGATGCCAAAGGGGACCCCTGGGACAGCCCAGTTGTCATACATGTGAGTCAGTTGCCAAGTGTCTGAAATTTAAGCATGTGACCATGAAGATGCTGCAATGGTTGTGTGAAAAATGGTCATAAGTCACTTCTTTTCAGTTGCAGTGTAACTTCAAACAGTCACTAAATGAACTGTTGTAAATCGAGGATTACCTGTATTAAGAGTTTATACTCATAAACTTTGGGATCTACTTCCTGGTGTGTTAAGCCAGTTTTCTTTCTGTGGGATCCTTGGTGTCTTCTGAGCTTGGTTGCTTTTTGCAGATGTTTCCTTACCTAATTAGGTAACAGCATCAGCACTGTTTGGTAATGAAGGATCTTCAAGAAAACAAGTTCAGAGAGCACCAAGGATCAAAACTGAGTCACAAATATTCTCCTCTATCAGTGTCTTTGTTTCTCTGGTGGAGTCCTTTGTGCTCTGAGTTTTGTTTGCAGACATTTCATTACCCAACTAGGTAGCATCATTGGTATGAGTAAGTACTGGGTTTGTCCACTGTTTATATACAGTAGCTTCTGTTGCCAGTTTTGGTGGGGGTGTAGTTTTCTCTTGGTAGTTTCTTGATTATGGCATTGTTTTCTATCTGTCTTTCTCTTGTTGACTCCTACGGTGTTAGCTAAGGGTTGGACGGGTTTGATTTCAGTACTAACTTCTGTTTCGTGTGTTCCTCCAGCTGTGAGTAAGCTTTTTGCTTGTGTTACTGTATTTCTGCTATTTCTAACCTCTTGTGTAATGGAATATTTGGAGCGTTTCTGAAGATTACACAAGCCAAGGATTTCCCCAACACACCTAGGACATGTCCCATTTATCTTGTCTCCTACTGTCCTGTATCTTCACAGTGGAAGAACTGAGTAGGACTGTCCTCTAAAGCAGAAAATAGGCGGTTAGTTGGAAAAGTTTCTGACATTCCCGACTGGATTCCCTGATTGGGAAAGCAGAATAGTATTCTGTATTTTTCCTTTGCCCAACCAGAAAGGCAGAGAGTTAAAATCTCAGGCTGCTTCTTCTCAAGGTCAACCTGCAGAGCAGAGTTAGAAAAACATGTTCAGTGGAGTGAGGCTGCTTCTCTTTAAACAAATTAAGACTGTGTTGTGTTGACACAATGGACATACTCAGGATCCACTGAACTATAGGTTCATTGTATTAAGCCAATTTTCCTCATTCATACAATGCGTTCAATGCTACTCTGAACTCACAGGCTAAAATATGGTTGTCTGGTGTGTAGTTGTCATGTGTCATATTGAACATAGCCACCTTGATAGTAGGTCCTTGATGCTCTGTGAGCTTGGTCGTTTTCTTATAGGTGTTTCATTACTCAGACTAGGTAACATCATCACAGCTAGGTGATCAGTAAGTTTTGTCCCATTTCATGATCTTTCTTGCCACAGTTTTTAAGTGAAACATTGCATTTGTTAAGTTAGTGACATGATTACTAAGTGAAACTGGCTTCTCCATTGACTTTGCTTGTCAGAAGGTTGCAAAAGCGGGGATCGTATGACCCCATATGAATCAGTTGTTTAGCATCTGGATTTTGATCACGTGCCCATGGGGATGCTACAGTGGTTGTAAGTGTGAAAAATGGTCATAAGTCACTTTTTTCATTCCGTTGTAACTTCGAATGGTCTTAGGTAGCTGTATTTAGGTAGCCTCTGGCAATGCTTGAACTAAATGAGCATTTATTGGGCACCAGTTTTATTTATTCTTACTTAGTGTATATCATTCTCAGAGGTCATGTAATCACTGATATACAACACCAATAAAACACATTATATGTATAAATACACAAAACCAATTGTACTTAGGCATTGTGATGGTAAAGGTAAAATTGCTTTTGAATCTCCTTTGACTCCTAGTGATTTCTTGGACCCATTTATGGTGAAGCTCTTTTAATAACAGTATGGAAATATTTTAGATTTACCTTCTCTCTGTTCAACTACAACCATGTAATTTCTTTCTGGGCTTCCATTCCAGTACTAACCAAGCCTGATCCATTTTACTTTATCAAGCCAGACAAGGTCAGCTACTGAGATGGCATCTGCTGAAATAAATAAGAATCCAGGGGATTGAAGGTAAGTTTCAGAAACAATTGTGAGGCGGTCAAGAAAGAGTGGATATTTTCTTTACATTTATTTGTCAAACAAAATTACAAATTTGAGCAAAATAAAACAATTAAAATGTGACAGGGATGATAGTGCATTAGTGCACGCTCCCTTAGATATTGGGTAAGGTCCACAGAAGTTAAGTAGAATTAAAACTGTGAAAGTTAATAGTGGAGACATCTGCATCAGGTAAGTTATTCCAGACTTTGACAACTCTATTAACAAAAATCAAATTCGTATACAGAGAAGTAAGAAGAAGGAATGTGAGAACACGAAGGAATGCACAGCTCAGTTCTGGAAGAGAAGAAGGCTAAGAAAGAAACTCAAAATAACTCTTCCTTGATTCTATTTGATATAAGAAGGCCAGAGGGAAACTCTGGTAGACTTTCAAGATTCTGTCATCATAGCCTATAATAACAAAATAATGTTTCAGTATTTGCTGTGTTGTCTCTTTCCTGACCTGTCCTACTTCAAAGGGCTGACAGGCCAGGCATGCTGCTTGAATTAGGTAAATAACAGAAGGTTAGAAACTGACATGTGCTAATAATGAATGCCAGAGATTGAAAACACAGCCATCCCATAGCTTTTTATTAATTCGACTTTTTGAACCACTCTACCCGCCAGAGCAGGCATAGACAATATTTTACAATCAACAGTGCAGTCAGGAAGCTGCCAATTGAGGACTTTATTTTATTTAATCCAGTGTTTCTCAACTTTGGCATCTTTAAGATATGTGGACTTCCAACTTGCAGAATTCCCCAGACAAAAAGAACCACAGGTTGATCATCCCAGCGTCATCAAAATTCTGGTGCTTGGCACGTGGCATGTATTTATGACAGTTGCGCTGTCTCGGTGTTGTGTTGTAGGAAGTTAGCACCCACCCCTCTCCTAGAAAAATGAAATAGCCTAGGAAATATTAAAAAGGCAGAATATTTCCCCTAAAAAGAGAAGTAGAAACTCAGAAGCAGAAACTCACCTCAGAAACAGTAGCTCACCACCCCGCACCTTTGTTAATGGGTGGGCCATTAAGGCCTGGACGGGAGTATTCTACTTAACAAAGGCCTCTACCCATCTCACCGCCTGGCCTGGGAAGATTGCATCAGCCAGCACTCAGGTGAAGCCATGTGGTCCAACTAAGACCCCCCACCTCCTGGGAGACTGACAGCTGATGGGATACATTTCTTACACATGAACAAGAAACACTAAGGTGGGCCTAACAGAGGGTATATAACTAAGGGTCTCTCAGCATCTTGGCCCTTCTTTTCCTTCACCCAACATCTTGAAGCATGTGATCGCCCTTTTCACTTTGGAGCTCCAAGCCATGTGGTCCTGTCTACCATTAAACCATCTTTCCAAACAGCCTCCATGTTTCCAATGTCTTTCTTCCCCACTTGAAAATGAACCCAGAAGGATAATTCTTCCAACAGTGTGATCACCATTTGCAAACTTCCCAGTTGGTTTCCAACAAGCAAAGTCAAAGGGGAAAGCCCGATTCACTTAATGACTGAATGATTCACTTAGCAACTGCAGTGATTCACTTAACAACTATGGCAAGCAAGGTCATAAAATAGGGCAAATCTAATTTAAAAACTTTCTTGCTTAGCAATGGGAATTTTGGGCTTAATTGTGGCTGTATGTTGAGGAAATTCTCTGTGATTTTTTCTTTATTGCCTTTATTGGTGGTGCAGGCTGTTATACACTTAACTCCAGCTGCCTGCAATTAGTGCAGGCTCGAATCCCACCAGGCTCAAGGTTGACGCAGCCTTCCATCCTCTCGGGGTAGGTAAATTGATGACCCAAGATTGTTGGGGGCAATAAGCTGACTTTGTAAAAATGCCACTTGGGGGGGCCAAAAGCCCTAGTAATAAGCAGGCTTATACAATGGAATGAAGTCTACTGCTGAGCGCATTGGGTTGTGCTCCAAAGATTGTAAGCTGCCCTGAGTCTCCGGAGAAGGGCGGCATATAAATGTGAATTAAAAAAAAAAGTGCAGCAAATAAGAAGACTGCCCATCATACCAGTGATGGGTTTCTTATTTAGGGTGATAAGATCTCAGTTATAAATCCGGGGGATGCCCTCCAGGTGGTATGAAATTAAAGTTTTTCTGTCTTGCCATCTGCTACTTTTCTGAATTTAAGTAACCCAGATCTGATAGCCCTGCCATGTTTTTTTTTAAATTTTTTAATTAATGTTGAAATAGCAAAGGAGGATTCAGAGCTTTCTATTTATTAAACCCCACTGCTAGTTAGAAAAAGGGGAAAGCCTTCTTAATGATAGCCTTTGCATTTGCTCAAATGCAGTGTTTTTCAAACTTGGCAACTTTAAGACGTGTGGACTTCAACTCCCAGGATTCCCCAGCCAGCATTAGGGAATCTATTCCAATGCTCATCCAAACGGTTGTTTGGCTGGGCATGGGGAATTCTGGCTGGGGAATTCTGGGAGTTGAAGTCCACATGTCTTAAAGTTGCCAAGCTTGGAAGGAAAAAAAAAATCTATCGCACAAGAACAATATCCTCAGATCCCAAACCTTTAAAATCCCCTTTTCTCCAAAGGTTGCTCTTCTCCTTTATAATTTGCCCTTCATTAAGGACTTGGCCAATTAAAACCCTGGATGGTTCCTCTTTCACCCAGCCAGGAGGAGAAAAGCTAAAGTGGAAAGGAACCTGCTGAATTGTCATGAAAACTGCCGAGATGGCTCTTAGAGCGGACAGAAGCTACAGGGGAATCTGTGAATTGCTTTATCCTCTCTGCCTTTCAAGGTGTGCCCATGCCTCATGCACGCCCAGTTTAACTGTTGCCCACAGCTATTTGCCTGCTTTTAAGCAAGGCCTCTGCTAGTTTTGACTTGCTGTGGGTTTGGAATCAGCCACCCGACTGCCTCAGCATCAAAGCAAGGGACTGTGTTATGTATGCAGGTTTAAAGTCATTGGTTTAGTTTGAACTGTTCTTGTAAAATGTAAGAAATTATTGGTTTAAAAAGTGCGGGAAAACCCTGCACTCTGATTGGCTGGCAACTGCGGCTGCTGGCTATAAGTAGCAGCCGCAGCTCAGCCAAAGTGGGTCCGTTCTGAGCTGTAGTCACTAATAAACGAAGAGCTTGAAGCACTCGGCGTCTGTCTCTTCATGCAAACTTAACAGACTGCATGCTTTGGAAAGCTGCAACCATCTCTGAGTCCTCCTTATCAAAAACATGCTGTGGTTAAAAGAAGAACATTGTGGCCCTGCAAACTTGGAGGGAGCTCTCAATGTGGTGGTGGCTGCCAAAGGAGCTTTCTCTAGGGGCTTTAAGACTCTTAGAGTCATAGTTTTGCCCCATTTTACAAACTTTCTTGTCACAGTTGTTACGTGACTCACTGCAGTTGTTAAGTGAATCATTCAGTTGTTGGAAGTTATAAGCCACCCCTCTCCTAGAAAAATGAAATATTTTAGGATATACTAAAAAGACAGAATATTTCCCCTAAAAGAGAAGTAGAAACTCAAAGAGGCATAAACTCAGCCCCCCCCACCTTTGTTAATGGGCCATTAAGGCCTGGGCCAGTCTATTTTACATAACAAAGATCTACTCCAAGTAGAGCCATCATAGGAAGTGCCCAAAGCCCTTTCATTACATCTTCATCCAGCAAGCCTCAGCCAAGCCTGGGACTCAGGACAGCCTACAGAGTTGCCCCTGCAGGGCCCCATGGCAGTCTGACAACCAATCAGAACACAAGCTCGAATTCAAATCCCAAGAGAGGGTCTAAAAACCAGGGACTCTCAGCATTTCTGCCCTTTTCTTCACCCAAGAACTCCAAGGCAGGTGATCCTGTCCACCATTAAACCATCTTTCCGAACAGCCTCCATGTTTCCAGTGTCTTTTTCCCCACTTGGAACTGAACCCAGATGGATATTTCTTCCAACACAGTCATTAAACAAATTCCATCGATGGATGAAAACTAATCAAGGAGGGAAGCAGCCTAGGACTAAAGAGAAATTTCCCAACAGTGAGAATAATTTGTTGAGGCTTCGAAAAAACCTTTTGTCAGGGAGTAAAAATTTTCCAAACATCCCTGTTAATTAGAGGTGATAGACCATGCTTTTCTTTGCTGTCAATGCTGATAAAAATAGACCCGGAAAATAATCTAAGAAACACTTTTATTTATAAAATATGAAAACCTAATGAAGCTCCATGTTGGCAGCTTACTTAATACCAAGGCATATATTTATTTATTTATTTATTTATTGGACTTGTATGCGCCCCATCTCCAAGACTCGGGCGCACAACTAAAAACAGCAACAATAAATACCTAAAAAGAAATTAAACTAATTTCACAAGCCCAAAAATACAAAAACTAAAATTTACAGTGGTTAAAATAATTAAGAAACCCATCCCCACCCCAAGGATGGGTCACAGCCGATTGTTGAACAACCAGGTCTTCAAATCATGGCGGAAGGTGCGGAGGTCAGGGGCCAGGCGGAGCCCCAGGGGCAGTTGGTTCCAGAGGTCAGGGGCCGCGACAGAATAGGCTTGTCGCCGGGGGACCGCCAACCGACATTGGCTTGCCGACGGGACCCAGAGGAATCCTTGCCTATATGCTCGCACAGGGCGGCTGGCACTCGATATCAATATAGAGAAAGAAAAAAAAAGTAACAATGGAAGTTACAGGAAGTGAAGTATAAACTTTTTACACATGCGCAGTAAATCAAAACATCACAAGACTTTCTTATCTCATTACTATGGAGACAAGATAACACAGTGCTGGCTAGCAGACACCTGCTTGCTATAATATGAGCTAGAAGCTGAAACAGACAAACCAAAAAAACCGCAGTGACACAATTAACCAGTGGAACAGCTTGCCAGCAGAAGTTGTGGGTGCTTCAATACTGGGGTTTTTAAAGAAAATACTGGACAGCCACTTGTCTGGAATGGTATAGGGTCTCTTGCTTGTGCAGAGGAGTGGGTTAGGATATTGGAATTCTTCTGTTCCAACATGTCTAAAGTAGCAATCCTTACTCCATCCTGGACAAATGGATGTCCAATCTTTTAAGACCCTCAGCGATGGAGTATCCACAACACGAGGTGGCAAGCTCTTCCATTAATTGTTCTCATTCATTTCCTCCATAGTTCCAGGCTATAAAGTTCCACCCATTGCTCCAGAGGTGGTATTCAGCAGGTTCTGACCAGTGGTGGGATTCAGATGTTTTTTTTACTACCCGTTCTGTGGGCGTGGCTTGGCTTGGCTTGGTGGGCATGGCAGGGGAAGGATCCTGCAAAATCCCCATTCCCTCCCCACCCCACTAACCTGCTTTCCAGCTCCGTTCTCCTGTGCAGGCCAACCAAAGAAGACCCAGCCAATCAGGTGGGACTCAGGAGGCAGAGAAGAGATGGGGGGGGAGGAAGTCAGAGGTGGTATTTGCCGCTTCTCCAAACTACTCAAAATTTCCGCTACCGGTTCTCCAGAACTGGTCAGAACCTGCTGAATGCCACCTCTGGTTCTGACCAGTCCTGGAGAACCGGTAGCGGAAATTTTGAGTAGTTTGGAGAACTGGTAAATCCTACCTCTGACTAAAGATTTTACAGTATCCTTCTCCTGCCATGCCCACCAAGCATGCCCACAGAACTGGTAGTAAAAAAAAATTGAATCTCACCACTGTGTTGCTCCTTGTTCTGCCCTCAGGTGCTGTGGAGAATAGATCAAGGTCCTTCAACTATTGGAAGGCTTCTATCAGCTCACCCCTAAGCTTTCTCCTCATTCTCTCTCCTGATGCTGCTGACAATGATTTCTCTGGCCCACAAAGTGCTGCATAGCTACGCAGGGAAGACAGCAGCAGAAAACCTAATCTATTCCAATGCCCAGCCAAACAACTGTTGCCAACTTGCGAGAGCCATTGCAACTTGTTTAAATCTTTTGCAGAGAATGAAGGGTGGCCTCCAGAGCTGCTGACCCCGATCCTTGGATGCTGTTGAGCAGAATAGAGGAACTGGATCCTGCATGCAGGTGGCGTTTGAAGAACACGAATGACAGCTAGCATGATCCAATGGCACAGAAAAAAGTGACTGATGACTGTTGTAGCATCCCAATGGTCACATGATCAAAATTTGGAAGCTTGGCAACTGGTTCATATTTATGAGGGTCCCAGAGTCATATGATCACCTATTTATTTATTTATTTATTTATTTTTGGGACTTGTATGCCGCCCCATCTCCGAAGACTCGGGGCGGCTCACAACTAAAAAACAACAACAATATATACAATAATAAATAGTTAAGAAAAAATTAAACTAACAAGCCCAAAAAGTTAAATACTAAAAACATATAAACATATAAACATATAAAAAACCACCCCACCCAAAGAGGGTCACAGCCCAGATTGGTCGAATAACCAGGTCTTCAGGTCATGGCGGAAGGTGCAGAGATCAAGGGCCAAGCGGAGTCCCAAGGGGAGTTGGTTCCAGAGGTCAGGGGCCACGACAGAGAAGGCTTGTCATCGGGGAACCGCCAGCCGGCACTGGCCGGCCGACGGGACCCCAAGGAGTCCTTGCCTACGTGCTCTCACAGGGCGGTTGGCATTCGATGTCACTGTGGAAACTTAGCACCCACCCCTCTCCTAGAAGAATGAAATATTCCAGGAAATATTAAAAAGGCAGAATATTATATTTCCTTTGAGAAAAGGAGAAACATGTTTTAAAGACAAAGCAGCTTCATGCAGCTCCTGCCCCCTTGAGCTCCAGGGTGATGGGATTAAGACATGGCCCTCAGGAAATGATAGCATTACCCATCTCACCACATGGCACCTGGGAAGATTACAACACCCAGCAGGATTCAGGCAAATTTAGTACACATACAACCTACAAAACTATGACCCCCTGACAGCATCCAATCAGGATACTCTTCCTGTACCCCAGGAAGTTCAAAACTTAGAAAGGGTATAAAACCCAGGGATTCTCAGCATCTCTTCCCTTTTCACTCAGGAGCTCCAAGGCATGTGATCCTGTCCACCGTTAAACCTTCCTTCCAAGCAAATTCCATGAATCCAGTGTCTTTTTCCCCACTTGGACTGAACCCAGGATATTTCTTCCAACACCACTTTCTGACAAAGTCAGTGGAGAAGCCAGATTCACTTAAGAACTATGTCCCTAGTTTAACAATTGCAGTAATTCACTTAACAACAGTGGCAAGAAAGGTCACAAAATAGGGCAAAGCTCACTTAACAACTGTTTTACTTAGCTGCATAAATTTTGGGCTCAGTTGTGATCATAAGCAGAGGACTACCTGCATGCGAGAAGTTATGGGGAGGCGGCCACTTCACTTACAAATTTGATAGGTCCTCTTTGATTCTCCTGAGCTGAAGGAGTCCAGAAACTTCACTACCCAGCTCATGTGTAACCCCTGAGTAAACAAAACAATGAAAGAAATAGAGACGAATCCCTTTTCTTCAAACTGCAGCGTCCACAAAGCCTGGCTGGCATTCTGTCATCTTGGGAAGCCATGTTTCCCAAAGGGAGAAAACTCAGACTCGCTCCGGTCGAGTGGGTTGTGTCGTGCCCTTTTTCATGCTTTCATGACAACGTTCCGTGGAAGGAAAAGCACTTCAAATGCTCACAGGGGTGTGCCACAGAGGAGCCCTGCCAGTGCACAATCATATACACACACAGCAGAGAGAGAGAGAGAAAAGAAAGGAAAAAAACCCTGCTCCTGACTCACAATTCCTTCACAATCCCTGAGGGAAGGGAGTGATGTTTGTTTTCCTTCTCAGGAACAGCTCTGAC
The DNA here is from genome assembly GCA_009733165.1 of Naja naja. Taxonomy (NCBI): domain Eukaryota; kingdom Metazoa; phylum Chordata; class Lepidosauria; order Squamata; family Elapidae; genus Naja; species Naja naja. The sequence continues at coordinate 3,995,842 of CM019162.1, read as the reverse complement.
TTCAAGTTTCCGGGAGGTTAAAAAATAGATTTCTCCAGCCAAAAGCTGGAGTTTGTGCAGGTCCTGCTTGAAGTACTAGGGATTGCTGGCGGGGTGGGGTCCATGTCCCACTTGGCAAATTATATAGGCGGTCCTCACTTAATTCAAAGGTATTAGCTCAAAGATGCAAGGGACCCTAAAAAGGGTATTTATAACCCAGATTCGAAGTTTTGATATTCCCCTTCTCGTGTGGTTATGTGATCGCATTAATACACATCTGCAGTGTTCAGTGATTTATGACATTTTTTGTCAGAAATCAGCACTGCTTCCAAGTTCAAGCAAAACAAAAACATCTTTGCGAACAATGGGTTTTGCAGTGTTCGTTTAATGACCACTGCAAAAAATCCCATGTAAAATCAGGTTGGGTTTGAGAAGTCCTGTTTGATGACTTCTAATTTTGCAAGCTCAATTATGATCATAAATTGAGGTCTATCAGTACATAGGCATGTGCATTCCCTTGCAGGCAAAACCACAAAACAGCTTGGAGTGACTCAGTCTGAGGACAATTAACAGAATAACAGAATTGGAAGGGACCTTAAAGGTTTTCTAGTCCAACCTGCTGTTCAAGCAAGAGAATCTATACCATGTCAGACAGTGGTGGGATTCAAATTTTTTTACTACCAGTTCTGTGGGCGTGGCTTGGTGGGCGTGGCAGGGGAAGGATGCTGTAAAATCTCCAGTCAGAGGTGGGATTGGCTGGTTCTCTGAACTGCTCAAAATTTCCGCTACCGGTTCTCCAGAACTGGTCAGAACCTGCTGAATGCCACCTCTGATGTAAGACAAATGGCTGTCCAATCTCTTTCTGAAAACTTCCAGTGATGGAGCACCCACAATTTCTGCAGGCAAGCAATTCTCATGCCAGGGAATTTTTCCTTAGTTCTAGGTTGGATCTTTCTTTAATGATCTTCCACCTTGTCTTTCTTTCAGGTGCTTTGGAGAATAAGTTGTTCCCCTCTTCAGACAGATATGGTGGAATCTCTCATCCAGGAAGGAGAAAAATTCAAGCTCTAGACCCATTTCACAGAATTAAATGAGGTGAATGGAGGTCACGGTCAAATTGTGGGCTGAACCATTTCTGGTTGGGGAAGACTCTCGAAAATGGGCCCAGCTGTGAAGGGAAGAAACTATTTGAGAAGGAAGGGACCAAAAAAGTTACTCCTGCTGACACTGTGTAATATACTAGAAAACTGTTGAACCATCCTTGAGAGATAGTTGGTCAGTTCCTTCATAAAAGCTTCCAGTGATGAAGAACCCAAAACACTCAGGGTTAGACTGTTCCATTCACTTTATGGTGATGAATTCCCCATCTCCATGAAAGCCAGATCGTATGTGCAAGCTATTCCAGTCAGACTTTTACACAGAGACTACACAAACTTGGGTGTCTTCCCACAACACACCTCATTGTTAACCATGGTTTATATTATTAACCTGATTGTCCCATGTTGTGCCGTACATTGTAACAGACTGGCTTTGCACAATTCACTCGACCAGTGATTCTAAACCTTTGTCAACATTAAGATGTGTGGACTTCAACTCCCAGAATTTCCTAGCCAGGTTCTGAAAATATGCTGAAATTAGATAATATCTATACACAAACATGTGTATTTGTGTGTTCAGAAACAGAAAATCATCCATGTATTTCGGTTTCCAAAATATATACATTATTTTTTTATTAATGAGCACTTTTATAGATTTAGCCAATTTATTTAATTAAATTACATAATCACCTAATGAAACTGAAAATGCATTTTGTACAGACTTGTCAGCAACAATGAGGAATGGGAACAGTCGTGTATTGTCTGTTGTAAAACTTTGAATAAACTGTTGCTTAAACTTCTCCAGACCATTTGTTTGGTTTTTCAAATGCCAGTAATTTCTCCTTTATCTTCTTGATATAGTCCTTTCACTTGTAAGATATCCAAGGAGCTGTGTTTTGACGGCCACAGAAAAGGTTATTTCCTAGAATGGAATTTTAAGAGACATTTTTCTGTTTGGGAAATAGCCAATTTGGAGAAAGGAAAAAAAAAATCTACAAAGAGTAGACAAACCACACCATGGCTGAAGATATTGAGAGAGAAACAGGGGGGCTGGCAGATGACTGGCTTTGCTCAGTACAGAGACAGGTCAAGATAACTAAGAAAATAGTTAAGGGTTTTTTTTAAATCATGTCTGTAGAGGTCGGTCGAATTCTGACATTTTTAAGGACTCCTGTATATAATGTGTCATGATATTTAAATGTAAAGACAATCCTTGCTAAACAAAACAAGAAAAAAAAATGCAGGAGGTCTTTGACTTACAACAGTACGCTTAGTGACCGTTTAAAATTACAACGGCACTAAAAAAGTGACATTACTATTTTTCACATTTACGACCATTAGAGCATCGCCATGGCCATGTGAGTTACGTTTGGATGCTTGGCAGCTGCCTCACACTTACGACGGTCGCTGGATCATGTGATCCCCTTTTGCAACCTTCTGAGAAACAAAGTCAAGCCATATCTGAGCCTTGGTGGCTCAGGCTGTTAATGCCTGCTCTTAAGATCCAGCTGTCTACAATTGCTGTAGGCTCGAATCCCACCAGGCTCAAGGTTGACTCAGCCTTCCATCCTCTCGGGGTAGGTAAATTGAGGACCAAGATTGTTGGGGGCAATTAGCTGACCTTGTAAAAATGCCGCTTAGTAATAAGCAGGCATATACAATGGAAGGAAGGCTATTGCTGAGCGCATTGGGTTGTATCCCAAAAATTGTAAGCCGCCCTGAGTCTCTGGAGAAGGGCAGCATATAAATGTAATTAAAAAAAAAAAGATTCACTTAACAACTGTTACTAACTTAACAACTGCAGTGATTCACTTGACAAATGTGGCAAGAAAGGTTTTAAAATGGGGCCAAAGTCACTTAATTAATTTCTCACTTAGCAACATAAACTTTGGGCTCAGTTGTGATTGTAAGTTGAGGACTACTTGTTCTGTATTGTTCCTATTTAATGGTGAACATTGGGGGGTGTGTGCTGATAGACTTTTGTGGGGAAACAGAACACATCCACTGGTTAATTTTTCTCTCCATTAGGAAGTTTCTCCTTAGTTCTAGGTCGCTTCTCTGCTTGATGAGTTTCCATCCATTGCTTCTTGTCCTGCCTTCAGGGGCTCTGGAGAATAGGTGGACTCCCTCTTCATTCTGGCAGGCCGTTGGATATTGGAACACTGCTATCACGTCCCTAGCCCTTCTTTTCACTATACCTATACCCAATTCCTGCCACCATTCTTCATTTACTCTGGGGTGGAGTGCATTGTAGAAACTCAGTCCTAGTGCAGTAACTCTTTCAATGCAGCTCCTAGACCAAGAACTAGGAAAACTGCATAATATGAACGTGTGTGAGTAGGAATTTTCTGTCTCCTCTTATTTGGGGGCTCTAATACATGGAAAGGAAACGCAGTTTGGCACTTTCGTTTTTCTGCATTAAACTAGGAGGGATCTTGCACTTCTCAACAGAACAAATTTGTAAGGAGATTTTGTAAAAAAACATCTGCTCAGTTGCAAAATATTAGATTAATGGGCAGGCAATTCCCTTGGGTGTCCGTTTGGACTCCCAAGAGAAACTGCCTTGATTTGCAGAAATCAGCAGGTGAAATGGTGCTGCAGATAAGCATAATCGGTTGGTAAAGACTGCAGGAAAGAAAACTGCTCTTTCAGGTATAGGAGGAGAAGATTTTAAAAACAGTTGACAATCCTGCTTTCTGAGCAAGAGCGCAGCCTCTCACTCATCAAGGAAAGTTTATGCACAAATGCTAAGCCTTCCCTGGCTCAGCCCTCTTCGCAAAAGGCAGAGCTGCAAAAATCAGCTGCTTGATTCTGGGCAGCAGGAAGAAGACCGACACTGGGGAAGATCAAAGAGATGTTCCTCTTCTTGGACTAGCTGCTTTTAGGGGGGTTGGATTTTGGTTCCCAGCTTCCCAATCAATCAGAATGTAGGTGATGGTGATATTTACAAGAATAACCAAGTTGGAAGGGGCCTCTTCTATTCCAAGCACCTGCTCAACAAGAAAGCTTATACCATTTCAGACACACGGGTGTCCAATCTCTTCTTAAAAATTTCTGGTGTTGGAGCACCCACAACTTCTGGAGGCAAATTGTTCTGCTGATGGATTAAGTAATTCCACTATCAGGAAATTTCTCTTAATTCTACCTTGGTTTTTCTCCTTGATTAGTTTCCATCCATTGCTTCTTGTTCTGCTTTGAGATTTGAAATTTCACACTGAGAAACTGGGAGAGTATGCCAGAAAGCATAGTAAACCACAGGCAGTCCTTAACTTACAATTTATAACCATTTGCTTAGTCACCATTTGAAGTAGCAACATCATTGAAAAAAACATCATTGACGCTTAACAACTATCACAGCAGCCCGACAGACACGTGGTCGCAATTTGGGTGCTTGGCAATGAGCTTGTATTTGTGATGGTTGCAATGTGCCAATGACCACCCTTTGCAACCTGCCCTGCTGGCTTCCAACAAGCAAAGTCAATGGGGGAAACTGGATTTGCTTAACGGCTGTGTGATGGACTTGAGAACCACAGTGCTTTATTTAACCACTGTCCAAAAATGGGGTGCTTAACACCCATCTTGCTAAGCAACAGAAATTCAAGGACCCCTATATTTCTACGTTGCTGTCAAGATTGTTGGCTGTGGGATTACTGGGAATTGAGTGCGACTGGAAGGAGACTTTATTTTTAAAGTGTTATTTTAAAATTTCAACAGTAGGTACTTACTGATAATTGGAAGAGTCACTTGAATACATCATCACAAACCCACCACGGCTTCCCGAGTCCTAAGGTTCCCTGTTCAAACGAGAATCTCCAGTCAAACTTTGGGTAAAGCAGAACTGTCAAGTCAAACATGGGTGTGAGTGAGGAGCAGCTTAATCCTTTTCCCCAGTTGTTGAAAGAAATGGGATTTGCATCTAATGCCCGGGGCTCTTTTGATGGAAGAGAATCATAAGGAAGCATTCATTCTCACCAACGTGCTTAATCTGATTATGAAGGATTTTTCCAAGATGATTTATTTATTATAGGTAATCCTTGATTTAGACCACAATCCAGGCCGAAATTTCTATTGCTGAGATATTTGTTAAGTGAATTTTGCCCCATTTTATGACCTACCTTGCTACAGTTCTTAAATGAATCATGGCAGTTTTCCCCTTTGACTCTGCTTGCAAAAGATGATGATCACATGACCCAGGACATAAAAATGAGTCAGTTGCCAAGTATCTGAACTTTGATCATGTGACCATGGTGCAGCACTGCAGTGGTCTTAAGTGTGAAAAATGGTCGTAAGTCGCTTTTGTCAGTGCCATGGTAACGTTGAATGGTGAACTGTTGTAAGTCAAGGACTATCTATATTTGATTTGATTCAGTCCCACCCAACACCAGATGACTAATACTGCTTGACAGATCTTAATTCCGTACATAGTAGAGATGATCTCTAATGGTTTAAACCTGTGTTCTTTAAACTTGACAACTTTAAGATGTGTGAACTTCATTCCCCAGAATTCTTCAGCCAGCCCACTTTAAAGGGTTCAGCTCCCAGAATTCATGCCAGCTGGGGAAGTGCGGGAGTTGAAATCCACACATCTTAAATTTGTCAAGTTTGAAACACACTGGTTTAAACGATATATTAGAGCAGGGGTGTCAAACTTGCATTGTCAGGTGACATATAGGGACTTTTTTTCCCTTCCCTAAACTGGGTGGGGTGGGACCAGCATGTGATGCATCCTGCCCACGGGCCATGAGTTTGATAGCCCTGTATTAGAGGCTAGGGATGTGTCAAGAACTCACAACTGTCTTCTGGAAATCTTTTCCAAACTTAGCTTGGAAACACACACTGTGTGTTCAAAGCATCTCTCTCAGCTGCACATGGGTCCAGCAGGTGACTTTGGAGGTGTGACTGATGGAAACTAAAGCTGGCCACACCTATTCCCCAGGAAAGCACCATGCACTTTTCCTAACATTAAGGGATGACTGTGGATAGATACTGATGATTTCAAAGTAGATGTAAGGATGGGAAAATACCACAACAGCCAGGAAATACAACTTTTATGCTGCATGGGTCTCCAACAAGAAGCACCAGTGTTTTGCATATAAATGGCAGGTATGGGTACACATCCCTAAAACCTTTGGTATTAAATGTTGCCACTGAAGTCTTACTATTTTTCATTCTGTCCCATGCAAGATTATTTTGTTTCAGCCACCTTTTTTCCCCTCCTTTATGTTTTCAGCTTCTTTCAGGGGTGGGCATCTTCCCAGCACATCATTCCAAATCCAAATTTGACCCAAATCCCTCTCCTCAATTTACATAATTCTGTTGTAATAAGAAAACTGGCTAAGACAAGGCTTCAGGGATTTTATCGATTGTTCCCTTGCAATATTGAAAACCACCCTTGATTGATTATTATGCTATCTTTGCAGCAACTTAGTAGGTTTAAAAGTGTAATACCAAGGTGGCTCAGATTTAAACTCAGCCTCAGCAACTGTTCCTCCCCGCCCCCATTCATTAGTTTACTTGTAGTCTCTCCATCCACACTCAGCTGTTGTGAGGAAAAAAAAAAGAGGAAGCATTATATTTACAACTTCAAAGTCCTGAATGAAAGATGGGCTATGAATCCAGCAAAGAATTAAATAAAGCATCACAAAACCTAAACCAGAGTATGTCCCATCCGGAATCTGCATTCATGACATGATAGAACTTTTTGGCTATCAAGCCCAAAGAAAGTCTGGAATGGAAAGGGAAACAGCAGAGGGCAGGACAAGAAACAATGGATGGAAACTAATCAAGGAGAGATAAGAGATTCAACCTCCCAGAACTAAGGAGAAATTTTCTTACAGAACAATTAACCAGTAGAACAGGTTGCCTTCAGAAGTTGTGGGTGCTTCATCACTGGAGGTTTTTTTTTAAAATTACATTTATATGCCGCCCTTCTCCAAGACTCAGGGCTGCTTACAATTTTGGGATACAACCCAGTGTGCTCAGCAATAGCCTTCATTCCATTGTATATGCCTGCTTATTACTAAGCGGCATTTTTACAAAGTCAGCTTATTGCCCCCAACAATCTTGAGTCCTCAATTTACCTACCCTGAGAGGATGGAAGGCTGAGTCAACCTTGAGCCTGGTGGGATTCGAGCCTACAGTAATTGTAGGCAGCTGGAACTTAAGTGCTAGGCATTTAACAGCCTGAGCCACCAAGACCCTTTTTATGAAGAGACTGGTCAGCCATTTGTCTGAAATGGTATAGGGTCTCCTGCTTGAGCAGGGGTTGGACTAGATGACTTCTAAGGTCCCTTCCAGCTGTATTCTATTCTAAGGTGTAGGAACTCCTCCCATGGGCAGGAGGTTTGGATTAGGAGACCTCTGAAATCCCTTCTAACCTTATGATTCTATGTTCTGTATTCATCCCACCTAGAAGCCTCTTATAACGGGAAGAAGAATTTGCTCTATCATTACTCCCTGAACGTTGGTCATGTACCAGACACACACAAGAGGTAGGTGAAATTCCTCTGGTTGAGCTCCTCTGGTTGAGCTCCACCTTAGAGAAAGTTTGCACAGCATGTGAAATTGACATCAGAGAGAACATGGATAAGAACTCATGAACTCAGAATGGGAAGTGGGAAGTGAGTGAGCTCCATTGAATGGTGACCTTAGAGAAAGTTTGCACAGCACGTGAAATTGACATCAGAGAGAACATAGATAAGAACTCATGAACTCAGAATGGGAAGTGAGAATAGTGTCTGTTTTGATGTGCCCTTGAGGGCTTGAATTAATTTGCTGCAATGGTATCTTTCTTATGTGAGCTCCCTGCTAATCCAAGTCAGTGGTGACAACCTTAAGATGAGGAGACTTCAAAATTTGTAATTTACACAATAAATACAGTAGGGGAAGATTTGTGTTAACTTCTGGTACAGGTGGTCCATTCATTCAGTGACTGTGACGTTACAATAGCACTGAAAAAAGTGATTTATGCTTGTTTTTCACACTTACAACAGTTGCTGTGGCTCTATGGTCACGTGATCAAAATTCAGATTCTATTTTTATTTATTTGATTTGATTTGTCTATCGCTAACAGGATAATAAGTATAAGGGTAAACATAGTTATGAATACATGAAATGAATACATATAAGAAAAATAAAAGAAATAATAAAAGAAACAATAGGACAGGGACAGTAGGCACGTTGATGCACTTATGCACGCCCCCTACAGACCTCTTAGGAAAGGGGTGAGGTCAATAGTAGAAAGTAGTAAAAATACTATGCACCTTTTCTCTGGTAATATCACACTACTAACTAGGGCATACAAAACATTTGCTAGACCAATACTTGAATACAGCTCATCAGTCTGGAACCCACATTTTGTATCTGATATTAACACAATTGAGAAAGTCCAGAAATATTTCACAAAAAGAGTTCTACACTCCTCTACTCATTGCAGAATACCTTATGCCACCAGACTTGAAATTCTAGACCTAGAAAAGCTAGAACTACGCCGCCTTCGGTCTGATCTAAGTATAGTATATAAAATCATACATTGCAATGTCCTTCCCGTCAATGAATACTTCAGCTTCAACTATAACAATACAAGAGCACACAATAGTTACAAACTCAAGGTTAACTGCACCAAACTTGAGTGCAGGAAATATGACTTCAGCAACAGAGTGGTCAATGTCTGGAATACGCTACCCGACTCTGTGGTTTCTTCCCCAAACCCCTTTAACCTTAGACTGTCTACTATTGACCTCACCCCTTTCCTAAGAGGTCTGTAACGTCCCTGTCCTATTGTTTCTTTTATTTTTCTTATATGTATCCATTTCATGTATTCACAACTATGTTTATCCTTGTAAGTGATTGGCAAAATGCATAAATAAAAATAAATAAAAAAATAAAGTCTAAGGTTAAAGTTTTTGGGGTTTGGAGAAGAAACCACAGAGTCAGGTAGAGTATTCCAGACATTGAACAGATGCTTGGCAACTGATTCATACTTCTAACCACAGTGTCCTGGGGTCATATGATCCCCATTTGCAACCAGCTGACACTCAAAGTCCACGGGGAAGCCAGGTTCACAGATTAACAACTAAGAACTGCAGTGATTGACTTACTGTGTTAAGACAGGCTGTAAAATGGGACAAAACTCACTTAACAGCCATCTTGCTCAGCAATAGAAATTTGGGGCTCAGTTGTCATAAATCCAGTGTAATATGTGCTCTCCCTGCTAAATTTGGCTACTTGTAACACTGTTTGTTTATTTATCTTTTTTCGGCTAGGAGCCAGGCCGGAAAAGGAGTTTATTCGGTAAGCAGGTTAAGCGGGTTGCACAAACCAGCTACCCATGTTTCGAGCCAACCTCAGTCGGGAACTTTCTGAAGCTAGCCGACTTTTAGGACGCCGATGAAGGCTTCAGCCATTGGAAAGGAGTTGCGACCCTGCTGCCTTCTCTTGTCCTGCGCGAGGAGGGCAGCTCCAGACCGCCGATCCTAAGGCTCAGCAGAGGAGAGGGCGGGCAGGGGGCGAAGGTTCACAGGATCGCCTGGCACCGACCTCCTCGACCGGCTGCGCTCTCAAGGGAGCCCCCTCCCCTTTCGCCACCCTCAGAGTGAGAACTTTCTGATAGCGAGAGCAACTAACCCGTGGAATAGAAGCTGCCTTCGGAAGTTGTGGGAGCTTCATCACTCGAGACTTTCAAGAAGAGACTGGACTGCCGTCCGTCAGAAACGGTGTAGGGTCCTCTTGCTTGGGCAGGGGGTTGGACTAGATGACCTACCAGGTCCCTTCCAACTCTTGATTGTCTATTATCTGATCAGGGTGCTTCCCCTTCACACGTGCGCGCGGCCCGCCTCCCCTTCCCTCGCCCGCAGCTGGGGGGGAAAGCCGCGCCAGCCATTGCGCCACACTTCCTCGTCCTGCCCCGCCGCTCCGCCGCCCCCGCCCGCCTTCCCGGGGCTCCCGCAACTGCCAGCCGGGCGCGCGTCACTCCGGGCCGGAACCAGCACGGCGGGCGTGGGGATGCGGGTGCGCGCCGCGCCGCAAGGGACCAAGCGGGAAAGCAGCGGCGGCCAAAGGCTGTAGAGCGAGAGGCGCTCGCCGCTCCCGCCACGCGCAACTTTCTTCGCCCGGGGAGAAGTTGCCAGTCTGCAGCAGCGCCCGAGTTCGGCCAGCCGGAAAGTCGCGGCGCGCCGGAGAGGAAACCGGGCGGTCGCAACTGGGGCGCCGCTAGAGCCGCCTGCCTGCCTGCCTGCCCCGGAGCGAGGGACCAGCCGGCGCCGGGCTTGCCCGAAAGCGGCCTTGCCGGACGGCGCGCGGTGGAGGAGCTGCGCCCGCACTGCGCTTCGCCGAGCAGGTAACCGGAGGGAGCCGGGCTGGAGCTGACCGGGGCGGGGGAGGGCGAGGGAGGAGGGGGTTTCTTGCCGCCCCCGGGACTCAGCTCGCTCAGTCGGGTGGGGAAGGGGGGGGGAGTCCGCGCAGCTGGCCGCTTGGGTCAAGTGGAATCGTAGCCGGCTCTGGGCGCCCGAGCGTATTGCGGCGTTGAGGAAACCGGCCGGTTGGGCTCCTTTCCCAACTTGGAGCCCGTGGGAAAACGTGCGGGGCTGGCTGGCTCGGTCCTCATCCGGACGGCGGCGCCGCTGCTTCCCTTTTGCAAGTTGCTTTGGGAGAGGAATTGTTGCTCGGCCAACGAAGCGTTGCCTGTTGGGCCTCTGCGCGTGGCCTCTTTGCTCCAGCGGGACGGCAGGAGCATCGTCGCCCTGCGCTTGGTCCTTGCTGAAAGCCCAGGCTGCCATTCTCCCGCTTTGGTTGACTTCTGCTGACAGTTGAGAGACCCTCGGAAGGGCCCCAGCCTTGAACTTGACTGGTTGGTCCGCAGGTGGCATTTTTCTTCTGAGTGGCAGAGAGTCGGTCAGCAGCCAGTTTGGGCAAAGACCCAGGGCTTCCTTTAGAATGGTGGCGTTGTTGAATGCTTAGAATTGTGCTGTTGCGAGTGGGGAGTATTATGTGTACAGTATAGGTAGTCCTCGACTTACAACAGTTCATTTAGTGACCATTCCAAGTTACAAGGCACTGAACAATGTCACTTAGGACTGTTTTTCACACTTACAACTATTGCAGCACCCCCATGGTCCAAATTTGGATGCTTGGCAACTGGTTCTTACTTATGACAGTTGCAGTGTCATATGGGGGTCATATGATTTTGTGAACTCTGACAAGCAAAGTCAGTAGAGAAGCCAGATTCACTTAACAACCATGTTACTAACAACTGCAATGATTCACTTCACGACTGTGGCAAGAATGTTGTAAAATGGGGCAAAATTCAGTCAACAAATGTCTCCCTTAGCGACAGAAATGTTGGGCTCAATTGTGGTCCTAACCCAAGGACTACCTGTATTACGGTGGGGCGGGGAGGTCTCTCCTCTACATGGCACCACTGAGCTCCAAGGAAGTGTCTTTCTACAATCCAGGGCGGTGTTTCTCAACCTCAGCAACATGCTGGCTAGGGAATTCTGGGAATTGAAGTCCACAAGTCTTAAAGTTACCAAGTTTGGAAGCCTGCTGGTCTAGTGCATTTTTCGCTAATTTGGCCTTTCTGGATACGTTTTGATCTATTCCCTCCCCCAACCCCCTGTCCTCATGATCAGCCACCACAACTAATTATCTTGCAGGTGGTGCATAATTTCTGGCACTTCATATTACAAGGAAACCAGAAGTTCCATTAGCTTTGAAATACTAATTAAAAATGGTTTTAATTTATGAATATCAAACAGTAGGCAGGATCAGCATGAGTTAGAATTTGGGTAGGGGCCACTTGGGAATTTTGGGGCCATGGGAATGTGGGAAACCATGGCAAACCACTTCACTCCTGTTCTAAATTGTATTTTATTCTGATTCCATTTTAAATTGCATTTTATCCAATTCCATTTTAAATTGTATTTTGCTAAATTCCATTTTGAATTGTTTTTATCAAATTTTAACAACAATTTATTGCTGGCACTTTGCACTTTGATATGGCCCTAAAGACTGTGCTGTACTTCACTCGTGTCACTAAGAGAAAGGTATCGCTGTTTCTGTGAAGTCTACATGAGTTGAACTTGACGTAGATAAATCTTTATTGTTTAATCTATGCCAATGTTACAGTTTAAAAAAATATTTTGGTTGTTTATCATTGCCAATAATAAATTATTATTGCTTTTGCTTATGTAAAGATTCAGAATCATCTCAGGACATGGGTTTGTTCTAGTAGAGACTTGAAAACCAGAATGCAAATATTTTAATCACACATAACATTTGCATGTTTAGGCAGAATAGTTCCTGTTGTGTTGAGCTGGACTTACTCTCATGTAAATGCTGAGAACTTGCAGCCTAGGTAAACGCTTGTTGGGCTTAAGAAGATACTATGTTCCTGGGAATCTCATTACTGGAAAGGGCCAAGATCTCTGTAGGTCATCTTTGCCATGTTATCAAAAGCAAATTATTTTCAGACACCGTCTTTTTTGAAGCAGGCATACATGTCATTCAAAATAGGTTTTCTCTAACTTTCTGTTTGATTATCAAAAGAATGTCTTATCCCTCTAGAAAAATGATCATGGAGAAAACAAAGTGTATGTCCAATAAATCTTGGTTATTTAATTCATCTTTAATGCACAAGCCACAGTTGGTTGAGTTCCCATGACATTCTGAGTCTGACCCAAAATCACACATTATGCTCCCCTTTTGCAGGAGTTGCTGTTTGTCCAAGAAAGGGTTTGCCTGCTGTGTCTCTGTGTGTCGTCTCTGTGCTCCAAAGGGGACAATTATGATTTAGTGAGTCAAATGAATTCAGATCATACCTGCCTCTAATGCTCACATCACACAGTCATGTTTGCCTTCGTTTCTTGAAGGGTGATTGGCTTTGGATATGGACAACGCAACCATCTTTAAATCATCTTTTATAAACCATAACAATCAAGTTCACACAAGATAACTTAACTCATAAGTTTAGGTTAACGAAACACCATGGCATAATATACTACGTCCAAAAAATAAACAAGAAAATGGATTAATGGGATGGGCTGGTTTACATAATATTCCCAGGTGGCTTTCCATAACCTTTGAACCCACAAACCTATCGAGCCATATTTGAATCTCATCAAATGGCTTGTGCAATCCCTAGCAGGGTGTCACAAAGAGGAGAACCTTCCTTCGAGTGAATTCAGAGCAAGCAACATAACAGAACAACAGAGTTGGAAGGGACCTTGGAGGTCTTCTAATCCAGCCCCCTGCTCAAGCAGGAGATCCTGGACCATTGCAGACAAGTGGCTGTCCAGCCTCTTCTTAAAAGCCTCCAGTGATGGAGTGCCCGTGACTTCTGAAGACAAGCCTTTCCACTGGTTAATTCCACTGGTTCTCACTGTCAGGAATGTCCTCCTTGGTTAGTTTCCATCCATTGCTTCGTGTCTTGCCTTCCAGTGTTTTGAAAAATAGGTTCACCCCCCTCTTTTTTGGGGCAGCCCCCCAAATATTGGAACACTGCTGTCATGTCTCCCCAAGACATACCCAGTTGCTGCAACCGTTCTTCATGTTTTGACCTCCACCCCCCTAATCATGACATGAAGCCATGCCTCTCCCAGTGCTTCTACTCTTACTAGATCCTGAAACAGATTTATTTTATTTCTTTATTTAATGGGATTTATATGCCGCCCTATCTCCCGAAGGACCGAGGGCGGCTCACAACAGTAAAAAAACATACAATACAAAAATTTAAAATTAAAAAAAAATAAATTAAATAGAACTCCCCCAAAACATTAATCAAAACCAGCAACAGCAAATATACACTAATAAAACCAATTAACTAATGAGAAGTTAATTTATGGGCATGTCTTTGGATATTGGTGCACAGGATTAGATTCTTGGCAAGATTTAAAGCCAATATTAGAGCCACTTTAGTGGGTAAGGCACCAGGCCAGAAAGTGGGAGATGGTGAGTTCTAGTCCCGTCTTAGGCATGAAATTCGTCTGGGTGACTTTGGCCAGTCACTCTTTTTCAGCCCAACCCACCTCCCAGGTTGTTATTGTGGGGAAAACACGAGGAGGAAAGTGTGTTGGATAAGTTCACTGCCTTGAGTTATTAGTAAAAATAATAAGGGGATACAAATAAATAAACAATATATTATTGTTCATTAGCAACAAGTAGAAAGCCCAGATTATTCAGTTCTGTACTGTAGTGATTCACTTAACAACCATTGCAAAAGTCATAAAATCAGGGTGACTCACTTAACCAACTCACTTGACTCATTTAACTATGGAAACACTGGTCCCAATCGGGGTCATGCGTTGAGGACCACCTGTACTATGGAGAGAGAGAGAAATAAATTTACAAAGCATGTGACATCTTGTTCTTTCTGAGTTACCCTCATCTGCTGATTGGCAGAAGAGGAGAACAAAATTATTCTGCAAATTGATTTCTCTTTCAGTTTTCCAGTTTTGGAGATGATCACAAACCATCCTTATTTTTTTTTTAAAGGGGAACTTCTGAAATCCCTTTCTTGCCGACTTCTGACAGGGCTTGAGATATGAACCCAGGGACCAGCAAGGATTAGTAAATGATAATGTATACGTTATAATGATATGCAAAGGCATCTGTGGCTGGATTTGCATGGGATGCTGAGTCCATAATGTGACTTGGTTGCTCTAAATCATGTGGGTTGTAAATGACAACTTATGGTTTACTGTTGTTTCTGTTGATTGCTCAGCAAGCCAACCGAAAGTGCTGTGCCTACCAAACGGTGCTGAATTTTAGCATAGCACAAAACCATAATGTGTTTTGTTTGGTGTACAGGTACTCCTCGGCTTACAAACACAATTGAGCACAAAAAGGACAGTTGTTGAACAAGTTATGTCCCATTTTATGACCTTTCTTGCCATAGTTATTAAATGAATTACTGCAGCTGTTAAGTTGGTAACACTGTTGTTAAGTGAATCTGGCCTTCCCACTGACTTTGCTCGTCAGAAGGTCCCCTTTTGTGACCTTTTGACAAGCAAAGTTGATAGGAAAGCCAGATTCACTAAACAACTAATTTAACAGCTCCAGTGATTCATTTAACAATGGTGGCAAGAAAGGTCATACTATGGGACAAAACTCAACAACTGTCTTGCTTAGCAACAGAAAATTTGGGCTCCATTGTGGTCATAAGCACAGGGTTGTTGTTATGGGGAAAACAGGAGGCGAAAAGTGTGCTGGATGCGTTGTATCTAGCACACCCTCCTCCACTTTTGATGAGATTATTTGTAAAAACTATAAAGGCATGATACAAATAATTAAAATAGCCTGTCCATTTTACTTAATTTGGTTACATCTGTGTTTTTCAAGCTTGGCAACACGAAGATGCGTGGATTGTCACTCCCAGAATCTCCCAGCCTGCATGAATTCTGGAAGTTGAAGTCCACCCATTTTCAAGTTGCCAAGTTTGAAAAGACTTGGGTTACACCCTCTCTCTTTCTTCCCTCCCGATCTGCGTCTTCTGCCTGGTGATGATAGAAGATAGGGATCTATTCAGAGGTGAGCACACCATGTGGGATTGGATAATTCCAACCTTCCTTGGCTGTTGCTTCTCAGAAATGATGTTTCTTGGGAAAAACAGGTTTTTCCTGTAAAAGAAAGTTTACCTTGTCATGATGAAGGAAACAGAAGACTTTGCATAGTGGTGGAGAAACAGGTAGTCCTTAACAAATGGTCGCTCAGCACCTGTTCACAGCAAAAGTGGACCCCGAAAGCAACTCACGACTTGGTTCTGGGGTTAGTGCACAGCCACCCATCCAAGATGACATGACCACATTTGAGGCACTTGGCAACTGGCTCAACTTTACAGCCAGTTGAAGCTGGTCATGTGACTGTGATTTACATGGATTCACTTAACAACTGCCGTATTCATTTACAACCTCAGCATTTGCTTGATGACTGCTGCAAAAAATTCATAAAATTGGGTAGAGTCAAATGGATGCCTCAACTCATGACTATCAAGGCTATCAAGATGGAAATTCCAAATTCCAATATCATCGTAAGTCAAGGACTACCTGTCTGCACACTTTTTTGCATCACTGTGTACAATTTCCAAGTGGAGAGATACTCCACTAGGGACTAGGGGCTTGTTGTGATATCGGCTGGGTATTAGGGTTCTGCAAAATCTGATTAGAATTAACCATTTTGAATTTGAGATTGCTTCTGAATTTCAATTTGGAAAATCAACCCAATTCAATTCAACTTTTGAATTGTAAACTTGAATGGATTTGATTCCCATTTCTGATTTGACAAAAAGAAAGAAACCACCATATTCCTATGTCTGAACCATCCAAGAGATGGCTGGGTACCTGATTGGGCACCTGAAATCAACTAGCCATTCAATATGGAAAACTATTGGATCCAGTTCAGAGTTTGGATCCTATGATCTTTAAATCTCTTTATGTATCCCCACTGAATATGATAAAAACAGAGTCAAGATCATTTAGAAAATGCTTGGGTGGAGATGTTTACCTTATTGCTGTTAAAAAAACAATCACCTTAGAAAAATGCTGAAATGATCTCATCACACATCAGGCCCCAAACTAAGAATGACGTGATGAATCTTCAAGTTGAGTTCTTTATTGTTTTCACACCTATAGACCCAATCTTGCAGACCAAGAACTCTAATCTGCACCTACAATATACTCTGTGGACTATTAGAAAGAAACTACCTTCACCCTCTTTCTGTCATACATGATCTCTGGGCTGAGTTGTCCACTTACTCCTCTGAACTAAATCCTCTTCCTCCTGGGATCCACCCCCTTGCTACATCCCATCCCATCATATTCTCTTGAGGACTCTTGTAACTATGGGATAAAATGCTGTCATCCCTATTTTGCAGTTAAGGACATTAGCATAGTTGGCCTAAGACAACCTTCCCATCTGAGATCCTCTAGATAGAACAGGGAGCTCCCAGAATCAGAATAACAGAGTTGAAAGGGACCTTGGAAGTCTTGTAGTCCAAACCTTGCTCAAGCACATTCCTGAGAAGTGGTTGTCCAGTCTCTTCTTAAAAGCCTGCAGTGATGGAGCATCCATAAGGTAAGGCAAGTAGTTCCACTGGTTAATTATTCTCACTGTTGGGAAATTTCTCCTTAGCTCTCAATTGCTTCTTCCATCCATTACTTTTTGTTCTGCCTTCAGGTGCTTTGGAGAATAGATTGACCCCTTGTTTTTTGTGGCGGACCCTAAAATATTGGAAGGCTGCTATCATGTCACCCCCAGTCCTTCGTTTCACTAGACTAGACATACTCAATTCCTGCCACTCTTGTTCATATGTTTTAGCCTTCAGCCCTCAAAAATGATTAACCTTTGTCGCTCTTCTCTTCACTCTTTCTACAATCTCAACAACCTTCCAGAGTCTTTCCAGAGTCTCAACATTTTTTTTAATATTGTGGCAACCATAACTGCATACAATATTCCAAGTGTACTCTTACCAAGGTTTTACAAAACAGTGCTAATACTTCACATGACTTGATTCTATCCCCTGTTAGTGCAGCCTAGGATTACATTGGCTTTTTTGGCTGCCGCTGCATACTGTTGGCTTGTATTGAAGTGATTGCCCACTAGGACTGCAAGATTTTTCTCACAGTTAACTGCTGTTAAGCCAGGTTTCACCCAATCTGTATTTACATTCCACAGCCAGAGGGCTGCGTTCTTCTTCTTGCATCCATCTGTTTTGAATGCCTTCTACAAGAGCACCCATCCAAAGCCAGCTCACTTGGCTGAGCTGCCCATTGTTGGACTGAAAGCTTTCAGAGGCTTAACTGTGCTTTCTGTTCAATGAGAAGCCAGCTTCCACTTCAACACTGCCCTATTGTCTTCTTCAGAGGTCCACCCTGTGTTTCATTCATCTCTGCATGGAAGGGCATCAGACTGAAACATTCTAGCCAGCAAGTTGAGTAAGGCAACTACAATGACAACAACAGCATCACAATGGGGTGTTGTAAATATGAACCTCTGGAATGAACTTTTGGATCCCAAAGAGTAATGTTATTGGCCAGGAATGATAATAGTTAGAAGAGGCTGAAAAGAAGAAGGGATATTATGTAGTTAATGATAGATAGACTGCAGACTGGTCCTGTTCATTTATTTATTTTTGTCTAGTTTTGTCATGAATCTGGAGGTTTTTTTCAGGAGAAATGTCACGGTGGGCTAAAATAAGTGGTTAAATAAAATGGGATTGAAACTTAGCGTTGTGCCATGGAGAGGCTGAGAATGTCAAGACTATTTGTATTTAATCTTAAGTTTGGTTTAGAACACTAATTTTGTTTTCATGATAGAAAGCCAGGTTGTTTTGACTAGAACTGAATTTAGCAATGTCAAGGTCTGGATTTTCAGAATAGACAACTATTGTTTATTTATGGTGTCTGTAACTTCTGCTTTTTCAGGGAGGTGGAACAGAAAAATTATAACATAAGATCTCAATCCAAGACCCATGTCTTACTCACTACTGGTACTCCTAGACTTACAACAGTTCATTTAGTGACTGTTCAAAGTTACAATGGCACTGAAAAATATGACTTATGACCATTTTTCACAGTTATAACTTTTGCAGTATCCCCATGGTCATGTGATCAACATTCACACTCTTGGCAAGTGGTTCATATTCATGATAGTTGCAGTGCCTCAGGGGGTCGTGGGATCCATTTTTGTGACCTTCTAACAAGCAAAGTCAATGGGGAAGCCAGAGTCACATAACAATCATGTTACTAACTTAACAACTGCAATTTTTCATTTAACAACTGTGGGAAGAAAGGTCATAAAATGGGCAAAACTTAACAAATGTCTCACTTAGCAACAGAAATTTTGGGTTCAGTTATGGTTATAAGCCGAGGACTTCCTATATGTTACAACTACTACTTCAGTGCAATCAACGGTATTATTATCATTTTTAGAAAAGATAAACTTTACTGACCTGGATCTGAATTTGGCACATATTACTCAACTGCACAAAAGCCTTGCTCGCAAAAAAACAGACAAAATTGCATCAGAGTGCAAGAATGCAGACATTAAAATAATACAATAATAATATTCCTGTCCTTAAGGAATTTGCTTTGATGTACAGCAGCCACTCAAGTATGTTAAGATGGTTTCAAAAGATAACACATTTTGTTCTGGGTAAAGGTTCAAAAAAAAAAAATAGAGACATTTGCATCTGTGTTCTCCTTTGAAGAGCCTTATTTGTTCTTAGCTTGATTATTGTTCATGAATTATTTGACACATCCCTTCAGGAGCATCTTAGAGAGAGATTGGGGTCATCATCCAAGCCTTCTTGGATCTTCCTTGCAGATGGTTGAGCTGTGCAGTTGGGGACATTCAGCTCCAACGTATAGGCAATCCTCAACTTACGTCCACAATTGAGCCCAAACTTTTCATTGTTAAATGAGACATTTCTTAAGTGAGTTTTGCTGCATTTTACAAACTTTCTAGCCACTGTTGTTAAGTGAATCAGTGCAGTTCTTAAGTTGATAACATGGTTGTTAAGTGAATCTAGCTTCCCCATTGACTTTGCTTGTCAGAAGGTGGCAAAAGGGGATCAGAGGACCGCGGCTCTGCAACCGTCATAAGTATGAATCAGTTGCCAAGCATCCGAACTTTGATCATGTATCAATGGGATGGTGCAACAGTCGTAAGTGTGAAAAACCATCATAAGTCACTTTTTTCAGTGCCATTGTAACTTTGAATGGTCACTGAACAAACTGTTGTAAGTTGAGGATTACCTGTACTTAAATAATTTGGGGTTGGGCATGCATGAAGGATCCTGAATGCAAGGGGTTTCTACTCCTAAAATGGATACTATAGGTAGTCCTCAACTTACAACCACAATTGGGGCCAGAATTTCTGTTGCAAAGCAAGGTGGTTGTTAAGTGAGACATGCCCATTATTTTTATTATGATTGTTAACAGAATCACTGCCATTGCTAAATGAATCCTTAAATGAATTGAATTCTTTATTGTCATTGTACGTATATGCACAGTATATATACAATGAAATTCACGTAACACCCAGAGACCAGACTCAACATGCACACACACATGGCAATCCCCAAACACCTCCCCACCGACCAAAATTCCCCGCCCCCTAAAAACACACAAGCATCCACACAACAGACCAAGTAATATTGTCTAACAGCTCACTGATGGTGGTCCTTAAGTTCATTGTGAAGTGCAATTATAGCTCTGGGGTAAAAACTATTCAGAAAATGTGTTCTCTATCTTCTGCCAGAAGGCAACAGTTCACAAAGATTGTAAGCAGGATGGGAAGAGTCTGAGAATGTTGTGCAAGTTCCTCAACCAGCAAGATGCGAAGACGTCATCCAGGGCTGGTAGCTTGAGCCCGATGATATTCTGGGCAGTTTTAATGATTCTCTGTAGAGCTTTAGAATCAGAATTCCTCCTTTGTTGGAAGCCATCTGGGAAGGGCATAAATGGTGACCCCATGACCGCAGGATGGCGCAACCATGATAAATCCAAACTGGTTGCCGAGCTCCTGAATTCTGATCACGTGGTGAGGGGGATGCTACAATGGTTGTAAGTGCGAGGACTGGTCATGAGGCACTTTTTTCAGGGCTGTTGTAGCTTCAAATAATCACTAACCAAAGGGATGTAGGTCAAGGACTACTTGCATGGGAGCCTTGTTGCCTCACAAAATGGCGGCCGTGATGTCATGGCCAATCCTCTCTTTTTATTTCAGATCCTCCCCATCATCTTTGAACTTAGTGGGACTCAGTGGGCATGGCTGTTAAGCAAGGGCGGGCATCTTTGGGGAATCCTTTTGCAAAGAGTTGGGGGAAAAGGACTGTATCGTTGATGCAATGCTTGAAGTGTCTTTGGAAAGATTTCTTACAATGGAGGGATATCCATTTTAGAGCTTATAATGCCATTTGAGTGGGTTCCCCATCTCAACACGGCGCACCATCCATTCTCAGCAATGCGCTCAGGGGGTTGCAACAGAAAATCTGTTTTGTGCTGGTTGGACTTCTTTTTGGACATTATTGATGTGATGTTGGATCCCAACATTGGCAACTTTAAGATGTCTGGACTTCAACCCCCAGAATTCTGGGAATTAAAGTTCGGACATCTTAAAGTAGCCAAAGTTGAGAAACATTATGTTAGATTCTGTTTCTTTGCTTGGCAAAGCACCTGCCTCCTTCTAAATTTAGTTTCCTAGTAGAATTTTGGGAGAAATGCCAGACAAAGCAGGAAATCTCTTGGATACCCAGTGAGGAATTTGGGGCATGTTGATGGCCGCTGGCACCAGGCTGCCTCCTGTGCAGTCTCCCCCACCCTGGATCACGTGTGTGAATTCCCCCAAGCACCTTGCTTGTTTGATCTTGCAGCAAATGGCTCATTTTGTTTGGATCTCTGGATGGTTTTGTTCTGTGTTGTTGTGAAAACAATCGAAGGGAACTACCTGTGTGGGGTTAGGATTCAAGGAGAAAGGAAAACAGATACTGGGTAGTTGGTTTTTAGTTGTTGGCCCGATTGGTGTCCTAAATAGAGACAAATGGAGACAAGAGAGGCTGAAGAATGAAGATGAATATCTAAGATCCAGGTAGGAAAATTTGCATGTGCAATTGGAAAACACATGAGGATTCTTGTATCTATGGGATAAAATGTGGCCATCCCTATTTTAAAGTTAAGGACACTACCATGGTTGGCCTAAGTCAGAGAATCTTTCCATCTGAGGTCCTCTAGATGGAACTTGGAATGGATGCTCCCAGTGGAAGGGACCTTGGAGGTTTTCTAGTCCAACCCCCTTCTCAAGACACCATTTCAGACAAGTGGCTACTCAGTCTCTTCTTAAAAGCCTCCAGTGATAGAGCACCTGCAACTTCTGGAGGCAAATTGTTCCACTGGTTAATTGTTCTCTCTCTTGGGAAAACACCTCAAAAATACTATACTTCAAGGGAATTCTATATTAATTAATTAAATTAATACTATGTTTCACCGACATGGAACAGTTTGTTTCTGAAAATGACTTTTTGGTTTTAATTTCCTCCAGGAAATTTTTCACCCCAACATTTGGAGAAATGTGAAAGGCAGATCCATCGCACAGCTAAGGAGAAATTTCCTAATAGTGAGAACAATCAACCAGTGGAAGGGCTTGCCTTCAGAGGTTGTGGGTGCTCTGTCACTGGAGGCTTTCAAAAATGGATTGGACCACCACTTATCTTAAATTGTAGAGGTCTCCTGCTTGGACTAGAAGACCTCCAAGGTCCCTTCCAACTCTGTTATTCAGTATTATGCAAGTATTTTGTCAAAATTATAAATTGCAAAAGGAAAGGACGTGTGGCCTAATTTTTTTCACAATTAAGCTAAGCCAATGTGCCTTGTCAGTTTGGGCTAAGAATGCTGGGTGAGTGCTAATTTAAATTGTTACTTTTAATTTACACATGAAGAACAATAATCCTACTGTGTCAGTATGTGATGTAACATTGTATAACATGAGAGCTTTGAAAATAGCTCAGTCACAGTTCAACCAAAATCAACATACCCACAAGCAAAGCATCAGAGTTTGGTCTTTCTGTCTGGAGGGCTCAGCCGTACAGGCATCAGGTCCAGTTTTGCTCTATAATGGAGGATTTCCATTTTATGTAAGGGATAGGCAGAAATTATCCATCTTGCTATGGATTCCACAGATTTTGATAGAAGAAAATGGAATAGCACATGGACAAATGAGGCATATTAAAATGAACTTCTTTACATATTTTTTTCTAAGGATATAAAATACTTATTAATACATATATTAACTGCTACAAGAATTACATTTGCGCAATGCTGGAAACAGCCCGATATTCCGAGGGATCAAACGGTCATACAAAAAATTATGAGCTGTGCTGAAATGGATAAGTTATCACTAAGTTTGAAAGATAAAGAAGATTCAGTATTTTACACGGTATGGGAATGATGGTATAATTGGTTAGATAGAACAAAGACAAGTAATTATTAAATAGAGGTTTAGATAGAATAAAATATATTCGAGTATAAGTTACTATTTGTTAGAAATATATAGAATTGCTATGAAAATATCACCACAGGTAGTCGTTAATGAATAATACTTTTTAAAATGTTTTAATGGTTTGTGTGTGTGTGTTTGACAGTTTGTTTTGGTTTTTAATGTAATAAAAGTTAATAAAGTTTATCTAAAAAAAATGAACTTCTTTAAATGCTGACTTTGATTTTCAACGGGGGGCAGATGAAAATATAGATGAAACTTCCAAATGACAGAGCTTCCTGCCAGCGATTTTCCTGATGATGCATTTTTCCTTTGAAGGTTTATGATAAACATCTATTTTGGGCAATTTTGTAGGAAACTGACTCCCTATGCTGGCCAGGGTTGGATCATCTTCTAGGCCAGGTTATCCAATCTTGGCAACTTTAAGACCTGTGGACTTCAACCCCCAGAATTCCCCAGCCAGCATTGAGTTGAAGTCCACAAGTTGCCAAGGCAAGACACCTGTGGTCCAGGTGAAAATTCTGTAAATTCTCATAATTAATGAGTTAATTATACTAAAAATAAGGAGAGAGAATAAAAACATTTTGATCCGAAGATTTACTGGAAAAAGAAGACACAAGACAGAGATAGAAAATCTAGGTAAAGGACCAGTTTGTTCTTTGGTATAATTTATTTAATATAGAACATAGAATAACAGAAGGGAAGGGACTTTGGAGGTCTTCTAGTCCAACCCTTGCTTGAGCAGTACCATTTCAGATAAATGGTTGCCTTAATTGTCAATTAATTAATTTAACTAATTGTTTTAATTTTGAAATCTCCGCGGAACATAAATATATTCGTTTATTTTCTGTGTTTGGATTTCTGTTTCATCTTGATTGAAGAGCTCATGGTTTTTTTAAAGCCAGAACAGTCCTGCGTGCTAGACTGGTCCAAAAGTCACAGAGAACATGACTCTTAGCTGCCATCTTGAATTCCCACTGTACTTCCATATTTTAGAGTTGCTTTTTATTCCACTACAGACTCAAATCATTCTCCCCCTTTGTTTCTGTGCTGGGCGTGGCCTGCTGGATCCTTGAAATGAGCAAACGGTTTTATTTTAACTCTGCTTCCGTTCCGGACTAATTTCATGCACGGGAAGAATACATAACCCTCTCCCCCTCGTGTCTGCACACACAAAAGAAGTAAGGAAAAAATAACCCTTTCAAATGACTTTGCGGGAACAATAGGCTATGTGCCCCTGGGGAGAATTTGGTCTGCAGGGAGGAGACAAATTTGCTATCAGCAGCCTGGCTGGAAACAATAGGAGCTCTTTTGCACTTGGTGAACGGTGTCCAGCTTGTTGGAAAAATAACTTTGTGGACCAGGAACCTGAACTGAATTAAGCCCCAAAGGGGTTTTTCCAAAAGGCTACTGGACTTTCTTGGCTTTTTTTCCTTGAAAATGTTTTGCTTCTCATTCAAGAAGCTTCTTCAGTTCTTCAATTCAGTTCAGTTCAGAGAAGGGGAAGATTTTCAAGGGAAAACCCCCAAAAAGTCCAATTGCCTTTTGAAAAGCACCTTTGGGACAATCATCAGCTGGATGATTGAGAATCTTGATAGGAACTGAGTTAATGATTGGCAGCCTTGTGGGCCTGACAGTCCTCTCTTAGGCAGTCTTGCTCAGGAGTAAGTTTTGAGAAAGGAATCAGAGGTGCCTTGAGGACAAAGGCATGCTCTACAGGTGGTCCTCAACTTACAACCAGTTGTTTAGTGACGTTCAAAGTTACAACACCACTGAAAAAAAGTGACTTATGACTGTTTTTCATACTTTATGGCCATTGCAGCATCTCCATGGTCACATGATCAAAATTCAGACACTTGACATGTAGTTATGACGGTTGCAGCTGTGATTCCCTTTGGGGAAGCCAAGATGCACTTAATGGCTGTTACTAATGTAACAATTGTAGTGATTTACTTAACAATGGTGGCAAGCAAGGATGTGAAGTTGGGCAAACCTCACTCAACAACTGTCTTGCTTAGCAATGGAAATTTTGGGCTCAGTTGTAGTTGTAGGTCTTATCTGTATATGTGAATTGGCAGAGTTCATAGTGTGGACTGTTGTGCGGGGGACTGTTTTCTCCATTTGGATTTTACCCCTGGGAAGGGCGAAGGGAGGAAACAGTCCATCTTGATGGGAGAAGTGACAAATTTATTTTTATTTTATTTTTAATTACATTTATATGCCGCCCTTCTCCGAAGACTCAGGGCGGCTTACAATTTTTGGGATACAACCCAGTGTGCTCAGCAATAGCCTTCATTCCATTGTATATGCCTGCTTATTATTACTAAGCGGCATTTTTACAAAGTCACCTAATTGCCCCCAACAATCTTGGGTCCTCAATTTACCTACCCCGAGAGGATGGAAGGCTGAGTCAACCTTGAGCCTGGTGGGATTCGAGCCTGCGATAATTGTAGGCAGCTGGAACTTAAATGCAGGCATTTAACAGCCTGAGCCACCAAGGCTCAAAGGCTGATCACAATTAGCAAACATGACTAAGCAGCAGCAGCCTCAATGTTGATTTTGAAGCCACAGCAGCTATAGAGTCCCGATAGATCAATTCAGAATAGAGCCAGAAGGAACTTTAGAGGTCTTCTAGTCCAACCCCCTGTGTAAGCAGGAGACCCTATACCATTTCAGACAAATGGCTGTCCAGCCTCTTCTTAAAAGCCTCCACTGATGAAGCACCCATAACTTCTGGAGGAAAGCTGGTTACTTGTCCTCACGGTTAGGAAGTTTCTGCTTAATTCCAGGTTCCTTCTCTGCTTCATTAGTTTCCATCCATTGTTTTTTTTGTCCTGCCTTCTGGTGCTTTGTAGAATAGGTTGAGCCCCTTTTCTTTGTGGCAGCCTCTCAAATACTGGAATACTGTTATCATGTCGTTCCGCCCCACCAGTCCCTCTGCTATTCTGTTGCTGCTGTTCTTTTCACTAGACTAGTGATACCCAAATCCTGCAACTTTTCTTCAACTTTTCTTCAGGTTTTTAATCACCTCAGTTGCTCTTCTCTGCACTTTTTCCAAAGTCTCAACATCTGTTTCCATAAATTTATTATTGAAAATCCTATTCTCACCTGTTTTCCCAAGTGGTGTTTTTTTGTTTTTTGTTTTGATCCAGTATTTTGGGGGGTAGGAACAACTAGAGGCAAATGGTTGGTTTTATATTGTTTTTAAATTAGTCTTGAGTTTCAGGGCTTTTCTTCAAAGCAAACCTTAGAAGGCACTGAAGGGGACTGCTTATCTGGCAAATGGCGCCGCTCGGATTGGGCTCCAGGTCAGAGACTGAAGCATGTGGATTGAGTTGCCTTCCTTTTGTCTGTTTCCTCTTTGCAAGACCAGTGTGTGTGAAAGTTCTCCAGGAACGGCAGCATTTCAGCGACGTGTCACTTGTCACTGAGCATACGTTATGCGCTGACCCTGCGGAGTGGGTCAAGGGTGGCACGTGGCTCTCCTTTTATGGGTTTACACACCGGCCTGCGTTCCGTGCCTTGGCTGGTGAAGCGCACCCGAGCGCCCATCCTTCACTGGAGAGCTGGGCCAAAGCCAAAGGCCCCTGGTGGCAGGCGCCGCTTGAAGGAAGCGCTGGCTGACCTTTTCAGACCGGGAGGAGGAAGATGCCTCAGCAAACGGCCTTCGGGACTGGAAAATATTAAAGCATTCTTTAAGAGGAGGAATTGGGGAGAGGGGAGAGAGAGGCAGAAGAAACACAGGAGGGCAGGTGAATATACCAGCGTAGCTTCCAGCTCCTTCTGAGGGGAGAGGCTTAAAGTTTCTGCCGGAATAATATGGCTCTTTTGTAAGGGTGTGTAGGAGAGAAGATATTTAAGGTGTCTTAACCTTGGGTGATGCAAAGAGGAAGGGAAGAGGAGTGGAGACAGCATTTATTACAGGTAATCATAGAACATAGAATGATACAGTTGGAAGGGACCTCAGAGGTCTTCTAGTCCAACCCCCTGCATGAGCAAGAGACCCTGTACTATTCCAGATAAATGGTTCTCCAGCCTCTTTTTGAAAGCCTTCAGTGATGGAGCACTTACAACTTCTGAAACCAAGCTGTTCCTTTGGCTGATTGCTCTCACTTCAGGAAATTTCTCCTTAGTTCTAGATTGCTTCTCTCCTTGATTAGTTTTCACTCATTGTTTCATGTCTTGCCTTCTAGTGCAATTTTAATTATTTATTGTTTTCTTGTTTTAGTTGTGAGCCGAGTCTTGGAGATGGGGCATGACATACAAATCATTAATAAATAAATAAATAAATAATAGTGCTTTGGAAAACAAGTCCTTGACTTATGACCACAATTGAGCCCAACATTTATGTTGCTAAGGGAGACAGATGTTAAGTGAGTTTTGTCCCATCTTACAACCTTTTTTGCCGCAGTTGTCAAATGAATCGTTGCAACTGTTAAGTTAGTAACATGGTTGTTAAGTAAAACCGACTTCCCCATTGATTTTGCTTGTCAGAAGGTCGCAAAAGGGGATCACATGACCCCGGGACACTGCAACCGTCATAAATATGAGTCAGTATCATAAATATGAATCAGTATCATAAATATGAGTCAGTATCATAAATTCAGAGTCATAAATTCAGTATCTGAATTTTGATCATGTGACCATGGGGATGCTGTCATGGTCTTAAGAGTGAAAAACGGTCATAAGTCAGTGTTTTCAGTGCCATTGTACCTTTGAACATCACTAAATGAAGTGATGTAAGTTGAAGACTACCTGTATTACTAATAATAGTAATAATAGAATAGAATTCAGGTGACAAAAGAAAGTAAAGTTTTTTCTAATAGTGATAGTTTCCTTGAGTGCAATCCCAAAACATTTGGAACACCATTTGACCACCACTGGAATTTGCAAAATCACCACCAGTCAATTGCAAAAGGCAGCTTTACTGGGAACAGCTTCCATCCTGTGACTGCACCTTTAACAATAAGCAACAGCACCTGCTTATCCCAGGTCCTTGGAAAGGACTTGATAGGTAGATAAAAAGGCAAAATCTAGTCTAAACCTCTGGCTGGCTGTGGGAGTCAGTGCGACCATCCACCATAAGTTTGTAGATGATGTACACAATTGTTTTAGGGGGAGGTAGTAGTTGGCCCTTATGTGGAAAATAAGTGAAGTTACCATTGTGGAAATTGATGTTCTTGTGGTGCGTTGGACTGCAACTTTCATCTACCTCAGGCAAAACGGCTATCTGTAGGGGTTGTGATTTCTATGGCATGCTCAGATGGCAGCTTCAGTATCCAAGCCGAGTTAGTAGCTTGCAAAGAAAACATAAAAGCATTTGTGGGAGCAAGGGTGCCCTATCAAAATTCTTAGCAATCATGTAGAGCTGGGATTGCTGTCCTTTTAAAACTTGGTGGAG
Source organism: Naja naja (assembly GCA_009733165.1). Classification (NCBI taxonomy): domain Eukaryota; kingdom Metazoa; phylum Chordata; class Lepidosauria; order Squamata; family Elapidae; genus Naja; species Naja naja. The sequence goes on along the minus strand of CM019162.1, from coordinate 3,967,381 downwards.
AATTTTGATAGAGAGCAGAATAACAGAGTTGGAAGGAAGCTGCGAGATCTTGTAATCCAACCCTTGCTCAGCAGCAGGGCCTATTCCAGACAAATGCTTTTCCAATCTCTTCTTAAAAGCCTCCAGTGATGGAGCACCCACAACTTCTGCTTAATTGCTCACTGTTAGGAAAATTCTCCTTAGTTCTTGGCCAATTCTCTCCTTGATTAGTTTTCATCCGTTGCTTCTTGCCCTGCCTTTAGGTGCTTTGGAGAATAGATTGTCCCTCTCTTCCCTGTGACAGCCCCTCAAATACTGGAATCCTGCTAGTCCTTCTTATCACTAGACTAGACATACCCAATCACTGAAGCTGTTCTTTGGCCTCAGACCTCTTATCGTTTTTGCTGCTCTTCTCTGCACTCTTCCTAGAATTGCTCAAACTTCCTTTGTAAGAGTATTGTTAAGAAGAAAGCAAAAGACAGACTTAGCACTTGAACTTTTCCTGCAGTGTTTGGCTGCTATCTCAGTTTATCTAATCCATTATTGGCTAGATGGAACCAGCTTTCCTGGCAAATCTGGGCTTGAACTGTCCCTGCAGCAGTGCTGATAATAAGAAAGTTCACACATATTCAACTAGTGAAAAATATGAGCTGTGAACTCAATCATTAGTTGAATTTATATACTGTCTTAAATATCGGTTTGCTTTGGTCACAGATTGCTGAATAAGCCATACCAGTCAGTTATGACACCATACATTGTGGTTTCCAAATCCAATTGTTGTATTCCTTCCTGTGCATGGTTTAGTTTGTTGTGGAAACATGCTCAAGGTCTAGCCACTGTTGAATAAGCCAGAGCGAGCATGTTCATATATTATCTTGCTAAGCCTTGTAAATTACTTTATGATCATGTGAGATATGTGAACCCAACCAGCTGATTCTTACCCTACCCATCAATAGCTATTTTTTCCTCTTTAGTAGATGTTTGCTTCTTAATGGGTTTCTTAATGGAAAATGTTTCAGTTAGAAGCCATGGTATCTGGACCACCTCATCAGATTTCACCCATGAGCCGGGTTGGTTGCTCAAGACTCCAGCATTTGGGAGACATCAATCCAGTTTTTGCACCCGAAGGCTACTTCTGGCTTTCTTGCAAGCAGGCAAGACATTACCCATCACCCTGTTTTTATTATGGACCACAGTATTGCCTAATTCTCAACTCTGGCCTGTGAGTGAGACAGGCTTGAGGCTGAATTAATCTTAGCTATCTCTTTAGATGTACCAGTGTTTAAAATAAAACATCTTTTGTAAACTGCAATAGTGGTGTTTTAAAAATGAGACTACAGCTTATCCTCAACTTACAATCATTCATTTAGTGATGTTCAAAATTATAACAGGACTGGTAAAAGTGACTCAGGGCTGGTACTCAACATTATGACCGTTGCAGGATCCCCATAGTTACATTAATTGTAACTATGGTTAAATGTTAATTGTTCTCACTGATCTGTTAATGGCTAAGGCAAATTGGCACTTGATGAGAATCAACAGATTTTGGAGTTAGGGTTGGCAATTCCAGACTGATGATACATTTGACCCCACCCTCACCCTCAGGCTCAGTCTGGTCATCTCTCACATTGGCTTCCAACAAGCAAAGTCAATGGGGGAAGATGGAGTCACTTAACAAGAGCAGTGATTTACTTAACAGGTGTGGCAAAAGGTCATTAAATGCAATTCCCTTTACAACCACTTTGGGACTCCTTCCAGCCTTGTGATTCCCTGTTTTAGTCTTTTAATCCAACCCTCTACTCAAGTCAGGAAATCTTGTACCATTCTGGTCAAATGCCTGTCCAGTCTCTTCTTGAAAACCTCCAGCGATGGGGCCCCCACAACTCTGGGAAGCAAGCTGCTACATTGATTAATTGTTCTCACTGTCAGGAAATTTCTCTTTACTTCTAGGTTGGATCCCTCTTTAAACAAGCTTGAACAATTATGTTTGTAAGTCAAGGACCATCTGTATTACAAAACCAAACCATCTTATGGCTTAGTGCTATGTCAGAACCCAGTTTGTTGTTAAGATCCAAACTCTTAAACCGATGTTTGAAGGTATGGTCCATGTCAACATGGTATCTACGATGATGTGATAGAAGAATCACAGGTAAAAAACAGGTGAGACTTTGCTCTCAGCATCTCAGCCACCATGTCGACTTTTTGGACCATAGCCTGTGAACACCTCTATTTCGGTATGTGCTGCTTCCCTGCTTAAGCAATATGAAGCTTAAGCACCACATAAGACACATCTTAAAGATGTGAGATCAGGTTGGGATATCCTGTTGCTGTTGTTTCCATGGGGACTCAGTGGCTGCCTTCTTGGGTTGAGAACCCTGAGAGGCAGAGGAGAAACCATGAGAGATTGAGGGAGACTCCCTGGAATGACGATCCCATCTCTGGACTTTCCCAGTCGTCACCCTCAAGGACTATCAGGTTCCCCAGCCTTTCCTCTGGGGCAAGAACTGGGCATGGCTAGTCTAGGATATGAGAAGGACCAGGATAATAGCAGTGTTCCAATATTTGAGGGCTGTCACAGAGAGGAGGGGGTTCCAACCTATTTTCCAAAGCACCTGAAGGCCAGGCAAGGAACAATGGTGGAAACTCATCAAGGAAAGATTCAACCTAGAAATAAGGATAAATTTTCTGATAGTGAGAACAATCAACCAGGAACAGCTTGCCTTCAGAAGTTGTGGGAGCTCCATCACTTGAGACTTTAAGAAGAGTCTGGACAGCTACTTGTCAGATATAGTATAGGGTCTAGTAGGGTCTCCTGATGAGCAAGAGTTGGATTAGATGACCTCCAATTAGATGACCCTTCCAATTCTGTTATTCTGTAAGTCTGTAAGGTTTCTCCAGGTGCTGTGTGGGACACTTGTGGCTCTTAGGGGAAGACATGTGTTAGGCCTTTGCATGTGGGAAAGGTTGTGGATACACACATACAAGCTATATGGATACCGATCTTCTCTTCCTGATCCTGCACTTGTCTTGGCCTCCAATGAGGAGCAGTGAACTTTTGGGGGTGATGGTTGCTTTTTTCTAAGGGATGCTGCTTCTTATAAGGAAGAAGTTCTCCTTATGGCAAGGTTGCCAACCTCTTCTGTGAAAGACCTCTTGGGTTTTTTTTGACAGTTAGAACAATAAACCTGTGGAACAGGAGATGTCTTCAGAAGTTATGGAATCAACTACCCTTGGGATCAACTACCCAACTATGCCTTATGTTCCATAACGATGTTATGGAATCAACTACCCAACTGTGCCTTATGGAATCAACTACCCTTGGAGCTCCGGTTGGCTCCCGGTCTCTCCTCTTTCCGCCACGATCTGAAAACCTGGTTGTTTGTACAGGCCGGGCTGGACTGACCTCCTGGGGGAGGTGGGTGGGATTTTAAATTGGTTTTAATGAGTTTTATTCGGCTTGGCTTGTTGGGTTTAATTTCTTTTAAATTATTGATTGTTCTGTGTTTTTATTTGTGAGCTGCCCCGAGTCCTTTCGGAGAGGGGGCGGCATACAAGTCCGAGTAAAATAAAATAAAAATAAAAATAAAATAAGTTGTGGTTGCTCCATCCCTGGAGGTTTTTAGGAAGAGAATGGACAGCCATTTGTCCGGAATGGCATAGGTCCCCTGCTTGATCAGGGGGTTGGATTAGAAGGCCTCCGAAGCCTTCTGCTTCTGCTTCTGCTAAGGCTGTGGATTCATGTGCCTTCCTTGCTGCACTGTCAGGTTTAATGAAATACCTGGAGTGAAATTAACTAGAAGATGCATTAGGTCTAATGAGTTCCAGCAGCCTATTGATTTGCATTGACTGGCTGTGGATGTAATTAAACCGTGTGAATGAGAAAGGCAGAGGTTCTTCTATAGATAACATTCCTGTTTCTCCTTTATGCATGTAAATGTCTATATAGTGGCTTTAAAAAGTGATTTGCCCCTCTGAAGTATAAAAGTATATTCATATCTTGTGCTACTGCTTCACATTGCTTTCTTTCTTCTCCACCCCAATCATTTTTTTTTCCTTTTCTAAGCCTGGAGACAGAAACTGGGTTAATCTTAGAGTTGGTAATCCTGTCTGGGAGCCTTGGGGTTTGGGGTGGGGTGGGTGGAAAAGTTGAATGAAAATGCCTTTTTCTTGTTGTCAGCATCCTCAAGTCCAGTTCTGACCCTAGACACATTTGGGAACAGTAATGGAATAATCTTAAAATAATTTGTGAAATCTGTGGCTTGTATAGTGGTGTAGATATCTGATTGTCACTACTGTACTTATTAAGATTGTGCAAACTCTTCTAACTGAAATCATACAGTTACATCACTGTGCAATCAAAGCAAAAATGGGTTTGAGGTTTTTGTCAAACAAGCCAGACATAAACTGCATCAGAACTCATAAAAAGACCGAAGAAAGACAATTGGTTTAAAATTGAGTTGATTGTGAGCTCAGCCTCCGACATCAGAATGCACCCCTATCTTTTCCTCACTTAAATTAAATTTCCCCACTGGAAATTACTTTCTTCAGATTCTTTCATGCCAGCAAGGAATTCCAAACCTGAAAATTGATATCAAGCAAAATCTTGTAAATTTCTCAGAAATTTAATGTTTAAACCCCAAACAAAGCCAACATTTATTTCTGAACATTCCTTCCAGTTTGGTTAGTGTGAAGAAAAATAAAACTTTGGAATTGTGTTAGACCTTTTTTCAGGCAGATCCAGATTCTTGGGACTCATGAAGTGATGTTGCAGCAGCCCTTCCTATGTCACAAGATGATTATTGGGGGAAGTCCTCCCTTTGAGCTGCCTTGATTTCTCCAAAACATAAAAATAAAAAATAAAAGGCAGGGTATAAATGCAACAAAGAAAAATCAGGCATGAATCATATCAAAACTTACACATGAAGGGATTCAGTCATTCACCTTTTGTCTTGGATCAGGTTGTTCAAGCATGTTGTACCACCCTTGTTTTAAAAAGAGAAGACACCTTCCAAAGCTTTGGAAAGTGTGAATAACACTTAGTCTTATATACCACTTCACAGTGCTCTCTAAGCAGTTTACAGAGTCTGCATCCTGCCCACAACAATCTGATTTTACCAACCTCGGAAGGATGGAAGTCTGAGTCAAACTTGAGCCAGTCGGGATCGAACTCCTGGCTGTGGGCAAAATTAGCTTGTAATACTGCATTCTGACCACTGTGCCACCATTAACATTCCCAAATTGAGATGAGGTGGCCAAATCACACCAAGTCATGTTCTTTGTCTATTGTTTTAATCCAGCAAGTGCAGTAGGTAAATCATAGATTTTGTCTTACAATAGCACTTAGACTTATATACCACATCATAGTGCTTACATCCCTTTCTAAACAGTTTACAAAGTCAGCATATTTCCCTCAACAATCTGGGTCCTCATTTTATCGACTTCAGAGGGAATGGAAGGCTGAGTCCACCTTGAGCTGGTCAGGATTGAACTCCTGGCAGTGAGCTGAGTTTGCCTATAATTCTGCATTCTAACCACTGCACAGCTGTTCTATGTTCAAAGACACTGCTGCAATATTAGCATCCCTTAACTTTAAAGATATGTATTATCAATCTTCTCTTCTGCAAGCCAAAGGCCACCAAGCCCAATCTCCTGCTTTGTGGGAACTTCCTTTTTGACCTCAAAAATCACTGCCTGGTGATTCATGACTATTAAAATAGCCACTTCAGGTCCCACCAAGATATTATTAAGATTTCAATGTCTGACCACCTTTGAGTTAAGTTGTGCTTGTATCCAGCTGCTTGATCTTGCCCACCTTGTCTTAATTTGCTGATGAAGTAATGTGCCCTCCTGAATATTTTTTTTCAACCGTGGTGTAAAACATTTGGCATCAGTTCCCAAGCCTTTTCCTAATGCAGTGGTTTGTTTCCTTCCCGGATTTGGTGTTGGAACATCTAATTGAGCCCGCTGAGATCCTAGAGAATCTCTTTAGCAGATGTTAAGCCTGCTGTATATTTAACCTGTCCCCAAATTCCAGTCAGCCTGATGTGGTAGTTTTCAGAGCTCTTTTGTTCTGAGCTAATCATGATATTTATTTTGCTTATACCTGCAGGTTGCCATGTCTAATAAAGAATATAAATAACCTCCATCCAAGTCATGAGTTTCTAGCTCTTTTCTTTCTGTTACATCATCATGTACTGAAGTGATAGTATCTTGCTAACTTTTTCTTCATCCTGCTAGTATGTTCTGAAGAACCTTAAGCTTTTTGTCATGTCTTCCACCTTAGGGCTTTCGAGAAGTGATGGTCTCAGCTTCCAAAATCATCAGTGATGCCTCCACTGACGGGAGAACTCTGATTGTTGAAATATTTACAAATGGAAGATGCCCATAAACGAGGAAGGTTGCATTAGAATCATTACTAATTGAGTTGAGTTGTCTTCCCTTCATCAGGTGAGTGGGTCTGGCTGTCATTCTTCCATTTGGTGGGCTTGTGAAGAGGTCTTGAGTTGGATGCATTGTGTAGAACAGCCACATCCCAACCTCTGTTGTTGCCTGCAATAATTATTTCAGGCTACCTCAATAGCTGAGATGTCTGGTGGTAGTTGATTTTGCCCATCATGAGATTGTGTAAATCATGAGTTTTAGGTGATTCTGGCACTAATTTTGGAGAAATCTAAGAGGCTCTGAGTGTCTTCTGGTCATTGCCCCAAAGTCATCCAGCCAGCTTTTATCCCTAAGGAAGTAGAATTCACCATCTCCTGGTGACTGGCCCAAAGTCACCCAGCAGGCTTTCATATGTAAGGCGGGACTAGAACTCACTGTCTCCTGGTGATTGGCTCAAGGTTACCCAGCTGGCTTTCATGCCTCAAATTCACCATCTCTTGGTTTCTAGCCTGCTGCCTTACCACCTTCTCCATTATATCACACTGATTCTTTGTTAAGAGAGAAAGTGGCTTCAGAAGAACTTCTGTAGTTGAAAAAGGACTAGAATTTGGGTTTCCCCACTGATAATTGGCTGCTTCCCACTACAAACCACATTGGACCGCTCTTATCTTTGGAGTAGCAACTAGTGAAGCTTCATTATTTATCGGGCCCCCTTGAACTGATAAAGCTCTACTGTGAAAAAGATCTTCCTGAAGCCGTATGGCCCAAACATCTGTTTCCTCCTTTTTTATTTTTCTACTTTTTGGTGACAATGTACAGCAGTGGAAATGCAGCTTGCGGGGGGGGGGGAGGCTTTCTTTTCTTTTCTCTCAAGGGGAAGTTTGAGGCTCTCCGTTTAAAGAATGTCTGGGTTTCTCTCAAAGGTTGCCAGTTGTTTGTTCCTCCTTGTTCCCCTCCCTCTCGCCTTCCTGAAGGGGAGCGGATATGAAGGCATTGAAACTCAGGCAGAATTTCCTTGACTGACTTGGAGGCCTTTGGGAAAACACGCTTCTCCCTGCTTCGGTCTTGAGCTTTTACTCCCTCAGCAAAACAATGGTCCAGATGGCCAGCCTGTCCTTTTCCTGCTCCGCAACAGAAGGGACAGATGGGAGCAGTTGTTTCAGGAATGACAATCCCATTTAATGTTCCCTGTCCTGTAAGACAATGAGTGGGTCATGCAGTGCAGTCAGGTAATTCTGGAGCTAACTATGGGCAAGATCCTCAGATCTATGGCAGATGAGTAATAAGCAGGCATATACAATGGAATGAAGGCTATTGCTGAGCACATTGGGTTGTGCTCCAAAAATTGTAAGCCGCCCTGAGTCTTCGGAGAAGGGCGGCATATAAATGTAATTAAAAAAAAAGATGATATGGGAAGCTGGAGCAGACAAGGGGTGGCTTCTCAATTCTTCCTATGGGTTGATGCTTCAGGCATCTTTGCAGTGGCCGATGGCTCATATTTCCTGTGGTCGTCCCCTGCAATTTGTTCAAAAGAGCCAGTTGAGTCCTTAAGACACCAGCCTAAAAACCAAGTGACTGTGAGTTTAGTCCCATCTTAGGCACAAAAGCTGGCTGGGTGACTTTGGGGCAATCACCAGGAGACCCCCCCCCCTTATCATCTTCATTGTTCTTCTCTGCACTTTTTAGAAAGAGTCTCAGCATTGTTTTTGAAGTATACACAATATTCCAAGCATGGCCTCACTAGTGTGGTGCCACTACCATTAACCACAAACCATTACCTATATACTGATTTATTGCAACATCTCTACAGACATGCAAAATCCCTCCCTCCCCCTCCATCTATCCATCCAATTTCTATAGCCACTCATCTCAATCAATGACCCTGGGGGCTTACAATTCCAGAAATTTATATCTCCTACAACAAGACAAACAGACTCCCAATTATACAAAGATTCTACTTTCCAATTTGAACCCTAGTATTGTTAGTGGCTGAATCCTATGTTGCTGTGTGAAGACAAATGTTGCATCCTTAGTATTATGATTTTTTTACAATTCATCATGCATCTCTATGTCATTTTTATGTTTATTCTATTTTATTCTATTGACTTTTGATTTGGATTAATGATTAACCTTGAGATAAAAGTCCACTATTTTCAGCTTTTGCCCAGTAGATGTCCTGATTCAAAATAATATATAGGAGCACAGTAACTTTTGACAGATTAGGGAATAAAATGTCCAAGACCAACCAGACCAGCTGGTGTGGAACATATTGAGAGGAGTTGGAGGTTGGAGGAACAAGACCGTGGAGAGAACATATAGAACATAGAATAAAAGTGTTGAAAGGGACTTCCGAGGGCAAGCTATCCCATTGACTGATTGCTCTCACTGTTAGGAAATTTCTTCTTAGTTCTTCAAGGTTGCTTCTCTCCTGGGCTAGTTTCCATCCATTGTTTCTTGTCTTGCTTTCTGATGCTTTGGAAAGTAGCCAAAATAGCCCCTTGTCTATGTAGGAGTCCCTCAAATATTGGAATAGTTCTAGCATCTAGTCCTTCTTTTCAGAGAAAGTGAAGAAAATCGAGCTGTTAGTCAGCCAGCTATTTCAGAGCATGGAAATAACAGAAGATATTTCTTGTTCCTCTGTAGGATTGATTGATTATGGGTACCGTCAAATCAGTTCCAATTCTTAGTCACCGTATAGATGGACTTTCTCCATAACAACCTGTCCTAATCTGGTTCTTCAGATCTTCCAATGGTGCTTCTCGTGCTGCTGTAATGAGTCCTTCCAGCTTGCTTTTTATTTCCAACTTTCCTAGCATTAGAGCCTTCTCCAGAGAGCTTAGTCTTTGCATACAGTAATATATAAAAATTATGATCATTTGAGCCAGATCATTTGTGCCGTAAGTGAGAAAACTCAAAGTGAGAACTTTTTTTTTATTTTTATTTTTAATTACATTTATATGCCCCTCTTCTCCGGAGACTCAGGGCGGCTTACAATTTTTGGGATACAACCCAGTGTACTCAGCAATAGCCTTCCTTCCATTGTATATGCCTGCTTATTACTAAGCGGCATTTTTACAAGGTCAGCTAATTGCCCCCAACAATCTTGGGTCCTCAATTTACCTACCCCAAGAGGATGGAAGGCTGAGTCAACCTTGAGCCTGGTGGGATTCGAGCCTACAGCAGTTATAGGCAGCTGGAACTTAAGTGCAGGCAATTAACAGCCTGAGCCACCAAGGCCCCTTTGAGTTTTGGGTTCAGCAGCTGTTATTTGCTAAGGAAAAATATACCACTTAGTGTAATATAGTGATAGCAAAAATCATGGCTTTCTGATAGAACTTTCTGACAGTGAGAACAATCAACCAATGGAACAGCTTGCCCTCGGAAGTCATGGGAAGTCTCATCACTTGAGACTTTCAAGAAGAGATTGGACTACCATTTGTCAGAAATGGTGTAGGGTCTCCTGCTTGAGCAATGGGTTGGACTAGATGACCTAGATGATCTGTCTGATATAAGATGCATCACTGGTTGATGCTGCTTCTTTTTTTCTTTCCATCAAATTCTGCTTGTTTAGATGGATGGAAGTACCCCCTGATTCCTTAAGTAAGTATTTGTGAAATATTAATTTGGGAAGGAAGTCACGGTAGCGTATTTGCTAAGGATCTCATGAATCTAATAAACCAAATGGGCCTTGGATATTGATGAAGTAAGGATTCAACTGTTAGACTATTTTGGGACATGGAACTTTCCTTTTATATATATTATGTTTCGAGGCAGAAAGCTTAACTGGGTTATTTTCTGTTTCCTCTTCAGGTTCTGCAAAAGAGACACATTTCGTGACAATGGAGGCCTGACATTTGGACCTGGGTGTTACCATTAGAAGTATGGAACTTATTGACCATTGCCAACATGGTTGCTCTACCCCAGTTCCAAATGGATATGGAACCAAGAATTTTCAAGCAAATCCAAAGGAAAGATCCACCAAAGAGATGTATCCTAATCCAGGTGCCATTAGTGACCCTGGCAAAGAGGATGTGGGCAAGAATAAGAAGAAGGCCAGAGGCAGTTGGATTTGGAATTTTGTTGGCCGCAAGAAAGGATCCTCCATGAATCCCAAACGGCCCCAATCCATGATATTCCTTGGAGATCATGTGGAGATCATGGAGCGGAATCGTAAGATGTCTTTCATGGAACGAGTGAGATCCTATAAGAAGCTACGGTCTTCTGGTCTATCCAGAAATACATCCAAAGCAAAGGCTATCATTATCTCTGTGGAAACTCAAGAAGATCTTGAACAAAAAGCGCTCCATAGGATTAGAAAGCTCAGTGATGGCCAGCGGCCTTACCGTCACTCCTATGCTGGCTTCATTGAGGACTTGGATTCTTCATTTGAGGATATTGAATTAAATAGCTGTGTGCTGGATATTGAATCCAGCGAAAGCAAATGGCACAGGGGGCTAGAGCTGGGAGTCAGTAGTAGCGATGCTGATAATTATTGTTACAACACGTTGGCTCAGAAAAATGGGGCCCCTGAGTTTGAAAAAACTCCAGAGTCTAGGGTTGCTGAAGGACATTCTCAAACAAGAGATGCTCCAGTAGCTCCTGAGAATAAGAAAGGAAGAAGTTCTGAGGTCTGGGGATATCTAAAGGGAGTTTCATTGACAGGCAAGGACTGCTCCAAGTTGGAGAACCCCCTGCAGAACCCGGTCTTCAGAGTTTGAAAAACGCAATGGAGAGCCCTCCTTCTTATCTTGCTTTTGCTGCAGGATGCAAAGACAACATTGGCCAGACTAAAAAGCCTGGGCATGGAGGGAAGGGAAGTCATTTTGGTGGTGTCCTTAAGTTTTTTAATAGCATGGCTGGAGCAGCTAGGAAATGGCGGGGATCTTCCAAGACATTTTCTCAGGATGAACCACAGCAAATCTCCAACTGTGCACGGCAAAGGCTGGAGCGATCTCATCGAAGGCAGCCTTTGATCATTGCGAACGATAATGCTAACAGTTTCTCATTAACTAGACTGTCACCTGATTCTGAGATGTGGGATCACCCTAATTCCAAAATCTCAGCTGGTCAAGTTCCTGTCCAAGGAGATTCCAATGCTGAGATGTCTCATGAAATCTTGAAGGACCACAGCAATGAAGGACCTTGTTCACCTCTTAGGAAAAGTATGCCATCTTTTCCCCACTCAGAATGTCCAAGTGATTGTCCGGTTCTCAATGGACATGGCTTAGATATGGAACTGCTACCGGAACAGAAGATTCCTCCTAACAAATTAAGTGATGAGGGCCCAGGTTCTGCTCCAGCAGATCCCTGGATTTTGCCTCCTTGGTACCAGGAGAATACCCGATCCTCTGTTGCAGTTTCAGCAGATTCCCAGAGCCTGGATACAGAAGAGTTAAAGTCTCAAGATCTGATGAAGGTCAAGATGGACATTGGAGGCCTGGAAAAGGATTCTTCTTTGAATTGTGAGGAATGGTGTGATAGTGAAATGGATATCAAAGTGGTGTGTACTTCTGCCGAGGATTTTAATGCCCTCACAAGTGTAGCAGATACTCCAGGTTTGGAGGAGGGATTCATAGATAACCAGATGCCCAAGAAGACTCTGGGAGAAGACCATCACCATGCCAGGGTACAAGGAGATAACTCGGGGTGTGGAAGGACTCTGCCAAATGTTGGTCTTTCAGCAGGTTCCTCTCCAGAAACAAGGAGTTTAGGAAGCATTTTGGAGGACGTTCGCGATCCCTGCACACCATTAACCTGCTCATGCCACAGTCAGCAGGTCCTAGATCAAGAATGTTCTTCTATCAGAGCAAATGGCAGCACCTTTCTGCTACGACAGCCGTGGAAATCCCGAGAATCTGAACATTTTCAGTGCGGGAATGTTTATTACCCTATCCAGATGAGCTTATGTACAATTGTCTCCTTCAATGAGTTAAACAATGGAAAGGTAAGATCCTGATGATCACTTCATCAGCATCCCCATGGTCACGTGACCATGATTCAGGCGCTCAGCTACTGGCAAAGTATTTACAATGGTTGTAATCTCCATTGGCAACCTTCCCAACCACCTTCTGACAAGCAAAGGCGATGGAGGAAGCCAGATTTGCATAACGGCAAATGATTCACTTCATTGAGTGTTTCACTTAACAACCATTGCAAAAAAAGGTCATAAGATCAGGCACATCTCACTTAACAACCGCTTTGCTTCTCAATGGAAATTCTGGGCCCAATTGTGGTCATAAGTCAAGGACTACCTGTAGTGCAGTGTTTGGCAACCTTGGCAACTTTAAGATGTCTGGACCTCAAGTCACAGGATTCCCCAGCCAACAAAACGAAGTTGCCAAGATTGAGAAACAATTGCTAGTGGGAGTTGGCTATGAAGCAGAGATACCGTGTGAAGAGGGATTCACACTGGGGTATTTCTTGAACTGGTTTCTTCAAACTCCCCGATTTATGTTTTTTAATGGTTTTCTTAACGTCCTGGTTCTAGTATATATGGCAGGTTTCTTTCTGCACTCCACAGGTTGTCTAATACAGGTGGTCCTCAATGTATAACCAACAATTGAGCCCAACATTTCTGTTGCTAAGTGAGACAGTTGTTAAGTAAATTTTGTCCCATTTTACAACCTTCCTTGCCACAGTTGTTAAGCGAATCACTGCAGTTGTGAATCTGACTCCCTATTGACATTGCTTGTCAGGAGGTCGCAAAAGAGAATCTAATGAGCGCAGGACACTGCAAGCATCGTAGGTATGAGTCAGTTGACAAGCATCGGAACGTCAGTCACGTAATCTGCAATGGTTATCAGTGTGAAAAATGGCCACAAGTCTCTTTTTTCAGTGTTATTGTAACTTTGATCACTAATGGAACTATTGTAAATCAAGGACTACCTGTAGTTAATTGGACTTTATAGCGTGCTTTTTCCTGACACTGGTCAAAATCAGTGTATTTCCATGAAGAGTTGGAAAAACTAACTCAAGAAACCATCTTGAAGCACAGCTGCCAGCCACAATAAGCCAAGTGCTAAAATTCTTGTCTATACTAGTAGACGGTATCGTAGTCCTCCCATTGTTAATACAGACTTGAAAAGAATGAAAACCTATTCACCCTTGTTTATGTTCAGCAGTGCGGTTATTTTCTGACTTTGCTTTTTCCTGCACCCCATAATAGCAACAAGCGGGCCACTGGTTGCAGAACTTCTTTCTTTCACCGTGGTCTTGAAGTGCCCTCTGCAGGTTGACTGTTAAATGTGGATTTTTTTTTAGGAATTAGGGAAGCATATATATTCTGTCCCTCTCTTTTTGGTGTATTAAGACTCTGCCCCTAGTTTTCAGTCTAAAGTAATTTAACCCCTGCTGACTGAAGTGAGAGAAGAGTTTTAATACCAAGAGGTCCTTCAAGAACAGTCTCTTCTTTATCTCTTATTTATTTCTACTGTTGATATTTTTTTATTCATATTTATATCCCGCCCTTCTCCGAAGACACAGGGCGGCTTACAATTTTTTGGCAATAGCCTTCCTTCCATTGTATATACCTGCTTATTACCGTGTTTCCCCGAAAATAAGACCTACCCCGAAAGTAAGACCTAGCACTATTTTCTAAACCTGCCCTAATATAAGTCCTACCCCGAAAATAAGACCTAGTGTAAATCTCCAGTTCCAGGAAGACTTTTCAGGGAGCAACCGTGCACCACGAAACACCCCCTACACACTCACACCCACTATTTGGCACCATAAATATATAAGACCTACCCCGAAAATAAGACCTAGTGTGTTTTTGGGAGCCAAAAAATATATAAGACAGTGTCTTATTTTCGGGGAAACACGGTACTAAGTGGCATTTTTACAAAGTCAGCTTATTGCCCCCAACAATCTTGGGTCCTCAGTTTACCTACCCCGAGAGGATGGAAGGCTGAGTCAACCTTGAGCCTGGTGGGATTCAAGCCTGCACTAATTGCAGGCAGCTGGAACTAAGTGCTAGGCGTTTAACAGCCTGCACCACCAAGGCCCTTCACTCATCCTTAAGTTACAACTGAGTTGCCCAACTGGGAGATGTGTGGACTTCAACTCCCAATATTTGAACCAAAGGCGCTTTCCCAGAAGGCAACTGGACTTCTTGATTTTCATCCAAGTATCTTCCTCAGAACTGAAGAGGCTTCTTGGATGAGAAGCAAAATGTTTTCAAGGAAAAAAACCAAGAAAGTCCAGTTGCCTTCTGGAAAAGAACATTTGGGACAACCATGAGAGTCTCCATAGAAGTTGACTTAATGACTTTGCTTAACAACTGTCTATGGAGATTTTCAATCATCCAGGTCATGATTGTCTCAAAGGTGCTTTTTCAAAGGCAACTGGACTTTCTTTGTTTTTCCTTGAAAATGTTCCACTTCTCATCCAAGAAGCTTTTTCAGAATATTTTCAGGGAAAAAACCAAGACAGTCCAGTTGCCTTTTGGAAAATCACCTTTGGGAGAACCGTGACCTGGATGATAGACATTGATATTTGAACTTGGTTCATCAATGAAGTCCTGGTCCACAATGAATTGTACTTATTTTTGCAACTCGTCATTCTTGTTGTACCCCTTGGCCAAGGGGTCTTCACTCATCCTTAAGTTACAACTGAGTTGCCCAACTGGGAGATGTGTGGACTTCAACTCCCAGAATTTCCCATCCACCCATCTTAAAGTTGCCAAGGTTGGGAAACATTGAGTTAGCAGGAAGCCATAGTAGCATGAACTTTAATTTTTGGTCATTGTCCTTCCTTGGTTCTTGCAGTCACTGAATTCCCCCAGCTACCAAACCTAACAAGATTTCTTCACTTTGAAATTGTCTTTGGACAGCATCAAATATGAGGCAAAATATGAGTCCTTGGTGGCTCAGGCTGTTAAATGCCTGCTCTTAAGATCCAGCTGTCTACAATTACTGTAGGCTCGAATCCCACCAAGCTCAAGGTTGACTCAGCCTTCCATCCTCTCGGGGTAGGTAAAGTGAGGACCCAAGATTGTTGGGGGCAATAAGCTGACTTTGTAAAAATGCCGCTTAGTAATAAGCAGGCATATACAATGGAAGGAAGGCTATTGCTGAGCGCATTGGGTTGTGCTCAAAATTGTAAGCCGCCCTGAGTCTTCGGAGAAGGGCGGCATATAAATGTAATTAAAAAAAAAAGTGTATTTAATACTGAAATGATCAAGGAGAGCGAAGTCTATCTCATTGATGGTCTGGAGATGAGATTAAGGCAATGTTATGGGAATATGACAAAAGAAACATGTTTTTCCATGGTTAGTTTGCACAGGGGAAAAGTTCACACAAGGTGCTCCATTATGATTGCTTTAGCCATGGTTGATGAACCTCACATTTGGGTTATTTTTGTTAAGCCATGATTTATCTCAGGGATTGAATTCACCCCACCAGCACGTTTCAGTCAGCCCTGTTAATAGCTTGAGGCCATGTCTGGCCTACGTCTGTACAATTATGTAAGAGAGCTGGATACAGAAGCAATTTTGTGTAGTGCTGCTTTCCATTAGTCAGCCAAACAGTTGATTGCATTATTCAATTCTCTGTAGTAGAAAATATATCTGCAAAGAGAAGAATAGGGACCTGGCTTGCCACACAAAAAAAATCAAAAGTCTTAAGTTGAACCTAGGATTTCTGGCAGCGAGGAATTCGTTTGCCTAGTTTGTGTGTTTTATGCACACTCTTTCATTGGTGAAAATTTAACACGTTCTCAACGCTGCTGCAATATCTAGTAAACAGGCAGTATGGCAGATAGATAAATAAAACCGTCAACGAATACCAATCGCCCAGTGCGCTCCCGCAGACGGGGCCTCCTGGGGGTACCGTTAGCTAAACATTGTAGGCTGGCGACCCCTAGGGGGAGGGCCTTCCCTGTGGGAGCACCCACCCTCTGGAACCAGCTACCCCTGGAATTGCGCCTGGCCCCTGATCTCCGCTCCTTCCACCGTGACCTTAAAACATAGTTATTTTCACAATCCGTCCTGGACTGACAGGGGATCGGGGTTTTAATTTGGAATGTTTATTTGGCTGTAACTTAATATTTTAAAAATTGTTTTAATTTTTGTATGGTTCGTTTTTATGTACGCCACCCTGAGTCCTTCGGGAGAGAGGGTGGCCTATAAGTCCAAATAAACTAACTAAACTAAACTAAACTAAAACCGAAATATTTCCTCTGAGTGATGCACTGGGCTTTTGGGAGAAGAAAGGCATGTTTTCAACCTCTACGATCAAAGGAGATTTCTCCCCTTGTTTTTCATTCTAGAACAGAATTAATAGAGTTGGAAGGGATCTTAGAAATCTCCTAGTCTAATCCACTACTTGAGCAGGAGACCCTATACCATTTCAGACAAATGGTTGTCCAGTCTCATTTTGAAAACCTCCAGTGATACCGTGTTTCCCCGAAAATAAGACCTACCCCGAAAATAAGACCTACCCCCAAAATAAGACCTACCCCAAAAATAAGACCTACCCCGAAAACAAGACCTAGTGTGTTTTTGGGAGCCAAAAAAAATATAAGACAGTGTCTTATTTTCGGGGAAACACGGTAGAGCACCCATAACTTCTGAAGGCAAACCATTACACTGGTTAAGTGTTCCCACCATTAGGAAATTTCTTCTTAGTTGTAGGTTGCTTTTCTGCTTGGTTAGTTTCCATCCATTATTTCTCATCTTGCCTTTTGGTGCTTTGGATAATAGTTTGACACCCCCTTTGTCTTTATAGGAAGCTCCTCAATTATTGGAATACTGCTATAACGTCTCCCCTAACCCTTCTTTTCATTAGACTAGACATACTCAATACAGTAGGACCTCTGGTCACGACCATCATTCGTTCCATAACTTTGGTTGCAACCTGACTTGGTCATGACCCGAACCTAATTTTGTAAATTTGGCACTTACAAAAAAAAAAAATGGCACGGAAGGGGAAATCGCCTGCCCAAAAAAATAAAAATGGTGAATTTGTTGGTCAGAACCTGATTTGGTTGTGGTTAGAAGCATTCGTGAGCAGAGGTTCTACTGTACTTGCAACTGTTTTTCATGTTTTAGCCTCCAGCCCCCTAACCATTCTTGTTGCTTTTCTCTACGTTCTTTCCAGAGTCTGAACATCTTTTTTATGTTGTGGTGACCAGAACTGGATGCAGTATTGCAAGAGTGGTCTTGCTAAGGCTTTGTAAATTGGTAAACTTCATGTGATCTTGATTCCATCCCTGTATTAAATCAGCCTAGGACTGCATTGGCTTTTTTTGGCTGCTGTCATCATCTCTTCTAAGCAGTATTGCTATTTTGGGAAATCTGGACGATAGACTGGAAGCCCGTCTTAGGAACCCTCCAGGCAACATTAAGCTGTGCACACCCTATTCAATTCCTTGCCAATGTTGCCAATTGCCAGTTCAATTCAAAGTTGAATCTGAGACATGTTTTCCCTTGGAGCCAGTTCCACGAACGAGCTCCTGAATAACCATATTAGCCCAACATACAAGTGGCCCTTGATATACAACTGTAATGGAGCCTTTCCATTATGGTTGCATGCTGTGATGGTTGTGAAATGGGTCAGTCATACCGACCCAATTTTGCAGCATTTTTTGTGAAGGTCGTTAAGTGACTCCTTAAAGCAAACGCTGCGGTCATTAAGTGAACCAGTGGTTTGCTATGGGTGCAGTTTTGCTGGAAACTGGAAGTGCAAATTTTCGGTAAAATGTCACGTGATTCTGGGATACTGTAAACAGCTGCACATGTGGCCCTGTTGCTGAGCATCTGAAATTCAGTCATGTGATTGCAGAGGGTGCCTGTCCATGGGAACTTCACATATGGGTTGCAAGCCTCCTTTTTCAGGCCAGTTGTAACTTGGAATGGATGTTAAGTGACTGGACACAAGGAGTACTTGCATTGTTGCTTCTCCACGGAAACATGACCAGCAGTGCAGGATGGCCTCCACTGAGTTTAGGAGATGAAGATCCCATCACACAATGGCGGGAAAAGGAGACCCTGAGCTGTAATGACCAGAAGTATAGTACTTACAGGCTACAGTCTTTGGTTCACTCTTTTTTCCATTTTTAAATTAGTTTATCAAAATATAGTGGCATCTTGATCATTGTCATTTCAGGTAGTCTTTGAGCAGTTGAGTACTGAGGTACCATGGTGCAAAGAAAAATGAAAAAAGTGGGATAAGAGCAATGGCAAAAGCGCTTAGACTTTTATATCTCTTCATAGTGCTCCATAGCTGCCTACATAGCTGCCTACAACTGCTGTAGGCTCGAATCCCACCAGGCTCAAGGTTGACTCAGCCATCCATCCTCTCGGGGTAGGTAAATTGAGGACCCAAGATTGTTGGGGGCAATTAGCTGACCTTGTAAAAATGCCGCTTAGTAATAAGCAGGCATATACAATGGAATGAAGGCTATTGCTGAGCGCATTGGGTTGTACCCCAAAAATTGTAAGCCGCCCTGAGTCTCCGGAGAAGGGCGGCATATAAATGTAATTTAAAAAAAAAAGCACTCTCTGAGCGGTTTACAAGTCAGTGTATTGCCCCCAACAAATAGGGAAAAAGTGATAAAAGAAAGAAAAGCATTGACTTCTTACTCCTGTTAGCACAGTGGAATAAGATAATAACATTACAGCCTCAACCTTTTACTTTTACACGCTTAGATATACCAGCCATTTCTGTAACAAACCTTTCTAATCAGCAAAATCCAAAATCAACATTTCTTTTTCTTTTTTTTTTCTACCTCAAGCACAAAGTTCAGAAGTGGCTTCTAAGTGAAAATAAAGTTAGCTGTATTCTTATTCTTTGATTATGGCAGTCCATTGAGCCATCTTCGCGATCAGTTGTTAATTCTATCAGTTTTCCCGGCAGATCATCCATTGTGGGAATTAAAATCTTTCCACTTTTGTGCATAGAACAGTCTGTTCGTATATTGTGTCAGAAGCATCACAATATAACATTAACATTTGAAATATGAAATGCAATATTGAAAATATGCACAATTTAAACAAATCTTGCCCAGAAACTAACAACGTTAATTGCATTCTGTCATGCTTCCATGATGTCCTCAAGTGTACACTGATTTTGTGTACACACAAAAGGCATGTGTTGTTGTCTGCATGTCACCACAATCACAAAGGGCAGAGATCACCAGATAGCCCCATTTGTTCAGAGTGTCTCTGCATCTTGTTGTATTTGTCTACAGTCTATTCTACAATTTCCATACTTCTCAGCTTTTGTCAGATCCAGGTGCCAGCCCCTCCATTGGTTCCATCCAGTTGTGGCCCATAGACCACAACAGTTGTTGGGTCACTGTTTATGAATTTCTACCTGACCATCATTGTGTATTTTTTTGCACTAAACTCAAAAATAAGATGTTTGCTGTCTTTCTTGCTTCCGTTGTGAGTTGCTTCCTTTCTAATCTAACAGTAAACTGTGTCTTTCTTGACATTAATTGAAATCAGCTGATTGATTGATTGATTTTCCCTGTGTTTGGAAGTAGTGTGGAGGGACAGATCTCTTAATTGAGTTTCTTCCTAAAGCTTGATTGCTGCTCTCTCTTTAATTCCTCTAGTGAGTTCATTTTGTTGTGGGACCTTTATCATATCTTTTTAGGATAAAATGATAAGTTTTGAGTGCTTCCTTTTTTGAAATGGCAGGAATGTGCAAAAGGGTCAGACTTTGACCATGGGCTTGTGGTTTCTATTTTGAGTTGTTGGACCCTAACCCCAGTCTCTTCTGAATCAAGGAACAGGAGAACCTCCAGCTCAGTCGCCTTGGATTGACAATTTCCTACATATGACCAGAGCAACCTCACTTTTCCTGTAAAATGAAAATCTCCCATGAAAGAAATGGCTAAATAAAGAATTTCCAATTTTGTTGCCGCAGGCAATACGGTAGCATTTCTTTTACGTTCTGTATGCTGTTCCTCACCCATCAAAAAATGCTGCATCTGCTTGAGGGTAACGATTGTGTCATGATCTCAATACAGCAAAGGAGATGGAAAAAAGGGAGATATATTGCTCTCCACTTATTTCCAGTTCAGTGTTTCTCAAAGTGAGTCATTTGAGCTGGGTTTTGTAATCCAAGTGAAGATCAACCCACTAGTGCCATGACCTTGAAGATGGAGATAACCTAAGGTTACTCCTTAGTCTTCCGATCACGTTGCTTCTGCTGCTGCTGCAGTTGCCCATCAGTTGCAGATAAATCTGACAATTTTCCTTTTGGGGAAATGTTGTCCAGTTGCCATATGACTTTTGGTGCCTAGAAGCAAGAGGTTGATGAGTGAGGCAGAAGAAAGCTTGCATGCAGAGTGCAAAGCAGTCGACTCTGGAGGTGGTAGCCTAAGAGGATGTAGTTGCAACTGAAGCCATCAGTGAAATCTCATCCTAAAAGTTCTCTTCTATTGCCTGGCTCAGCAGCATTAGAAAATAAAGCCATTTAAAACAAAATGAGGGATTAGTGAAACAGCTCCTCAGTGAAGTTTGGTAGAAATTGGTCCTGGAGATTTGAGGCTTTGCTAGCACTGATTATTAGTACAATAGAACCCATGGTGCTACCTAATTGTGTAATGAAATATCAGCAAGAAAACCACCAAGCTTGCAGTATTTCCTGTTGTGTTTTTGAGAAACGGAGACGTTTTAAAGACATGCTTATGTCTTGGAAATTGTGGAGAGAGAAGACTGAACAAAGCAGACCCATCTCCATATGCACTGGTTCCCTTGAAGAAGGACTCAGCAATGTTGCATCTATAGAATCCCCAAATTCAGTAATTGGAGGAAAAGAGAGAAGATTAAAAGCTTAAGAAGATCTAAGCGCTCTCACTCAAATCCTATGAAATTCTGACCTGCGAATGGTGAACTATCATGAAGTACCTGCCTTTTTGCAAGACGCAAGGAAATTTTCTATATATGTTTCATTTCTTGTGCCGTCACGTTAAGGTTAGCTGAAAAGGTTGTCAAAAATTAATTGTCTGGCAACAATTTTCAGACTTCTTATTAAGAGGCATTAGTTTCTGAGAGCTATAGTTCACTCCATCAGTTGCATAGATGGGCCAAATTGGGGTAGGGTTTGATGCGTTTGCTGAAGTTTGCTAACAAAATCATATCTTTTTAAAAAATGCATTGGTCTAAAAAGCTGCTATTGGACACCTTCTGATTTGAGGCTGCCAAAGATTCTCCTCCTACAGTGTCTGAAAGGACTGTTGACATAAAGACTGGAACAGCAGTGTGCGATGACAGCCAAAAGCCAATGCAATCCTAAGTTGCATTAACAGAGGGATACAATCAAGATCAAAGGAGGTACTAATACCACTCTATAAAGCCTTAGTAAGACCACACCTAGAGTCCTGCATCCAGTTTTGGTCACTGCACTATAAAAAGATGTTGAGACTCTAGAAAAAGTCCAGAGAAGAGCAGCCAGGATGGTTAGGGGACTGGAGGCTCAAACATACAGTGAATAATTGCAGGAACTGGACATGGTTAATCTAGTGAAGAGAAGAACCAGGGGAGACATGATAGCAGTCTTCCAAAATTTGAGGGGCTACCACAAAGAGGCTAATTTTCAAGACACCTGAAGGCCAGACAAGCAATAATGGATGTAAACTGATCAAGGAGAGATTCAGTCTAGAAATAAGGATAAATTTTCTGACAGTGAGAACAATCAACCAATGGAATAGCTTGCCTTCAGAAGTCTGTAAGGGGCGTGCATAAGTGCACCATCATGCCTCTCGTCCCTGTCCTATTGTCCCCATTTAATTGTGCCTATTTTCTGTATTCTTACTCATGTTTATACTTATACCTATTATTTTGTAAGCGATTGACAAATCCAATCCAATCCAATCCAATCAATCAATCAATAAATGAAGAGACTGGACTGCCATTTGTCAGAGATGGTGTAGGGTTTCCTGCTTGGGCGGGGATTGGACTAGATGACCTACAAGGTTCCTTCCAACTATGTTAATCTGTTAAAAACCTAATAATGTAAAATAGAAGAAGGAAAGGAAGGAAGGAAGGAAGGAAGGAAGGAAGGAAGGAAGGAAGGAAGGAAGGAGAGGGCCATTTTTTTCTTAAGTAAAAGCACTTGTATAAGAGATCATGATGTCTTTGAATGTGAGCAAATTCCATCTCAGTTGATGAAAATGTTACACATTGCATTTCGGCACTGTGCTTGCTCTTTCTTCTTGAGCATGAGTGAAATGAAGATATTTTGGCATTTGGGGTGTTTTCTTTATATTTTATTTTAAAAAAACCCTTTGCAGTCATTTTGTCTTTACATCAATTTCCGTCTCTCCCTTCCGCAGCCACGATCTCACCCTCTCTCCCCATCTCCAGCATCTCCTCCTCCATTCAAACTTTTTTTGGACCGGTGTCACTCCCTCCCTCTCTCCAAGAGCACCCCAATGGGACTGGATCAGTTGGAATGGAAACAGAAGTTCTTGATCAGCTCTGCTGGTAAGTCCCATTTTAATGGATCCTCCTAAGCCAGCTGTTGCCTTAAGAGGAAGCGGTGGGTAGAAGGTTGTGTGGTGTGGAGTTTCCTAAGGGTTGTGCCTGATGTGCAAAAACCTGACTTTGGATTTCATGTGTGAATGCATGTTAAGGAAGTGGGGCAAACTCTAGAAGATGGAGTTGGATTTTGGTGGCAGATCTGCTCATACAGGCTTCATGGTGGCCATCTTGGAAGAATGGTGATGACACTTTTCTGAAGCTGCATCTCAGAATGATTGGATTCCGCGCTATTTTTTCTTCAAAGCAATAAATAAAAAAACTCTCACTTTTATGACCCTGTAATCCTGGGGCAGACTCGGGGCGACTGCTGGAGCTGAACGTTTGCTGGCTGGATGCCCTTCCTGATGCCACATGGAGTTCACAGCACACATTATTTTTTTCGATCCTAGGAGAGAAACATCTGCCGCTACCTAGGACTGAACTCTCAACTTTCAAAATGGGAGGCAAGGGTCACCACTAAGCCACCACACTGCTCTTTCAAAGCAATAACTAGGGCCTGTAAAGTAATTTGCAAATCTTGTACAGGTAGTTTCGACCTACAATCATTGTTACAACATTGAAAAAAGTGACTTACAACGGGTTCTCCTGCTTATCACGTTGCAGCATCCCTGAGGCCATGTGATCAAAATTCAGGCACTTGGCAACTGTACAGAGAGTCCTTGACTTATGACCAAAACAGAATCCACAATTTATGTTACTAACTGAAAATTTGTTAATGAATTTTGCCCCATTTTATGACTTTTCTTACCACATTTGTTAAGTGAATCACTGCAGTTATTAAATTAGTCACACAGTTGTTAAATGAATCCGGTTTTCCCATTAATTAATCACATGACCCCGGGGACACTGCAACCATCATAAATGTGAGTCAGCATGTAAAGCATGTGACCATGGGGATGAAATGGTCATAAGTGTGAAAAATGGTCATTTTTGGTGCATTGTAACTTTGAACGGTAACGAAGCAAACTGTTGTAAGTCAAGGACTACCTGTATTTATAATGGTTGCAGGGTGGTCGTGTGATTGCCATTTGCAACTTTCCCTGGGCCTTCTGCCAAGCAGTCAGAGAAGGAAACCAGATTTGCTTAACAACTGCATGATTCACTTAACAACCATGGCAAAAAAAGGTTGTATAATTTTGTATGGCTTTCTTAATGATTTCCTTGCTTTGCAATGGAAATTCTGGTCTCAATTGTGTTCGTAAGTTGAGGTCTACCTGCAGTGGATCCTTATTTTTGTCAGTCAAATAGGTTCTTCTCTAAAATGGGGGCTCAGGCAGAGCAGCCCCCTCCCTTCCTTCTCCTTTTTCATTGGACGTTGCATGTTCTGGGGTTACTCAAAGAGACAAGTCTTCATTGAATGAACTTGGTCCCCTTCGGTTGTTCAGGGGATTTCGGAGTTAATTTTTGTGTGGTTCTGTTCTAATTCGCCTGGTACAGGTAGTCCTTGACTTACAGCAGTTCATTTAGTGGCCATTCAGAGTTAACATGGCATTGAAAAAAGGGACTCAAGACTGTTATTCACACTTACAACTGTTGCAGCATCCCTTTGGTCATGTGATCAAAATTCCGATGCTTGGCAACTGGTTCATATTTATGATGCTTGCAGTGTCCCAGGATCATGTGATCAGCTTTTGTGACCTTCTGATAAGCAAAGTCAGTGACGAAGTCAGATTCACTGTTTGTTCTGACCCAGTTCCCCAAAATACGACAAACCCTCTGATGTGAACTCAAAAGGTTCCTTTATTAGGAACCTCAGTTGGTTCCTGTTTTGAGCCTCTTCGTGAACGGACCAAAATCTGCGACTGTGCGCAGTTTTGATCCGTGCTCACTGCTGGAGACCCCGAGCCGGCTGGCTTTGGGGTTGAAACCACCCCAGGTGGTAAAGGTTGGGGAGCTGCCAGCAGGGTTGAGGAGAGCCGCATCTCTTCTCCCCAGCTGGTTTTTTTTCCCCTTTCCAAAAGGCGGCAGAAGCGGCTGGCCAGAAATGGCCACCTCAAAGAAGAACTCGAACAGAAAAGAATGTGCAGGAGGAAGCTTGAAGGAGAAAGTGTGACATACTGGGCTTGCAATTGAAAACAACTATTAAAGGTACCTGGAATTTAAACAGCCAAAAACAATGCTATCTCTAAAAGACTTTTACAGCTGCGAATGAAAGGGTTAAGAGGGGAAAATTGGTCTCTTTTTTTCCCCTCAAATACTGATTGCTTCAACTGGCTTGGAATATCAAGAAAGGATTTACAAGAATTGGACATTGATTCACTTGGATATTAATAGGCTGCTTTCAGCTGAAAATAAAGTACTTTTGAATAACTTTAAAGAATTCTTTTTAAAAAGAGTCAAAGATAGAAAACAGAGGGGGAAAAAGAGCTTAAATAGGGTGGAGTCTGGAAACAAAGGATACCACCTGGAGTTAAATTGTATTGAGAGTGGATTCACAACAAGACGTGAAAAGAGTACATAGTAAAGGAAGCTCCGTGCAAGCCAAGCCCCGGAAAACTGAAAGTGAAAAAGAAAATAAGCGGCTGTGGATTATCGGAGAACTCCTGGCTAGAGGATCTTAGCGAAGGATTAAAGTCATCTGGGGGTTGCTTTAAAAGGGAAAAAATCTCTTTCAGAATGTCATCACTTTTGAAGAATTAAAATACTATTTAAAGACATTAAAGAAGAGGTAAAATGATAGAAATGGAGATCCTGAAATATAGAAAATTACAGGAAGCATCAGATGAACAAGAAGGGGACAAAGAAGAAGAAGCCATCTTCAATGATCAAATGACTCAAAATGGGTTAAAAGGGGAAGAAAAAAAAAAGGAAAGAGAGTTAAAAATCTAAGATTGGAGGCAACAATAAAAAAGTATAAAATGGGAAATAGTTATAATACTGAAAGGAGCCATAAGGTAGGATTTCAGAAGGAAATTGGACATAAAGGGGAAAAATGGGAAGGAGAAGAAGAGGGGGAGTTGACAAGAAAGAAAGTGGTAAAAATTGAACCAAGATGAGCAACAGCAAGAAAATACATAAAAATTAAAATCCAACAGTTAGACAATGGTTAATTTAAGTTACTGAGAGGATTCTGCAAGGGTGTGAGATAAATATGGTTAAGTTAGAAAGAAGTTAGTATAGTTTTTTCTTTTCTGTTAATAAGTAAAGGAGGTAAAGAAGGAAAGAGAATAAAGCCTCTAACAATTTAAAGAGAAAGTATGGAAATTATAGAAGTATGGAACATTTTAATACTGTTTTTCTTCTTGATGATGAAATATAGTGATATGGATATTAAATGGTAATAAAACGGAAATATCTTAAATAGAAATGAATGAAGGAGATAAATATTAACAATGGCTGAATTGAACTTGAAAAGAAATAATTACTTTAATTATTATTGTTATATGTATGCATAATCTTTTTTCTTTTTCTCTTGTAAAGAATCTAATGGATATTTGTAGGAATGTACCAAGCAGAATCTGATTAATAATGGTTAGATGATATAAAATAGAGGGTAACAGAGGTAATAATGGTAAAGGTGAAATATAAAAGTTAAACAATAATTGGTTAGAAGAGATAGAGGTCTTATCCTTTAGGGTAGTAATTACAGGGTAAAATATGTTTTATAAGATAATATAAAATTCTAAACAAGATAGACAAAAGTATAATAATATTGATTGGCAAGATATTGAAAATTGGAAAAAAATGTAATTAATGAAATGATGGAATGATGAAATAACTGAAGCAAGACTATAGAAGCTATAGAAGCTAGGGGAAATTATGGAAAATAATGGAATTTGCTATGATAAATGGAATAGAATATACAAAATGAGTGTATAATTGAAATTATAGTCGCATGGAGAAGGGAGGGTCGGTAACACACTGTTCTCAAAAAGAATTTTTGTTTGGTTTTTATATTTGTCTGTATGCATTTGTTTGCGGGAATGGTTCTGGGATGATAATATGAAGTGTTATAAGATAAATTAATCTAAAAATATGGAATATTTTGTATGTGAGAATATATAAAAATAATTAATAGATGAGAATGGAAAAGATGTACAAGGAGCTTTAACCTACCGGCATATCATATGTTTTTTCTGTGTATGTCTAAAATAATAAAACTTTTTTCAAAAAAAAAAAGGAATGTTTATCTCACAGGCTACCAAGTCCATCTGGCTGGAAGATGAATAGTTGTCTACCACATCTATTCATCTCCTCCCTCTGCCTTTTATCCCCAGAGCTAGGGTGGGGCCTCTCTAGCAGCAGTGGCTCTTCCGTCCCAAGGACCGGCCCAATAGATTTCCACTGCTCTCCTCTCTTCTGCCTTCTGCACAGCCGCCGGTCAGGCACTGGGCCCAGCTGTTCCTCCCCTTCTTCATCAACCACCTCCAGACCTGGGGGCTGTTGACTGTCCATCTGAGGACTGACAGCCAGCCCAGGCTCTGCCTCTGTCTCTGCCAGCTCCATTCCTTCTTCCCCCTTGGGGCTCCCAGATTGCCCTGATGCTGACCCTGACACCCACGCTGCCTCCTCCTCATCTGATTCAAGTGCCGGAGGGGCCGTGAGCTGACAGGCCGCAATACTGTGTTACTAATATAACAAGTGCAGTGATTCACTTAACAACTGTGGCATAATGGTCATAAAATGGGACAAATCTCACTTAACAAATGTTTCACTTAGCAACATAAACTGTGGGCTCAGTTGTGGTTGTAACTCAACCACTACCTGTACTTTTCCTTCATGTCTGCAGTCTGCTGGGGAGAAAGTTTGCTGCCCAAATTAGTTTCATTGGAGGGTGTTAATGTGACTTAAATTTGAGCATCAGCAGCTTTCTGAATCATGATTTTATGACTAAGGAGAGAGAAAGGCTAAGATCGTGAGGCATGCTGGATTAGGCTAAAAAGGCATCGAGAAGTTTATAATTCCAAATAGTAGGAGCCCAGCCCTGGTTTGAATGGATTCTGTCGGCTAAGCTGCCAGATGAATGTTGTAAGCTGCC
This sequence comes from Naja naja, assembly GCA_009733165.1. Classification (NCBI taxonomy): domain Eukaryota; kingdom Metazoa; phylum Chordata; class Lepidosauria; order Squamata; family Elapidae; genus Naja; species Naja naja. Next base: position 3,939,551 of record CM019162.1, on the reverse strand, counting down.
CAGAGTCACCCCGAGGCAAGTTGGGTGGCAATCAAATTTAATATATAAATAAATAAAGTATGCCATGGTTTAATTGGGTAGAACGTATTTCCTACAAACACAGCCACTGTGCTTTCTGAACCTGACATTGATATTTAGTACATTGTGTGAATTCAGTCTTATTGTAGCAACAACCCCAGCTGATAAACTAGCCTTGTCCCTTTGTTCCCCGGAACATTTTGGAAACCGGCTGTGACAATGAATCTCATTGAATCTCATCCTGGCAGCTGAACATGATCTAGGGTCAAAAACATTGGAGGTGCGCCGAGACACTAAGAATGGCCGAAGTAGATGGAGACCCCTCCAGCCCGGAGCAGAGCAACTGCTACTCAATAAAGTAAGTCATCCTTCCTTTGTTTCTCTAACTGCCTCCGCTCTGACCTAAGAGGTGTGTAAGATCTGTCTCTCTTGCAGGTTTGTCAGCTTTGTATTACAGTTTTAGCCATTAGATTACGATATGTCACAGCAAAGTAAAAATGCCATTTGGGCTGGAGATTGATCAGGGACTTATAATCACCTTTCCTTCCGTAGAGATATTGAAGAGGAAAAAAATATTGGGGCAATTTTCCAGTTGTCTGCAACTTTGATTCCCCCCCCCTTTTTTTGGTCTTTGCTGAAATACTACTGAAATAACATTTTTTAAAATTCATATTTATATCCCGCCCTTCTCCGGAGACTCAGGGTGGCTTACAATTTTTGGGATACAACCCAATGCGCTCAACAATAGACTTCCTTCCATTGTATATGCCTGCTTATTACTAAGTGGCATTTTTACAAAGTCAGCTTATTGCCCCCAACAATCTTGGGTCCTCACTTTACCTACCCCGAGAGGATGGAAGGCTGAGTGAACCTTGAGCCTGGTGGGGTTCGAGCCTGCAATAATTACAGGCAGCTGGAACTAAGTGCTAGGCTATTGACAGCTTGCACCAGCAAGGCCCTAAGAGCAACATGCTGGTGTCCTTTATTTCTTCCAAAATGGCTTCTGATTTGCAGCATAATTGTTTCCCTCTCAGGTCAATTTGGAATGGCCACGATGATCTACAGAACCTTATGATAGCTTTCCTGCAGTCATAGACCCAAGATAGGAAAAACAAGGCCATTTGCCAAGAGTGTTCAACCAAACCCAAACTAACAATCTGATCCATACATGTATATACAAATTGGCAAAACTAAAATGATGACATATAATGAAATAATCAAACAAAAGCTTATTTATATTAGACACATACACTCATACAAAGACACACGTGTATGCTAAGGACAAGCTAGATGTAGAGGGCTTAGGCAATGTGTCATGGATCTGTCTCTGGAGGCGAGTTTGGAGGAGGAGGAGTTTGAGTTGGCAGAGGAAAGCGCAGGGCTGACTGATGGCCTGGATTGGGGCTCGGAGAGTGCTAGTCTGATGGAGCAGCCTCAGCTGGGTCAACCGGACAGGCTGAGGCTGAGCCAGGCGAGCTGCAGCCACAGTGAGTTGGCCAGGTGAGGACCAGGAGTAGCTGCTGCCTGTTGTTGAGGAGGAGGAAGTAGTGGAGTCCACACCTCCTCCTGATCCAAGGAGAGGTGGGGCCGAGAGGAGAAAGGCAGAAAGCAGGCCGGCTAGACTACTTGCAAGGAGGCAACCTGACTCCTTGTGAAGGGTCACCTACTTGATCCCGCCTGAGGACTTGAGCGTTGCTGGAGTAAGGAGCCCAGTTCAGTGCCTTGTGTGTTTGTGCCTGACTCATTTACTTGTGGATTGTTTTCCTGGACCTTGTGTGCCTGTTGGACTCAGTTTGCCCAGTGATTCTTGCCGTGCTAAGCTTGGAATCTGAACTTGCACAATGGGCTTGCTTTCCAAGGACTGTTTTTGTGTGTGTGTGTGTGTGTGTGTGTTGAATATACACTTGTAGAACTCTCTCTGTGTGTGTGTGTGTGAGTGAGTGAGGGGAGTGGAGCAACACACAATGGCCATGAAGCGCAGGAGGAAAATGCATTACCAAGGCAATGGTCAGATAGAAGAGTGCTGAACCCAGGGCAAGAAAGTAGTGTGAATAAATGCCTCAGACATGCCATTCCTAGTTCACATACAGATAAAGGGAGGGAAGAGGAGGCACATTCAGACTTGCAAAATTCTGTCACTATATCTGTTCCAATAAAAATAGTTTCAGATTTATATGGCTTTGGTTTCTTGATCTGGTCAATCTTTCGGGACTGAAACTAAGATCCATTGTGTTTGGAGTTGGCCAAGTTGGACGATGCCTATATTTTATTTTATCTAGCCCCACTTTCTCCACAAGGTTCCTTCTAGAGGTCTTCTCTGTGCTCCAAATGGATCCTCCTGGGCTGTTTTGTTTGTTCGAGAGATTTCCCCAATGTTCCAGAACTGAGTCTGAAGACTTTTCTGTGTTCCGGATTTGTGTTTCAAATCTGTGTCCAGAGGTCTTCTCCATTTTCCACGTCTGTGCCCCGAGGACTGATTGGAAGGCACCAGGTTAAGGAGGAAGATCTGACAAATGGAAGCCAAGACAGACAATGGTCCATAACAGTTTATTTCGGTGGAATTGCCAGCCCTTCTTGACTTGGATGAGTGGATCAAAAAATAGGCATAAAGACTGGATCTTAGACTGAGGGATACTCAGATTGTTAGGAGTACAAGAGATATGCAGGGAAGTGCCTCGGAAGAAACATGCAGCTTTCTCCATGAACATCCTGTGGCTTCATCTATGGAGAGTCTCAATCCTCCAGGTCACAGTTGTCCCAAAGGTATTTGTTTCCCAAAAGGCAACTTGGACTTTCTTGGTTCTTTCTTAGAAAATGCTTCGCTTCTCGTCAATTCTGAAGAAGGGTCTTGGGTGAAAGGCTAACGGTTTTCAAAGAAAGAACCGAGAAAGTCCCAAAGCACCTTTGGGACATCCTGTGGCTTTTACCAGTACGATAAAATTCCAGCAGGGAGAATGAATGGCTGTAAAATCAAACCTGGTCATGTGGCATCTCGACTTGTGACCACAAGCAACTTAATGGCCAAAATTCCAGGCTTCCTTGTGGTTTGCGAGTCAAGGACTGCCTGCACGAGGCTGGTTATTCAACCTGATTGACCTTTTATGCTCTTCCTTCACCTGCTACCTTCCAGCTGACATGAGAGATGTACCCAGTTAGGGAAACAGTTGAATATGCAGGGAATAGCAAAAATCTAAACAAGAAAAATAGCAGTTTTGTTCACCCAGAGAAGAAATGATGTTAAACAGCTTATCTTCTTGTAGGGTATATAAGCCATTATCTGGGGATGCTATCAACTTCATTATATTGTGAGATAATGTTACCATTTGCGGGGACTGGAGCAATGCAGTCTGTCTCCGATCAGCCACATTTAATAAATCAAAACCTTTCGCTCTCCAGTCACGTACAGCCAAACCTACTATAAATTAACCAATTTACTCCATGGTTTGTTGGCCTTGTGGTCAGATGAAGCGCACTTTTGGAGCAGGAGCACCTTCTCTTGGGGATCATTACTCTCTCAGTCTTTCTCACCGCATTGGGATGGATGAAATGGAAGTTTTTTTTTAAATTGGGATTTTGCAGAATGAAAACGGAAGAAAAAACTGCGATTAACTGGAGTGGATTTTTTTTCAATGAAAACAGTCCAAGGCTGGACAGTCCTTTGTGGTTTGGGGTGTGGTTGACAAAGGATTTATATGAAGGTTTCTAGCTTTCCCCTTTCAAAACAGCCATGCCTCCCGCCCCCGCCCCCCGTTCAGAGGGGATTAAGATAGGGAAAAAATTAACCCCGTAAAATTTCTTCTCTATTTATAAGTGGTTTGCCACTTATAAACCACACATGGTTTTCTCAACTCTGCAGAAGAGCCTCCTGCTCTGCATTTTCCCGGGGGTCTCTCATTCAAGTAATCATCAGGCTAATGTGGCTTTCCAGTTCTTGGACTCAACAGGTCAAGTACTACCACTGCTCTGGCTAGACATCACTACTTTTGAGGTGTTTAAGAGGAGCAGAACAGACTCTAAAACAGATGCAAATGAAGAATTGCAAAAAGAGTGAATGAAAAATAGGAGTAACACTGAAGGATAGGCTCATAGGGCTGGAATGTACCTTTTGGGGGGTCTTCTGGGCCAACTGTTCTGACCCAGGCTTAGCAGAACCAAGGAACAGACTCCTTGTCCTGAAAACCCCTTCTTTATTTAGTTACTGGGAATTCATGGCATTCACACACAGAAAAGTCCCAGCAATAACCTGGGATGGATGCTGGAATGGATGCTGGGGATAATCTAAATCAGGGGTATTAAACTCAAGGCATGTGGGCCGGATATGGCCCACAGGGCCGACCTATAAATGGAAGAGGGGAGAGAAATGGATAATTAGGAGTTCAAATTAAGGTGGGTGAACTCATACCTGCTCTGCACTGAGTTTTTTGGAAGAAATAAAAACGAAGCCACGGCTGTGCCCAAACCTGCCCCTCCATTTCTGGAAAGGTTTCCTCCCCTGCCGAAGAGGCCTTTGTCTTCTAACATTGCTAGCATGGTTGAAAGAAGAATCTTCCTTTTCATCAGAAGAATCTTCAGAAAAGTGTCCCTGCTTGAAAGTATTTAAAGTGGCACTTTGTCTCCAACAAGTGTTCCTAAATATACACCGTGCCTGTCTTAGTCTGATGAGAACTGCATTGCACTGTTTTAATTTTGTGCTATAAAGAGAGCTGTTATCCAGCAGTGTATATCTTTTTTTTAAAAGAAGTAAATATCCTTTGCTGCAGGAGGTTTACATTCGTCAAAAACATGAAGCCAGTTTGCTGCCGGTTGCCAACATCTGAGTTGGTAATTTCTTCTTTCTCTGAAAAGGAAGCTTCTGGTTTTTTTTTCTTCTTCCACAGAAACTTGAGAATTTATTTCAATTCTTCTCCCTCTCCCTCTCTAATCCTGTTGGAAGTCAAGAGTGTCTTCAGGGTGTGGTCAAAAATGTCAAGATGTTCTCCACGAGGCTGGGATGGGAGCTGTTGCTGCCTATATGTCACATGTGCAAAGAAAAGCATAGGATGGGCTTCAGTTAGAACATAGAACACGTACTCCATGGGCAGGAAGGAACCTCCGAGGCCTTCTTGTCCTGGTCAAAGCAGGAGACCTTATACCACCCTGGTCAAATGGTTGTGCAGTCTGTTCTTGTGATTCACCACCGAATCACATCTCTCCCTCATCTAGATCAGGGGTCGCCAACCTTTTGGACCTCAGGGACCACCAAAGTCATAATTTTAAATCCTGCAGACCAGAGACCCTGGGGAAATCCCAAAAAAAAGTCTGCAGGAAAATTTCCTACCTCATTTTCCTACCGATTGATCATTCTTTCTTTGGGATTGCAGGATACTGTCTCCAGTTCTGTTCTCAGGGGGAGTGGGAGAGAGACTTTTGGCTTCATGCAAGGAAAGCAGCAGAAGTCTTTCTCTCTCTCCCCCAAACTCTGCCAGAAACGAGTCTTTGTGAGACTGTCACGCCGGCACAGCCTCTTGGAGCAGGAAGCCTTGCAGGGTCCCAAAGACTCATTTCTGGCAGAGTTTGGGAGAGAGAAAGAAAGACTTCTGCTGCTTTCCTTGCGTGCAGCCAAAAGAAAGAAGCGGAAAGAAGCAGCCCAGTGGCCGGGTGAGGCTCGTGGGGTGAGTGGGGCAAGTTCCCCCCCTCCACCCTTTCCCCCCCTCCCCTCACTACCTTGTGTTGTTCGCAATGCAAGGGACGCAAGCCTTGTGTTCCCATGGGCCATGTGGGTGACGCAGCCTTGTGTTCCCGCACAGCCTGGATTAATTGCTTTGGGGGAGACATTTCTCTGCGGACCACCAAAATTTTCTCGTGGACCACCAGTGGTCCCCGGCCCACTGCTTGGTGACCACTGATGTAGATCATTTATGAAGCTGTTGAAGAGCACTGGGTCCAAGTTAAAACTTTGAGGTACCCCATTGTGTGCTTCTCTCCTCCCCATGTAGCTGTAGTTCCATTGAAGGCTACACGCCGAATGCAATTGGACAGCCAATTGCGAATTCATCTGATGGCAATGCCATCTATCCCACATTGTCTACCTTACCCAAAGTAGATTGTGGTCTTCTTTGTCAAATGCAAACCTTTCTGGTTTTGTGGACCAGCGATGGGTGGAAGGGAGGGAAAGGTTCCATGCACGCAGTGGGTAAGAACACAAGCATGTGTGGCTGCCGCTTGCACAAGTGGAGCAGTGCATGCTTGAACACTCGCCCGCCACTTGCATGGCCCGGTTCCAAATGGGCCACAGCCCGATATCAAGCCACAGCCTGGGGGTTGGAGCTCTGTGCCTTCCTGAAGTCCAAGGATACTATGTCCATGGCATTTCCCTGATCCTCTAATTGTTGGGTACATTACATGCTAGCGGTCACTGAATTGCATGAACCTTAACTTTTCAGCCCATAAATACTTGTGAAACAGGGATAACATTCCCAAGTCAGATGGCTGGGAAAAGGTGCATCCCATAATCACACAACTAAGTGCAAGAATTCCAAGGGAGAGCTTTTATTTACTTCTCTGAAAGAAATTCTGAAAGCAAATTGTTTTTCATCTTTTGAAGGAGCACCAGAGGGAGGAGGAAACGAGGACATTTTATTTTTATTTTTATTTTTGCAGGGCACTGTCATCAAAGAGGTCTGGGACAAGCAAGGTGGCCCTGTGGGACACCTCCTCTCCAGGCTGAGATTGATCTGTTTCCCTGCCTGCCTCCTGTGAGCATTTTGTTATTTGCCTTATCAGAATCATTTCCTTCCATTTGACATGCACACACAAATTCTGGATCTGCAAAAGGCGGCTTTTTTAAAAGCCCTCTGTGCTAATAGCAATCAAAAAAGGCAGGTCTGCCGCAGAGCAAAGTTATTTAACATTCACCAAGGGTGCCCAGATCTCTCTAAGCCTCCCGGCCTATTTCTGATGGCTGAAGGGGGAAGGATCCCCTGGGAGCCAGGCCATTAGTCCTCTGCCTTTCTGGGGTAAAAGCTGATGAAGCAAACTTCCATAAAGGAAAGCTTGCAGATGGTCTTTTCTCCAGGGACGCAATAGCAGGATCCTTTGACCCCTTTATTTCCCAATTTTAGAGAAGCGGAAGGTCAAGGATGGAAGGGCATCCTGCCCAAGCATTAGAGGCCACTGTCTTGGGGCGCCGACTGAGCGTTTTCTTCAGAGGGTGAATCGTTCTCTGTCTTAATTTCTGTTTCTTGCTTGCTGTTTTTAAAATGGCCTCGTAATTCTCTCCTCTGCATGGGGACCAGGAAGATACTAGATCAAGGTTTCTCAACCCTGGCAGCTTGAAGATGTGTGGATTTCGACTCCCAGAATTCCCTAGCCAGCCACTTGGGTAGGTAGGTAGGTGAGTGGATAGATGAAGATTAGATAGGTAAATAGATAGATTAGAGAAAGGTAGATAGATAGACAGACAGAGAGACAGACGGACAGACAGAGATAGGTAGATGGATGGATGAAGATAGACAGACTGTCAACTAAAAAGATACTCCTTTGGTCTTTTTAGCTGCCAGAAAAAGGGAGTGAGGGAAAACAAGGCATTCCTTAAATGCTTAGATAATCACCACGGTAACCCAAAGTTATCGGAGCATAAGAAGGTTATTGGAGAGCATGACACTTGGGGATGGATGTGTCCCATTGGAAAAGTCACATCCAGGGGGTGGGGGAAAGACCAGAGTCAAGGGGGAAATGTGTGTTGTAATTTAGTATCGGCTGCATCCAGCTTACGCCAACATGGCCACTCCTAATAAATCAATTTACTTTTCTCTGAGATGCAGATAGAGACTTTTGATTTGAATGAGGGTGGATTTGTTGCAGCCCTGACACAGACAGACACATAGAAACATGGCTTTTTCAACTGGCCGATCTGGATTGATGTTTTTTTTATTAATTTGTTTGCTGGTTTTAATCTTGTAATTGGGATATTTATTTAATAGCTTTTTAAATTTTATATTGTATGTTTTTTATTGTTGTGAGCCGCCCAGAGTCCTTCGGGAGATAGGACAGCATAAAAATCCCAATAAATAAAATAAATAAATAAATAGATAAAGACTCCATTTAAAGAGCCTTGGTGGTGCAGGGTGTTAAATGCCTAGCACTTAGTTCCAGCTGCCTGCAATTAGTGCAGGCTCGAATCCCACCAGGCTCAAGGTTGACTCAGCCTTCCATCCTCTCGGGGTAGGTAAATTGAGGAGCCAAGATTGTTGGGGGGCAATAAGCTGACTTTGTAAAAATGCTGCTTAGTAATAAGCAGGCATATACAATGGAATGAAGGCTATTGCTGAGCGCATTGGGTTGTATCCCCAAAATTGTAAGCTGCCCTGAGTCTTCGGAGAAGGGTGGCATATAAATGTAATTAAAAATAATAATAAATGGAGTCAACTTAGACAAAATCATGCCATCAGATGACGGGCTTCTTTTAAAGGCCAGTTGAATCCTAACACCAGATGCATAAAAGCAAACATTACCTGTGCAGCATTCCACGTAGTTTGATGCTTGTATCAGGTGCAGCTGCTTTGCTCGCACAGATCATGTTAACATCAGACTTCTCCTTCATAGTGACTGAGCATCCATTTTCAGTGTGCAGCTGGTCTCAGGGAGTGTTTTGTGGACTCTACTGCGTAGTCCAGGCTAAACTTGGGAGCTGTCCCTTATGAGGGGCTTTTGGTGTGCTACAGATGATCCCACTGACATTAATGTGCAAAACCCCAACAATAAACGAAAAACGGAGAGCCAAAGGCTTCGGATGGCAGGAAGATGGGAAAAGTGGATGGAATCACAATTAGGTTGCTGCAGGTAAGCTTGAACTAGGGGCTTCAGTGCGGTAATTGTTCGGTAATTAGGCAGATGATTGCCAAAGGCACTTCAGCTGAACTCAAGGCACTTTGAAGATGTGCGAACTTCAGCTCCTCTCAGCCAGCCACAAAGTCCACACATCTCCCTTGCTTTAGCCCAAGGAAGGGGAATGAAGCAACAGAGTGCCATGTCGCAATACAGGTAGTCCTCGACTTACAACTATTTGGAGTTGCAACAGCATTGAAAAAAGTGACTTGTGACGCTTGCATCACCCCCACAGTTACGTGAACAAATTTCAGGAGCAACTGGGATGTTTTCATGACCATTGCAGCCTCCCAGGGTTTCTGACAAGCAAAGTCAATGAGGGAAGCCGGATTCACTTAACAACCATGTGATTCACTTAATAACTGTGGTGATTCACTTAACGGCAGCAAAAAGGTCCTAGAATTGGATATGATTCACTTAACCACCACCTTGCTTAACAATGGAAATTCTCGTCCTAATTGTGGTCGTAAATCAAGGACTATCTGTGTAAAGTCTGTCAAAAGCGTCCATCTAGTTTACTAGCCCTCTGATCCAGTGATAGAAATAAGTTCCACTTTCATTGCCTTTCACTGCAATATGGCTGCTTGCATCAAAACAAGACTGGTTCACATTCTCCTTTCTTGTTTTTTTTTTAAACCATGTATAACACAATCTCAAAAGGAGGCAAATTGCTGGAAATTGTGTATCAACTGTGATGCTGTTTTTCTTTCTTCCTTTAAAACAAGAAATGTAGATCAAAGAATGAAGTACATTATGAAGTACAAATGCATTAAGTTTAGAGTTTGTAGGTTGAAGAACAGAGGCAGCAGAATCATAATATGGTTCTTTGACCATTTCTTTTACAAATTGTATCAAAAGAGGCTCCATATTCCAGGAGAGGCAAGAGATATAAGTCTTGACAAGTGGTTTTTTTCTTTACTGAATTAAAGAAAAAGTAAACAAAGTGCTAGATACCGTCCCAGTTGGTGTAGATTTCTGCCCTCTGTGATTTACACTCTTCTAAAGCTAGCTTTAAATTGCACCAAGCCAGGTATCTGGTTTTGATAATCTTTATTTTATTCAGGATACATTCCAACTTCCCACTACACAGTTCTGTATTTATGGCTATATTCTATTTTTGCTCAAGGGCAAAATGTTGGCTTCTCTTCAGCTCATACCTGCCTAGCCAAATACCGGGAAGAAAGATGAGCAAATTATTAGGCAGTTGTGACATTTTGCAATGGTGATGGTATGTATGGAGGTGGTCAAGATGTGGAGAGTCCGATGGTCAAAGATTTGAGGAGTCAGAGAGGCTTTCTATGGTCTGGCAGCCTTTGCTGAAGGATGTAATAACAGATGATGTGTTGGAGATAAAACTGGAAGAGTCAGCAAATACATTTGCATCTTGTGTTTGGCGTAGCTAGCAAGGGAGATTGTTTCCTGGATAGAAGGAATAAATAACCACATGTCACTCTATTCTGGGAAGTGCAGCAGGGATCTAAGGAAAAAAAGCTAATACAAACCTTGGTTGTATAAACAGAGGCAGAGAATCAAAATCACAAAATCACATGAAATACTACTACCACCTTAGTAAGGTCACAGCTGGAATACTGCATCCAGGTTTGGTCACCACATTACAAAAAAGATGTTGATTAAGGGCCTGGAGACAAAAACATCTCTCTCTCTCTCCCTATCTATCTATCTATCTATCTATCTATCTATCTATCTATCTAGCTTTCTATCTATCTATCTATCTATCTATCTATCTATCTATCTACCTACCTACCTACCTATCATCTATCTATCATCTAACTATCTATCTATCCATCATCTATCTATCTATCTACCTATCATCTATCATCATCTATCTATTATTTATCTATCTATCATCTATCATCTATCTATCTATCACCTATCATCTATCTATCATCATCATCTACCTCTCTGCCTCTACCTACCTACCTATCATCTATCTATCTATCTATCCATCATCTATCTATCTATCTATCTATCATCTATCTATCTATCATCTATATCTATCTATCTACCTATCATCTATCTATCTATCATCTATCTATCTACCTATCATCTATCTATCTATCTATCTATCTATCTATCTATCTATCTATCTATCTATCTATCGGACTTATAGGCCACCCTCTCTCCCAAGGGACTCAGGGCGGCTTACAATAAAAATGAGAATACAAACATTAAAATGGAATTAAACTAATCAATTAGCCCAATAAAATTAAAAACCAATTAAAAATTAAAATCAATAAAACCCCACCCCTCCCCATTCAGTCCAGGCTGGCCTGTTGAAACAACCAAGTCTTTAGGTTGCGGCGAAAGGAACGGAGGTCAGGGGCGGCCAGCCGGAGCTCCACGGGGAGTTGATTCCATAGGAAGAACAGTTGCAGGAATTGGGTATGTCTAGTCTAGAGAAAAGAAGAATTGGGGTGAAATGACAGCAGTCTTCCAGTATTTGAGAGGTTGCCACGAAGGGGAGAACCAACCTGGGATTAAGAAAAAACTTCCTAACAGTGAGGACAATTAACCCGTAGAACAGCTTGTCTCCAGAAGCTGTCAGTGCTTCATGACTGCAGGTTTTTAAGAAGAGACTGGACAGTCACTTGTCTGGAATGGTATAGGATCTCCTGCTTGAGCAGAAGACCTTGAAGGTCCCTTCCAACTCCATTCCTGATTGATTCACAGAGGAAAGTGCCCAATGCCTCCCCCTCCTAAACTTAGAAGCGTCCTTCAAAAGAGGCTTCTTGCCTTGGTCACCTATACGCCGAAGCCTCTTCCAGCTTCTGCTCAAGGTTTGAATGGACCCTCGGAAGAAAGTTAATTTGCTGCTTCAGTTCCCTGGGGATAAATTTATCACTTCTGGTATGAAGTAGGTCATCTAGCTAGAACTCATGAGGACTTGGGCGAACAGGGAGACTTATAGGATGTTCTGTCCCCACTAGACTCCCGCAGCACTCCATCATTCTGGTCCTCCAGACATGACAGGATAATGTGAGATGCTGTGTGGTTCTTTAGTTATTGAGCCAGGCTGGAAAAACAATGGCCCCTCATCTTGTGCTGTGGAAGATCAAGATGTTATTTCTTCACTGTAAAATTGTCAGATTTTGTAAGCGTTAAGAAAACTGGTCTGTGTGTTTTGAAGACAAAGAGGTGGGAATTTGGGAGTCAGATGAAACTGGCTGGGATATGGAAGGACTGTTTTCCCATGTGGGAAAATGGACCTATGAAAATGAAGGCTACCCATTATGGTTTTGTGCAATTTCACCGTGTAGTGGCAGTTCTGGGATGTTACTTTGTGCAAGGTTGTTTGGAGCAAAGAAGGGAGTGTTTTTATCCATTTCTTAAATTTATAGGCTGCCCCTCTCACAGATCAGGTTACTCTAGGCAGCTTACAAATAGTAAAAAGATATGAGGGGGTCCTTGGTGTTCTCTGAGCTTGGTGGTTTTCTTGTAGACATTTCATTAGCCAAACTGGGTAGCATAATCGGTGCTAACACCATCACACTAGCACTGATGATGGTACCTAGCTGGTTAATAAAACGTCTGCAAAAAATAACCGAGCTCAGTGAGCACCAAGAACCCCCCATTTCTGCCCTGAGCTACAAATATTCTTTATTAGTAAGAAGGAACAATATAGGAAGAATTAAGATTATAGTTACAATTATAACACTATATGAGAACTAGAATCAAGGAGATAGATAGCACGAGAAGGGGGTGTTTACTTCCCTTGCTGCTTTTTGGGGATTGCCTTTGAAGTCCCCATCTATTTGACTTAAATCTAATTCCAGATTGACATATATCTTGTTTGCATGACCAACAAGAAGTCCCCTTACTCTGGCTTGTAGATGTGTCTGCTACTGTTTAGCAGTCTTGATTATTTAAATTAGGGTATCCAGCCTTGGCAACTTTAATACCTGGGAACTTCAACTCCCAGAATTCCGGAGCCAGCCATGTTCACGTGTCTGAAAGTTGCCAAGATTGGACACCCCTGATTTAAACCAAGATGGTCTGGACTGCACTTTGGCCACCTGAGCTTCATGGACTTGGACCAGTATCTAGAAAAGGTCAAAATCACAGCAACTGCACCAAAATTTGCCATGATCTTAATCCTTTTTAGATACTTTTGGCCTAGAATGATTATTACTGACACATGGACAGGGATTCACTAAATCTTGTCAAGATGGCTAGATAAGACTTCCCCCTCCTGGGCAGCCCTGATCTATGCCAAGCTAAACACAGCAGTGCCTTGCCCCACAACATCCCCAGTCAAGAAGCTAACCCTAGCTGAGAATCAGCTGCATAATGACCTATAAGAAGAAAAAAAAAGCATGCACTGATTTATTGACCTTTCCAGTTGGAATAAGGTCTCCAGGGTTCTTTCTGCATGGTGATGGGAAAAATAACAGCAGTGACAGCAAAGCCCGGTCTCTGGTAGAGCCTTTAATGAAGCTTCCTCCCCACATCAGCTTCCCCCCTCCTCGATAACACAGATATTGAATTACTCACTTTCAATACCAGTTTGGAGATACATTTTGAACTCCTGCCAGGCTGATAGGTTTATTATAATAATTGCTGAGGAAAGCAGAAGCGACCACATTATAACGGAAGAAAGAACGTTGAGAGAATGGAGAAGGATTCATTGTTTGGAATGATAAGATAGTCCTCAACTTACCACCATTTGCTCAGGGAGCGTTCCAAGTTGGTCAACATTATTATAAAAATATGTTGAGACTCTGGAAAGAGTGCAGAAGCAAGCAACTAAGAGGATTAAAGGCTTGGAGGTGAAAATACATGCAGAATAGTTGAAGGAATTGGGTATGTCTACTCTTAGGGAAAAGGAGCACTAGAGGTGACATGAGAGAAGACTTCCAGGATTTGAGGGGCTGCACAAAGAAGAAGGGAGTCGAAGCACCAAAAGGCAAGACAAGAAATAGTGGATGGAAACTAATTAAGCAACCTACAACTAAGAAGCAACTGTTAGGAGAAATTTCCTAACAGTGGAACAATTAACAACTCAATCTGCCTGCCTGCTTTGCCTGATTTTGGGTAAAAGTTGCTCTTTTTTTAAATAAAAAAATTCAATATTTACATAAATATTTATAATATTTACATACAAGCCATGCCCAGCAAGTCACATGACCACCAAGCCACACCCATAAATTAGGCCATGCCCACAGAACTGTTTGTTAATAACTTTGAATCCCGCTCCTGCATCTGTGTGTTTTGTGTGTGTGTGTGTGTGTGTGTGTGTGTGAGAGAGAGAGAGAGAGAGTTAGATCAGATCTCTCTCTCCCTCCCTCCCTCCCCCCTCTCTCTCACCAACATCAGCAAGCTACTGTCAGTCAAAATTCATATTAGTGGTCCCCAGGATTTAAACTTATAAGTTTGGTGATCCCTGAGGTCTAAGACGACTCCTGTTGTAGCCTAACCTTAACATTTTGATGAATGGTGCAGATGCAGACAAAATGTGTACCTGAGGCTTGGAAACCATATAATACGCCCACTTTAGGCTTGGGAACCTAGGATAAGCTGCCCAATCGTCAGCTTGGGAACTGGACAGATACCCGCACAAGGCTTGGGAACCTTGAGGAAGAAACCAAGCTACAGGCTTGGGATCCTGAACCAAGAAACTCACCCATGGCTGGTATTGCACGGCTATTGAGAGTGCCCCCTATGGCGATGGGGGTGTTGGTTCAAGTGCCTGAACTGGTAGTGACAATGTCACCATGGACCAACGTAATATAATAGTAGTAATGATGCCTATATAAAATAAACAAGATGAAAAAATAATAGAATGCATGTGACGTTGGCATAGCAACGTCCTCAACTTTGTCCCTATTTTTAGGGCTTTATACATCAGCAATGGAAAACCAACCCTACTTTTTTAGGGGGTTTGAATCTAATGAGAATGATTTAACAGAGTTTTCAGAAGGTCTTTTTTTTTTGTAAAAGTAGGCTGAAAATACCCTGTTTTTGGCATTTTTACAAAAATGTCAACTTTACTCTCAATTTGTACACTATTGGAAAGCAGTAGGAGAATGAAATTTTGTATTTGAAAACCTTGTGTTGCTAAGTTATTACGTGTAAAGTTTCACGTTTATCATACCTTTCCTTCCAGAGATATAAAAAGCCAAACTTTACCCTTTTTTTGAGCTGCAATGTTTTCAGGCTAACTTTGCTCCACAATATCTAGATGGAGATTGCTCATGAGAATGTTTTTATTATTTTGTTTAATAGAACACAAAAAGTTGTACAAGATGGCCAAGTTTTGTTTCAACAAAATATTGCCGGAGATATTATGTCTCAAAGATGCTGAAACCTCAGAGCCATATTGTAGAAGGCTGTGGTATGGGGTCAAACAAATCACTATATCTCATCAAGGATTGCATCGGCAAACGTAACACTTCGCCAATGTTCATTGGGGACATATGTGCATGTTCTCACAAACTTTCATCGAAATCCGTGATGGTCAAGCAGGGACCACTAGACCACTTGTCATGGAATGACCCCGTATTCTGTGGATCGTTGAGGACTTTCAGTCCTTTAGGGACGATGGCTTGTTGTCTGCATCTGGTTAAAAAGATGTCTGTTTCTGTCTGTGCCAGTGTCTTGAAGTGCCACTCAATCCTGCTCAACCTGGAAGAGAGCCACAGTATAGCGGTAGCCCGAAAATCAGAAGGAGTCTAGTAGCAGCTTTACAGACTAATAATTTTTTATTAAAAGGCAGAAGCTTTCCTGAACCATGGCTGACTTCAATGAAGCAAAGCTTCTCTGAGAAATGATTTAATTTGGGATGAGACAAGGGAGAATGGAGAAAAGGCAGACACAGGTTTCAGGCGAAACAGATTGTAAGCACTTCGCTCAGAAATGAGATAAACAAATGCTCCAAAAACTGTAATAAGAACTATTGTTTGTGCAAAATAGCCTTTTTGCCTAGAAGAACACTTAACCATGCAAACAGTCGCCTACACGAAAGAGCCACAAAAGCCTCCAGTGTCTGCCGGGGTGTCTACTAAGAGTGGTAACGAATGCCAAGATAGCAGCCACAATTGGAGCTGCACCTGTTGCAGAACACCAAGGGCCTTAAGGAATTGCCTGGGCTAGGAGAGATCCCTAGCCAGGGGAATCGCTTCTGTTTATCCTTGATGAGCCACAGATCCAGGGGTGGGATTCTACCAGTTCACACCTATTCGCTAGAACTGGTTGTTAACATTCTAAGCAGTTTGGAGAACTGGTTGTTAGAAGAAATTACTGGGCTAATCCTGTAAGGAAGGCAGGAAGGAAACATTCTGGTGTTGCTTACAGAAACTGCCTCTCTGTTAACCCTTGTTACATTCTTGGCAGGACTAGACTTTCTGTCTCAGGAACGCTCTGGAGTTTTTCCCTCCTTTGCTGGTACTTTGCTTGTGTGGAGTGACCATTCAAAGTTACAATGGCACTGAAAAAAGTGACTTATGACCATTTTTCACACTTACGACTGTTGCAGCATCCCCACAGTCATGAGAGGCCAGGCGAGGAGATGCGTGCCTCGATGTGAGTGATATTGAGTTGGCCACGCCAGCCAATAACATGACCACCAAGCCATGTCCACCCAGTCACATGACCACCAAGCCACACCCTTCAACTTAGCCACGCCCACACAACCAGTTGTTAAAAAGTTTGAATCCCACCCCTGCACAGATCCTTTTAACAAATATTTCTGAGGCCCTGGTTTAAGAAGGGCTATAAAGTCACACAAGTGGGTGTACTTTCTGTCTTTCAGTTGTTCAATTTGTTCTTGCCAGAATCAGAAGGCACGTTACAGATGCCATCACATTGTGCAAGCATTGAAATAAGTGGGATCCTTGGTGCTCTCTGAGCTTGCTTGTTCATTACCCAAACTAGTTAGCATCATCAGTGCAAGCGAGGAGTGCTGTTTGCTTCTATTCTGGTGTCTTGCCAATCTGTGTGGGAGGGGGCGGACTTTGGGATTCTTTGGTTAGGCTGTTTACTGATGGCTCTTGGGCAGCTTTTTGGTTTGGGGTGTTGCTTACTTGATGGTCCTGTGAAGTTGACCATGGAGTTAATCTATGCTGATCTGGGTGCTGGTTCCTGGTGGAGAGGTGCTGGAGTCCTTTTGTCCTCTTTTGGGCTGGTTGATGGTCTCTTTTGCCCAGACTATAGAGGTTGTTAATGTCTCTGTGTCTACTGGCAGGCTTCTAGAAATTCCCTGTGTCAGGCTACAGAACTTTTCCCATTCAATAAACTAGAACGAACTTCAGAAAACATATCAAAATGTATCAAAAGGAATCCTTTATTGAGATGAGACAATTCACGTAGGGGTTAAAAGCAGCGTCTAAGGTCTCTCAGGCATGCAGAGATAGATAAGGGAGTTTAAAACCCCTCCCCTTATCTTGATGTGGATTTAGTAAAACAAAGAGCCAACATGTTAATTTCCCCCCACCCCCTTTTTAGAACGAGCTTTTTCAGAGTTTCTCAGGACACATCTCACTGTGGAATTTTTATGGTCTCTTCATCTCCTGGCTGTCTCTCCCAGAGGTGATAGGTTCCGGCCCTCTGGGTTTCATCCCTCCATTGTAACATGTGTAGGTTATACAGATTCGATACAAGAGTAAATATATTCAGGTTACATCAAGAAGGATTTCATTATCAGTCTCCTCCCCCTTTTCTTCTTTCATTGAAGAAATGACAGATACACGGATCTGACATCCTGGCATTTTTGGACTTGGCCTGGTCTAGGAGGGTCCCATTTTCCCAATTAAAACTAGGGTTAAATCTGTCCATATGCTGTGAAATTAAATAATTTTCGTCATGCCTTCTGACTGCCAGTTGGTGTTCATGGATGTGTTCTCCAGTTTTCTGCCTGTTTGTGCCACATACAGTGGTGGTTGTTGCAGTTCTTACATTGTATGTTGTAGACTGAAATAAGCCTTGAATAGCATCTAAATATGGAATATAGGCAGTTCCTGACTTATAACCATTTGTTTAGTGATTGTTCAAAGTTTGGTGGCATTGAAGAAAAGTTATTTACAACAGGCCTCACAGTTATGACCATTGCAGCCTCCCCGTGGCCACATCATCAAAAGTTGGGCGCTTAGCAACTGGCCTGCAGCTATAAAGGTTGCAGCATGCGGGCTCATGTAATCACCATTTGTGGCCTTCCCAGCCAGCCTCTGACAGGCAAAACCAACGGGGGAAGCTGGATTCACTTTACAACTGTGGCAAAAAGTCATGAAATTGGGTGCGACTCATTTACCTTGTTTAGCAAAGGAAATTCTGGTCCCTTATTGTAAATTGAGGACTACCTGTAATGTTCGTTAATTATTTTAATTGCAACCCTCTTTAAGATGATAATGTACAAGTAGTCCTTGGCTTACAACAGTCCATTTACTGACCATTCAAAATTACAACAGAACTGAAAAAGTGACTGAAGACCATTTCCCCCACTTACGACAGTTGCAGGATCCCCGTGGTCCTGTGATCAAAATTCCAGGGCTTGGCAATTGACTCATATTTATGACGGTTGCAGTGTCCTGGGATCACACGATCCCCTTTTGTGACCTTCTGTCAAGCAAAGTCAATGGGGAAGCCAGATTCGCTTAACAACCATGTGACTAACAACAATTGCAGTGATTCACTTAACACCTGTGGCAAGAAAAGACGTACAATGGGGGAAATTCACTTAGCAACTGTCTCACTTAGCAACAGAAATGTTGGGCTTAATTGTGGTCATAGGTTGAGGACTACCTTTATAGGAAGCAGTAGGGAACAATTCCTATATAGGTACTGCTTTTAACGGATGGATGGATGGATAAGCAAGGGAGGAGCCAATGTTTGCAGACCTCTGCCTCAAGAATACCTGCTGGTTAAAAAAAAGGTCAAGATGGCAATTGTGATGATGCAATCAAAGGACACACAGTGCGCATTTTAAAATAAAAGCAGGGGGAGTGTGCTGACTGAGGGTGGGATACAAAAGCAACAAGGTCACAAAAATAGGTGAAGTCCCTTTAATTCCTTCAGCTTGGCTTCAAAGGCCCAATTATCATTGACTGGAGAAAAAACTCCCCCACAAACAGTTGTGAAAAGGAAGAACTTCCGTTCAAATTCAAAATGCGTATAAATTATAAATAGGAAAAAACAACACAAACCACATTGAAGCAATTAATGAGACAAGGCAGGATAAGGCCTTGAAGATGTCCACAGATTCCAAAATACACACACTGGGAAGGACGCCAGAACTCAGATAAGAAGTGACAAACTAGAAATATTTTCACGCTTTGCTTCCAGCACTGGCCCATGCACAGTTTGTCCTTTTCAACAGTCCTCACAACTGCAGCCCAGGAAGGGGATCAGGGCCCTTTCTTCCCCCGTATACCATGCCATTCACGTTTCTCCCTTATCCGCTCCTCCCTGCGTGCCCTAGGATGAAGAGGGGATGGGCCTGGGTCTTCCTCTGAATGCCCAGCCGGCCTGTGCCCTTCCCCAGTTTCCTCCACAACCTCTGGAGCTACACTCCCACTCCCTGTCGGCTGTTCCTCCTCTCCCTTGGAGTCAGATTTTAACGGGCATGACAGGGAGCTTCACCTGCACCAATGCAGCAGCCAGCTTAACTTTTGTGGCCGGACTCTACAGAGTCCCCTGCTGGCCTCCTTTGCAGTCTGATTCCCACAGTCCAGGGCTGGGGTAGGGAGAGATTGGAGCTGGCCGGTTGTGGTATTGGTTGCATCAAAGGAGATCAGTTACAAGGCCAACATGTTGCTTCTGCTTATTTGTGGAGTTTATTATCTTTGATGATGTTTGGTTTTATGCAACAGTTGCGAGACAGCCAGAGGTGTGTTTCTTAAGAAGGATGGCCGCAGAAATCTTATAAATATCAGACCTAAGAACACGGTAGGCATTTTTCCTCACTGGCCCCTTTGGAACGGTGTGTAACTTGTGCTCAGAAGAGAGATTTTTGCAAGCCTGGCTTTGAACAAGTGGTCTCCATGGATACCTCTTCCACTTTTAGCAGTGCCCTCATTAGATGGAGGTGGGTGAAAGATTGCATCCTTCTGATTTGTGTGTGTAGGTTCTTCAAAACCTGACGGCGGCACCATCTTGCCATTTGCTCCCAGGCTGGGGTGAACTGCAAGGAGAAGAAGGGCCAGCCCAACGGGCAACATGTTCATACTAGGGTAATATAATATAATGTTACATACACATAGCTATATGGGAATGTGTGTTAGTTATTACTTATTTGGGTTTAGGGATTCTATTTCTTTCATTTACTGAGTTATTGAGATGTATGTTGCATTTCAGGGGCACCAAGGGAGGTTCGTTCAATTTCATTGGACACGTGTTGTGCATTGACAATAAAGGTTTGATTTGATTTGATTTGAAGAGACCAGTTTTCCTCTGACATGCTTCCTCGCCTTCCGGCTCTCAATCTCTGCTTCCATTCCCCACTTTCTATAATTAGGACAAACCTAGGAAACCTCAAGCTGGGGAGAAAAATATTGTTTTCCTCTCCTTTTTCTTCTCTTAAGTTTTTGCTTTGCTGTTTTGGAATCACTCTCAGGAAAGAAGGCATCACTGCTGGTGCCACTGTTGGATGTGATGCTAATGATGTAAACCTCCCTTGGGCTGAGCCAGACTCTTGAGGGCTCTTGGGGACTCCATGCAGTTTGCTCTGCAACTCTGCAACGGATTTGACAGTCCTGCCTCCTGATGGCTTTTCCCACTTCGCCTTCTAGCCTGAAGGCCTTGGGCTCCATAATCGTCTCCTATCCCTAATCTAACCGGCTCCGATCCTGCTTAGGTTTCTGAAATCAGCCAACAGCATCTGTGCGGGCTACACTTTAAGTGAAAGCTACAATCAACATAAAATAAAGAACAATAGCATACTGACTCACATCACTTACTACCAGAGGATCTGGATAGGTGTTTTGTACCTGGGGGTGAAGGGTCCTTGGTGCCCTCTGAGCTTGGTAGTTTTCTTGCAGATGTTTCGTTACCCAAACTAGTAACATCATCAGCATTACCTACCTAGCTTGGGTAATGAAACATCTGCAAGAAAACTACCAAGCTCAGAGAGCACCAACCTCACAGTCCTTCTCTTTCTCCTCCTTTATGCAAATTTCTCCCCCTTGTAGCACTGATTATGGGTAATGAAACGCCTGGAAGAAAACAACCAAGTTCAGAGATTCTCCTCCGTCTGTTAATCTCGGAGCATCAAACCCTCACTGGTTGACCAAAACGTTGTTAAATGATTCAGTGCATGTGCTCATGGAAAAGCTGGAGATCATATCTCTAGGAAATTCTCGTCATAATATATGCGAAGCAACTTGGAGTGTGTCTTCTGCTGTTCTTGCAACCGTTCCTGGAAAATAATTTTCTGGTGTCTCAGTGCAAAACAGGAACAGTTTCCAAGCACTGGCACTTATCCGTACTTTCACTAGTCTCAATAGAAGAGGATATTTGTAGCTCAGAGTTGACTCCCCTCTCCCCCCACCAGGGTCCCTGCTGCTCCCTGATTTTGGTTGTTCTGTTGCAGAAGTTTCACAACCCAACTAGGTACCATTTCACCAGCCTGCCATCCATCCTGAAGTTTTGGAACTTGCTTACGATTGGGGCCACATGCTTAGTAGGTGCCATTGATTATATATATATATATATATAATCTTGGTGTATTCGGGTCTTGTCCCGTGTAAGATTGAGAATACCTTGGCAATGTTTCGACGAAATCTCATCCGTCATCTTCAGGCCGGTGTCTTCAGCTTCGTTCTTCTCCGAAGACTCAGGGCGGCTTACAATTTTTGGAGCGCAACCCAATGCGCTCAGCAATAGCCTTCCTTCCATTGTATATGCCTGCTTATTACTAAGCGGCATTTTTACAAGGTCAGCTAATTGCCCCCAACAATCTTGGGTCCTCAATTTACCTACCCCGAGAGGATGGAAGGCTGAGTCAACCTTGAGCCTGGTGGGATTCGAGCCTATAGCAGTTGTAGGCAGCTGGAACTTAAGTTCAGGCAATTAACAGCCTGAGCCACCAAGGCCCTCTATTTTGAGCTTTTGTGGAGGAGCAGAGAACAAGGAGCGAAGTTGCTGAGAAGGAAAATAGTGATTCAGAAGGCTCAGCGGCTTGAGAGCAGTTTAACTCCTCTGTCTTGACAGGAGATGTGGGAGGCTTCGGTTTCCAGAGGCTGTGATAGCAGAATATGCACCGTGAAAATTGCAGGGCTGGAAGTAGAGATTTGTCTCTCTCTCCCTCACTCCCTCCCTCCCTCTCTAAACAACCTTCCATTGTCAGTGGAGATGATGCTTCAGGCTTACCTTGATGAAAGCTGGTTTTCAGGTTTGCATTTTGCCAAGGAGGCATGAAGAGGAGAACAGCAAGCCTAGGAAGAGGATCTCTCCGAGTGTTAGAAGATGTCTTCCTGCCTTCGCTGGTTCTCTTCCCTTCTAGCAAATGCCTCCTAGGCTATGTTGGTAAGGAAGTGAAGACACACGGTGCCACGAGCAATTACCAGCCTAGTGTGATGTTACAGCAAAGATTTTCAAAGCATCAGTTGCAAACCCCATGTATATGGATGTGTGCGCGCAGGTGAGCCACCTAGAAGGAGTCGGCGGTGTCAACGTTATTTTGCAAAGCTAAAGTGAGTTTTGACAGTGTTCTCATCTGCACATAAGCAACCAAAACTGGAGAGCAGTCAAAAGCTTGTTCCTAGTTTATTTTTATTTAGTTATAGTAAACAGGTTTATATAGCCACCTAATCCATATATAGGTGACTCGGGGTGGCTTACATTTAAAAAAACCCACTGTATAATAACACCCCCATTAAAACCCCACTCCACCCCCTAGTGTGCTTGTCTAGTTACAGTAGTAAGCAGGAGGCTAGAATTGTGAGCTTGCTGCTAAAGTCTGCACATACAAACCCCAAACATCGCTAAAACTCACCCTTGGTTGGCCTGAGCCAATCTGTAGCAAAACTCAAAAATGACTTGGTGCACACATGAGTGTTGTAGCTTGCCAGTTTTGAGAGTTGGCTAAATGCCAGGTGGGTCGAGCCATCTGCCAGAACCTTCTGCCAGACAGAGTAATTGCCTTGATCATTTAGTTACTTGGTTATTAGTTATTCATCATTTAGTTTTGTTCCTATGGTTGGTTGCACAAAATAATTCATTGCTTTAGCGGGGTTTATAGTATTGTGACTTTTTGAGGGCCCCCATGTCACAAGGTTATATTACCACCACCAGCAAACTAGATTCAAATCTCTATGAAACCACACTAGATTGATTTTTTTCACTTACCATAAAAGCCTGTTGTGAAAATAAAAGGATTTACTGCATGCACTTTCTTAATGAAATACAATCAAAGGTATATATATGGATGAGATGGATGAGGGTAGACAGATTTGTTGGGCAAATATTAAAAGCCTTCTCACATTTTTTTGTTCTCTTGCAAATCTTGAATCTCAGGGAAGAGATGGGATAGGGTAGAATGGAATGGAACGGAATGGAACGGAACAAATGGAACAGAACAGAATTCTTTATTTAGCCAAGTGTGATTGCACAAGGAATTTGTCTCCAGTGTATAAGCTCTCAGTGTGCATACATACAACAACATCGTAATAGGTCCTAGATCATAAATCATAATCACAATCATTAATAATACATAATATAATATATACCTGTTCAACCCTGACTGTTCTTTGGCAGGTCAGATGCTGAAGCTGAAGCTCAGATCCTTTAGCCACCTAATGAGAAAGGAGGACTCATTGGAGAAGACCCTAATGTTGGGAAAGATGGAAGGCAAAAGGAGAAGGGGACGGGCAAGTTGGAGATCGTTAGATAGTGTCATAGACGCAGTGAATAGGAATTTGGGCAAATTCTGGGAAACAGTGGAGATCAGGGGGACCATTGGCGTCACAAAGAGACAGACATGACTTAGCATCTGAACAATGACAAAATTAAACACCCAGGAAGCTGGTGTTTCTCAGCCTCAGCAATATTCAGATGTGGCGATTCAGCTCCCAAAATTCCCCAGCCAGTTACCTTCTAACATCTGGATGGCTCCAGTTTAACAATCCAGAATAGACATGGCATTGGTAGGAGTTTCTGAATGGAGAATAACATGACGTTCTTTCTCAGAATCTGGATGTGACAAGTCAACATGTCACAAGCATCCTTTGATAGTGAAATGGGCACCAAATAAATTCAACAAACAAAAAACATACCTACCTACCTACCTACCTACCTACCTACCTACATACAGGATAGCCCTGTTTAAAAACAATGCACCCCAATTTATAAATATAAACCAGGTTCATGTCCAACAGAGTCCAGGGTTGACTCTGGAATGCAGGTGTCTAAACAAATGCTTCCAATGCTTATTTGTGTCCTTGATTGTCCTCTTCAGATCAAGGTGAGAATTCCATACCCTGGTATTTAAATAAATTTTAGGTATCAATTATCCTGCCCATAGGGTTACAACTCTTTTCGTAGACTTAGTAGATCTGATCTGCAGAAGTGAGGATGGTTATGAGATGGCTGTAGAAATATAGGTAATCCTTGACTTATGACTACAGCGTAGGCCAACATTTCTGTTGCTAAAGGGGACAGTTGTTAAGTGAGTTTTGCCCCATTTTACAACATTTCTTGCCACAGAAATGAAGTGCAGTTGCAAAGTTAGTAACCTGGTTGTTAAGTGAACCTGGATTCCCCATTGACTTGGCTTGCCAAAAGATTGCAAAACGTGACCCTGGGATGCTGCAACTGTCACAAATATAAACCCATGGCCAAGCAGGCAAATTTTGATCCTGTGACCATGGGGATGTCCAATGGTTGTGTTGTCACTTTTTTCAATGCCATTGTAACTTTGAACGGTCACTAAATGTTTGTAAGTCGAGGACCACCTAGACTGCAAATTCTTAGCTATTTCCTGCCATCTTATGATGGCACAGCTTTTGGGAACCCAGATCCAGCAGCTGTCATCTTTTGACTGAAAGTCTAGGACCTTTTAAAATATGACAAACAGGATTGAAGGCAAAAGCTTGCAATATATTTATGTCTACTTCATTCACTTCTGAGTTTCAAGCAGCATTTAGAGTGTTGTTTCTCCTTCTAACATGCCGGCTGGGGAATTCTGGGAATTGAAATCCACCTGTCTTAAAGTTGCTGAGCTTGACAAAAAGAGTTTGAATACCACAGGGAAACGGCATCCCTGGCCTTTTCCTCCTAAGTTCAGTTTTTTCCTAGTAGACCTCGGCTTACAATCATAATTGGGACCAGAATTTCCATCATTAAGCAAAGTGATAGTGAAGTGCTATGCCATGGATATTAAGTGAATCATGCAGTTGTTAAATGAAGCCATATTCCCCCAGTGACTGCTTGTTGGAAGCCAGCTTGGGAAGGCACTGCAACCATTATAAGCACATGCCGATTGCCAAGCGTCCTGATGTGGAGATGGTGCAACAATTGTTAAGTGCAATGACCAGTTATAAGTTCAAATGGTCACTAAACCATTTCTGGTCATAAGTTGAGGATTACCTGTAATTAAAATAGGAGAACTCTGTGGTAAAACTGGCTGTTTCCCCCTCTCTCGTATGAATTTCCCCCTTTCTATCTCTCTGTCTTTCTCTACCTCTGTGCATTCATGCCCACACCATTTCAATTTTCTACTTCAAGACCTTAAACCTCAAGGCTCACTTCTCCTTTATACAGTAGGTGCCACCAGGTGTGAGAAATTTAAGGAGCTGGCAGAAGCCAAAGACACTGTTCTCTAGCCAAACCCTTACACATCACACAAAGGATTTATTCAGAAGCATTTATCAAGGGGAACAGTAGCATGGATCAGCAGTATCCGGCCTTGGCAACTTTAAGACTGTGGACTTCAGCTCCCAGAACCCCCAGCCAGCAATTTTAAGACTTGTGCATTTTTCACTCCCAGAATTCCCTAGTCAGCAAGGGATGCTGGGAGCTGAAGTCCACAAGTCTTAAAGTTGCCAAGGTTGGACACCCCTGAACATTCGATAAGAGGCATTTGACACCAAATGCCTCCCCCGCCACAAATAAACTCATAAGAAGCAAACAGCCAGTGCTTCCACCTCATCTTAAAACACTTTGACAGCCGATGTTTGCATTCATCCTGTGAAATCTATTTATAGATGCAGAGGTATTCCTGGAATATGAGCTTTCTTGCTTCAGCTGCCAAATGGGAGTGGAAACACAAATCAACTCAGATGTGTTAGTGCCGGCCTCATGATTCAGGGTGCCAGTCCTGAATCTCAAAAAAAAAAAAGGCTGTAGGTATAGGGGAGTCCTTGACTTATAACCATTCGTTAGTGACCATTCTTACAACAGCACTGAAAAAAAGTATCTCATGACTGGTTTTCACACCATTGTTGTATTAGATGAGATGAGTGACAAATGCTGATCACAGCTAGCAAAGAAGAAACGTGACTTAGATTTCACATAACAACTGTGGCAAGAAAGGCCATAAAATGGAGCAAAATTCACTTAACAGCCGTATTGCAATGGAAATTTTAGGCTCCATTATGGTTGCAAATTGTAAATTGAGGACTCTCTGTACCTTAGCCTGCAGTAACAAGGATCCCATTATATGGGTCTTATTCTTTTGGGCTGCATGTAATACGCACAAAAGCCGTTGCGAGTCTGTAAATACTTTGCTTGTCATAGTGACACGTATCTTATCCACACATCGGTCCCTGAAAAATTGTACGGCAGTCTGCTTGACAACCCTGGGGAATTACAGAGGCATCTGTTTCGCTCCTCATCTTTTCTTGTTTGTCAGAGTCCAGTTATGATCTTGATGGAAATGACCCAGGGCGATAATTGCTGTTCTCCGGAGAATGGCCAACTCCACTGTGAGGACAGCATTTTGACTGAATCTCTTGTCAGTGAGCTCCTTGTGCTTAAGGCACAGATAATCTTTCCTAGAAACATGGACAGCTGCTCTTATTCTCGCTGCGCCTGTTTATGTGGGCTCCTGTTTACCACAAGGTTGTCAAAATCTTCCCCTGCTGATTGCGGTTGTGTGAAAGAGGATCAGGAGCAATTTCCAGGTGGCGAAGAGCTAGCCGCTTTTTCTGAGATCAGAAGATGGGCTGCACTAGAATAGAACAGAACAGAATAGAATGTAATTCTTTATTGGCCAAGTGTGACTGGACCCACAAGGAATTTGTCTTGGTGAAAATGCTCTCGGTGTACATAAAAGAAATGATGCATTCGTCAAGAATCATCAGGTACAACACTTAATAATAGTCATATTCCTCAACTAGTGAGGAATATAGCGTCCAATTCTGGTCACCGTGGTACAAAAAAGACGTTGAGACCCTAGAAAGAGTGCATAGAAGGGCAACAAAGATGGTCAGGAGTCTGGAGGTTCAACCGTATCATGAACGATTGAGGGAACTAGATATGTCTAGTCTAATGAAGAGAAGGTCTGGGGTGACATACTGTAATAGCAGTCTTCCAGTACTTGAGGACCTGTTCACAGAGAAAAGAGGGTTGATCTGTTCCCCAAAGCTCCTGAAGGCAGGACTGGAAGGACCGGATGGAAGATTATTAAAGAGAAATCCAACCTAAAATTAAGGAGAAATTTCCTATCAGTGGGAACAATTAATCAAAGGAATAGCTTGCCTCCTGGAGTTTGGCCGCTCCATCACTGGCAGTTTTCAAGAAGAGATTGGACAGCTATTGAAATAGTATATAAGGTCTCCTGCTTAAGCAGAGGGTTGGTCTAGAAGACCTTAACAGTCTCTTAGAATCCCATTATTCTATGGTGCAGATTCTACAAGAAATGCTGGAATTCTGCTTTCTTTATAAGAGGGCATAACAACCAAATTGTGGACTTCTGACATTGCTTTCCTCTCTCCTCCTTAAAACACGTGCAACCTGACTTTATTGTTCTGGGGTAGAGAAAAGAATTATATAAAAAAAGTATTTTGAAAGCCGTACAAACATGATGATGATTTATCCCACCTCATTCCCAATGAAACTATGCTCTCTTCTAGTCCTCAACTTATGACCATTGTTGGGACTAGAATTGCATTCCTAAGCAAGGTGTTAAGCAAGTTGTGCCTGATTTTATGATCATGGTTTGCCGTGGTTGTTATCATGGGGTTGTTAAGTGAATCCAGCTTTCTCCAGTGACTTTGCTTGTGGGAAGCCAGCTGGGAAGGTTGCAGATGGTGTTCAGGTGATCCTGGGACAAGGCAACCCTAGTAAATACGTACCGGTAGCCAAGTGCCCAATTTATTATCATATGACTAGGGATGCTGCAGTGGTCATAAATGCGAGGAATAGTTGTAGGTGACTTTTTTCAGTGCCATTGCAACTTTGCAACTTTGAACAGTTGACTAAGCACATGGTTCTAAGTCAAGAACTGCTTGTGCTATGCACAACTGGACTTTATTGCTGAAGGCGATAAATAAACAAGATAAAACAAATAAATAAACAAGATTTTGAAAGCCTGGAAACTTCCCTCTCTTACACCAAACTGAACTAAGGCAGTTTGTCTTTCTTGTGCTCCCTTCTTCCCCAGGGCAGAGCTGTTGTTTAGCCCCTCTCTCTTCCCTTCCCTTCCATAATCTCACCCGCTTTGAACTCATCCCTAGCTACAGCTGGGTTTCCATGCTAGGATAAGCTGGGGTTTGCTTCACCAGAGTTGACCATTGACAGCTCCAGTTAGCTGGCTCATGGCACATGGTGCTATACAGGTAGTCCTTGACTTACAATAGTTCACTTAGTAACCGTTCAAATTTACAACGGCACTGGAAAAAAGTGACTTAGGACCATCTTTCACACTTATGACTGTGATTTACATTCAGATGTTCATATTTATGATGGTTGCCATGTCCCGGGGTCGTATGATCTGTTGCGATATTTTGAGAAGCCAAGTCAATGGGGGAAACCAGATTCACTTAACAACCAGGTTACTAACTTAACAACTGCAGTGATCAACTTAACAAATCTTGCAAAAACGTCATAAAATGGGGCAAGAATCCCACGGACAAATTTCTCACTTAGCAACATGAAGTCTGGGCTCAGTTGTGATTGTAAGTTGAGGACTGCCTGTATTCTGGCTTCAGGTGATTTCTGATCCCAATTTTTGTCCATCTCAAGATGGAGGGAGTGCATACCTCTAAATTGGGAGCTGCTTTGAAGAGTGTGGGAGCACCACACACCACACATTGAAGCAGCCCATTTTTTTCAACCTTCACTTTGAGCCCGAGAGAAGATGCAGCTGCTTTCAAGAACTTGGCGCAGTTAACATGACCAGGGGTGGGATTCTACCCATTCGCACCTATTTTCTAGAGCCGGTTGTTAACATCCTAAGCAGTTCGGAGAACCAGTTGTTAGAAGAAATTACTGGCCTAATCCTGTAAGGAAAGCAGGAAGGAAACATTCTGGTGTTGCTTACAGAAACTGCCTCTCCTTTAACCCTTATTACATTCTTGGCAGGACTAGACTTCCTGTCTCAGAAACATCTCTGGAGTTTTTTTCCCTCCTTTGCTGGTACTTTGCTTGTGTGGAGTGACCATTCAAAGTTACAATGGCACTGAAAAAAGTGACTTATGACCATTTTTCACACTTACGATGGTTGCAACATCCCCACAGTCATGAGAGGCCAGTTGAGGAGATGCGTGCCTCGACGTGAGTGATATTGAGTTGGCCACACCCAGCCAATAACATGACCACCAAGCCACGTCCACCCAGCCACATGACCACCAAGCCACGCCCACCAACTAAGCCCCGCCCACAGAACCAGTTGTTAAAAAATTTGAATCCCACCCCTGAACGTGACTCTTAAAGCAGCCCTACCTTTGTTCCCAATCTTGTGCAGAAGCAAAAAAGAAAAGGTCAGGGGTGACGTGAGGCGACTGAATATAAAGCAGAGGGTACCATCCTGGTGTGAAGTCCAACACACTGTCACCAAATGGTTTCCAAAGAGTGCACAGCACTAGTGTTATTATTGCACTGTGGGAGGATGTGCTATTTAATTGGGACACAGCTTAATTTCAAATGTTAGAGAGTGCGGGCATCAGCGATCTTTCAGAAGTGATTGAATAATTAAAAATAGAAAGGCTTTGGTGTTTTAATTTGCGATTAAATATTTAAAGCAATGCCATCACCTCCACCTTGCCTTCTTCAGCCAGTGTCAAGGCCCAATTGGCTGAGTCGCTTCTCTGCATATCTCCTGTATTTATAGCTCCAGCTGATAATCCTTGCTGAAGCTCTGCTCTTTCCTGGCTGGGAATCAGCCAAGTGGCAATTATACTAACCTAGAGACTTTGGCCCGGAGCCAGCAACGGGTGCGTTGGCAGCTGTATTTGCAGATGTGGAGGCCTCTTTTATGCAATGGCAGCGAAGGAGGGAAAGATAAAATCACCTTGCTCTCTTTCCTTCCGAAGAGCTTGTCCAGGAACACTGCTTCCCCTTCAGCTCTCCCCATCAAAAGCCCCATGTATGCTTGTTTGTTTTGTGTGAGCGAGGTCAAGATGACTCTCTGCTTCATGCATTATGTTAGGCTCAGGTTTATTTTAGGAAGAGAGGGTTGAATCTTCTCTTGGTTTGAGATGAAACGGCCGAGCTGTCCGCTGCTCTGGAGCCTGGGAAACAAATGGATCCTGATTGCCTTCTGTCACTATGGCATTCTCTTTTAGAAGAGCCTCCCCCCTCCATAAATTTAAATTTGAGACCAGGCTGTTTTGGAAAGAGGAAGGAAAGAGATGCCATGCTGTCTCACGTGTTGGCAATTTCAGCTCCCTCGTTTTTCTGCTCCTGGCGTAGTTAAGAGTACCCTGGTACATTCTGGCTGAGTTCACAAGGTGCCCTAAGCCACAACTTTAGCAAGACTGAGTGGCTGTGGATTTCGGGGCCCACTGGCTCCAGGACTTTGCCACTTTGGGTGCTGATTGGCATTGCACTGCCCTGGACAGATACAGGGTGCAATCTGCGGGTGTCCTCTGAGGCCCACAACTGTGGCTTGAGGAGCAGGTGGCAATTGTGACATAGGAGAACCTTTGCGCACGTTTGTCTTCCGTGCCAGTTGCACTCGTCCCTGAATCAGCAGGTGTGTGATACGCTGATTTCGATACATTTTAAAGATGAGCCTTTTCAGAATATGGCTGTATAAAATGTAATGAGCAAAGATTTTGAAGCTGGGCATTAATTCTGAAGGCGCTGCTTTGCTCACTGTCTGCCTTAATCAAACCAGAGTCCAAAAGAACTCCTTGCTCTGAGCTTCCAACTCATCTTCTTTTAACCAAGTGAAGTCTAATCCAGTGAACAGAAGGACCAGGGGTGACATGAAAACAGTTTCCCAATATATGAGGGGAGATTTCTTCATCACTGGAGATGAGATTGGAGAGCCATTTGTCCGGAATGGTATGAAAATAGGCAAAAAGTTTGGAAAAAGTTCAGAGAAGAGCAACTAAGATGATCAAAGGCCTGGAGACTAAATAGCAGTATTCCAGTATTTGAGGGGTTGCCAGAAAGAAAAGGGGGTCAAATGATTCTCCAAAGCAGCTGAGTGCAGGACAGGAAGTAAGGACAGGTGGAAACTAATCAAGCAACCTGGAATTAAAGAGAAACTTCTTTACAGTGAGGACAGTTAACCAGTGGAAGCTTGCCTTCAGGAATTGTGGGCGCTCCATCACTGGAGGTTATTAAGAAGAGACTGGACAGTGTGATGACCTGTAGTCTCTCAAAATAACCCCAAACCCAAAACATGAATTAAAGTCCGGCAGTGCCTTCAGCTTAACTGTTTTATTAGTCACAGTTTAAAGTCCCAAAAGTAAATAATGAGGCAAAAGGAAAACAAGAACAAACCGTCTCGGCGAGAGTTATGAAGCAAACCAAGATAAGTAATCATACGTTCCAAGCAGATAACCGGGGAAAGTCCTTGGGAAAAACGCCAACAAATATAAACCTCCTTCAAAGGAAACACTAACTTTGACTCCAGCAATTCTGAATATGCAGTTACAAACTTATATACATAGCTCCCAGCTGTAAGCCCTGAGGAGGATCATGGCCCTCTCCTCCCAAGTAGACCACACTTTTCCCTGATCCTCTCCTCCCTGCATGCCCTGGGATGGATAGGAGACGGGCCTGGATCCTCCTCTGATTGCTCAGCCGGCCTCTGCCCTTCCCCAGCCTCCTCCACCACCTCTGGAGCCACACTCCCACTCCCTGTTGGCTGTTCCTCCTCTTCCTCGGAGTCAGTCTCCACCAGGGGCATGACAGTCACTTATCTAAAATGGTATAGGTTCTCCAGCTTGAGCAGGGGGCTGGACTAGAAGACCTCCAAGGTCCCTTCCAGCTCTGTTCTATTCTAAACTGGTAACTTTCCAATGTTTGGGATGGCAGTTCTTATGATCCCTTGCTATTGATCAGGTTAGTTTAGGCTGATGTGAGTTGGAATCCCAAATCTTTAGATGTACATAGTACAGAATAACAGAGTTGGAATTGACCTTCCAACCCTGTGCAAAAGCATGAGGTTCTATTCCATTCCAGACAAAATGACTGTCCAGTCTCTTCAAGATTCAAGGTACTAGTGATGACATACAAAGTCCTACATGGCTTGGGTCCGGGGTACTTGCGGAACGTCTTCTGCCGGCATCACATTCCGATCGCCCTGTGCGCTCCCACAGGCAGGGCCTCCTTGGTGTGCCGTCAGCCAGACATTGTCGGCTGGCGGTGCCCAGGGGTAGGGCCTTCTCTGTGGGAGCACCCACCCTGTGGAACCAGCTCCCCTTGGGGCTTCATTTGGCCCCTGATCTCCGCTCCTTCTGCCACGACCTGAAGACCTGGCTGTTTCAGCAGGCTGGCCTGGACTGAAATAAAGGGGTGGGGTGGGCTTTTTAAGAATTTTAACTTAATTTTATTAGTTTTGCCTATTAGGCTTGTGCTATTTAATTAGTTTTTAATTAACTTATTGTATTGTGCTTTTATACTGTGAGCCGCCCTGAGTCCTCAGGGAGAGAGGGCGGCATACAAGTCTAATAAATTATTATTAATTATTATTATTAAAGACCTCCAGTGATGGAGCACCTACAACTTCTGGTGCCACGTTGTTTCACTGATTAATTGTCCTCACAGTTAGGAAACTGCTTCTCTGCTTAATTAGTTTCCCATCCATTGTTTCTTGTTCTGCCCTTGATTGCTTTGAAGAATACCTTGATCCTTTCTTCTCTATAGCAGTCCCTCAAATACTGGAAGACTGCTATCATGTCACCCCTGGTCGTTCTCTTCAATCGAATAGACATACCCTGTTCTTGCAACCATTCATCATATGTTTTAGTCTCCAGACTCCTAATCATGTGTGTTGCTCTTCTCTGCACACTTTCTAGAGTCTCAACATCTTTTTAACCTTTGGGGAGGAGACCAGAGAACATCCTCCTGACCCTGAGCTTCATCAATCTGGATTTTGAGTCTTATATGTAGCACTTTGCACAGTGGAGAGGCTCACAGTGAAACTGGAATATTATAAAAACTGTTCCTCTAAACCGAAAAATCCCTCCTTCCCACACATACACACTGAGTGCTTTTTTTGTGCCCTGAAATATAAAAAAATGTCCTAGGATGATTTTTAATGCATACTTCTTGTTTGTCTTGACTTCAGCCCAGCTTGAAAAACAAGATGCTGAAATTGAGATGTCAGCATTCCTGTTATTTTTTAACAGTTTGTTTATTTACACATTTATATCCTGCCACAATCATATGTTGATTCTCAACAGCTAACAACATGAAAAAAAGTAATAAAAAAATAAAAATGTAAATGTGTCCCATCAAAAATGCAAATGCGTCCCATCAAAAATGCAGAAACATACATTCAGTGTGTCAGCCAAGAGTGGGTTGTTGCTAGGATCGCTATATGGTTGGAAAATGCCTGCCCAAGGTATCTTAATTCTAATTTTGCTACATGGATTCTGAAAGTGAGATTAAGTCCTGTGAATAAATTTGGACTGACCATCTCAAATTCAGAGCCACAGTGGTTAGAATACAGTACAGGTAATCCTGGACTTACAAGTGAGCCCCAAGTTTCTGTTGTTAAGTGAGGCATTTTGAAGTCACTTTCACTCCATTTTACAACCTTTTTTGCCACAGTTGTTAAGTGAATCACTGCAGTTGATAAGTTAGTAACTTGGTTGTTAAATGAACCTGGTTCCCCATTGACTTTGCTTGTCAGAAGGTCACAAAAGGGGATCACGTGTGACCCTGAGGCACTGCAATGGGCATAAGTATGAACCAGTTGCCAAACATCTGAATTTTGATCACATGATCATGGGGATGCTACAAAGGTTATAACTGTGAGAAATGGTCATAAGTCACTTTCTTCAGTGCCGCTGTAACTTTGAACTGTCACTAAATGAACTGTTGTAAGTTGAGGACTACCCGAATTGCAGGTGGACCCAGCCCACAGCCAGGAGTTCAATCCTGACTGGCTGAAGGTTGACTGAGCCTTCCATCTTCCCGAGGTCGGTAAAATGAGGACCCAGATTGTTGGGGGCAAGAGGTGGACTCTGTAAACTGTTTAGAGAGGGCTGTAAAAGCCCTGTGAAGCAGTATATAAGTCTAAGTGCTATTGGTATCTCATAGAAATGAAGACTTGACATCCTTACTTTTTAATCTTTCATGACTAGTTGCTGATTAGATAGATCAGCATTGATAGATCAACATTGGCTCCAGATGTAACTTAAAACCATTTTTTAAAATTTTATTTTCAACACTGTAAGGGGGCTGGGTCTTTCTTTCCCCAACGAAGACAAAGATCCTTGGAAATTGTGCTAAACAACTGTACTCTTTAAGTACAGGTCGTCCTCAACTTACAAACATTACAAACACAGTGACTGTCTGCAGTTACAATGGGACAGTAAAAAGCAACAGGGTGCTCCTTGCACTTATGACAGTCATACCATCCTGGTGATCACATGATTGCGATTCTGGTGCTTGGCATTCACCATGAACGGTTGCAGGAACTGGGCATGGCTGGTCTAGGGAAGAGAAGGACCAGGGGAGACATGATAGCAGTCTTCCAATATTTAAAGGGCTGCCACAGGGAGGAGGAGGGGGTCAAGCTATTTTCCAAGGCACCTGAAGGCCAGACAAGGAATAATGGATGGAAACTGAACAAGGAGAGATTCATCCTGCAAATAAGGAGAAATGTTCTGGCAGTGAGAACAATCAACCCAGGGAACAGAAGTTGCCTTCGGAAGTTGTGGGAGCTTCATCCCTGGAAGCTTTCCAGAAGAGCCTGGATCACCACCCATCAGAAATGGTGTAGGGTCTCCTGCTTGGGTGGGGGTTTGGACTAGATGGCCTACAAGGTCCCTTCCAACTCTGTTAATCTGTAAATGTATGGATGATGGTTTGCATCCTCCCAGGAGCAGGTGGATCACCATTTGTGACCTTCCAATGAGCCAAGTCAGTGGGGAAATCTGATTCTTTTAATGATTGCATGATTCATTGCACAACTGCATGGATTTGCTTAGCAAACCTGGCTTTTATCCTCTTGAGGGAGGGGCCATTATCTTGCAGCCTTACTCCCGAGTCGCCTGTGCTGCTATAATTGTTCTTTCCTCCAAGCAATCCTTCGTGCACATGCACTTGGCACAGGCTCCCCAGGAGCCTCCTCATTGCTGCTGCCAGCCCCCACTATCTCTGAAGGCAGCAGTCCACTCCCTGATGGTCCTGGCCCCTCATCTGAGTCCTCTCTCTCCTCAGCCGTCTGCACCTGCTGCTGGCTAACCACAACAGACAAGGCATTGGGGGGCCCTGGACTAGAAGACCTTTAAGATCTCTTCCAACTCCGTTATTCTGTCATTCTTGTATCTGTCACCCATCTCTCCTAATTCATCTTCTTGAATTCAAACAGTGGAACTTTAGAAGATTCGGTTGCCACAATGGACGCACCTTCCTTGCTGCAACCCCCACCCTAGACTAAAACATTTCTCTCTCTTGTCTTTCTTGAGCATTGGAAAGAAATATATCTGCTTTGCACAAAGAAGAAGACGGTGGAATTGCTATAATGCAGCTTTAGCCTATGATGGTGATTATTACTGCCCTGCAAGCACAAGAGAGGCTTGCACCTCTCAGACATTATGGCTGCAGACTAAGGCATGTGCCCCTTTCTCTGCTGAGCATACGCGTGAGTTTAATTTGCCTGATGGTTATTAATTCTCACTTCCAGAATAAGCAGGTTCGGGCAACCGATTGTATGTCCTAGTAACAGGACTGAACAACACGTCAAGCTCGTAATGCAATGCGTTGGTGCGTGTGCACAGGTGCCGAGATTCCTCAAAGAATATTAGCAAATCAAATTAGGCTGAGGAGAGTTAGCAGGGAGGTGCAGCCATGTAGAAGCCCCCCCCATTCAATACAAGACTCATCTGATGTTGAAAAATACAGTCAAAAGTGTCTCCTAACTCCTCGCTTTTTTCTGTGGCTTTCCCTGTTGCCGTCTTACCAGCATGTGAAAATGCAAAAAAGAGACTTCGTCCTCAGGACGTGGGCTTGCTGGGTAGTCCCCCAGGCCTGGTCGAGTAGCTCGTCAGCGCAGGCAGTTGGTCAAATCTAATAACGTGGGAAAACAAGACCATGCTTGAAGACAAGGCCAGGAAGATCTGAAGTTATTGCAAAGCAGAAAATACCTCTGGTGCGTGTGTGTGTTTTTCCCATGCTGGTTCTCACCTATTTTCCAAAGCACCTGAAAGCAACACAAGAAACAATGGGTGGAAACTCATCAAGGAGAGAAGCGACCTGGAATTGAGGAGAAATGTGCTGACAGGGAGAACAATTGACCGGTGGAATGGCTGGCCTTCAGGAATTGTGGGTGCTCCACCCTGGAGGTTTTTAAGAAGAGACGGGACAGTCACTTGTCTGAAATGGGATAAGGTCTCCTCCTTAGCAGGTGTTGGACTAGAAGACCTCTAAGGTCCCTTTCAACTCTCTTATTCTGTTATTATTCACTTGGTTTGATGAATGTGAGCTTGCTTTTGAGATTCTCAAAGAAGAGAATTCGAGGCGATGAGCGTTCTCAGTGTCTTTGGAGGGGACTGGAGTGGGAAAGGGCTTGAAGGATATTTTAATCTCATTGCAACAAAATTAGTTCGGCTTCCTATCATTGTTGGTGTCTGTGAGGAACAACTCACAGGCCATGACATCATCTCACTTAGCCCATGATGTAATGATCTCATTTGCCTGGCACTGGCAGGATGTGTGTGCCTTCTTTCTGATGTCAGCTTAGCTTCCATCGCAGTCTATCCATTCTGCGTACAAAGGACAAGTAGTCCTTGATGTATGACTACAACTGAGCCCCCGATTTCTGTTGCTGAGTGAGACATTTGTTAAGTGAGGTTTGCCCCATTTTAAAACCTTTCTTGCCACGGTTGTTAAGGGAGTCTGGCATTGACTTCGCTTGTCCGTAGGTCTCAAGAGGTGATCCCATGACCCCAGGATACGGCGACTGTCATAAATAGGAACCCGTTGCCAAGCGTTCAGATTTTGATCGACTTCCTTTGCAGTGGTTCTGCCTGCCCTTTCATCTGAAGCAAAAAGCAGAGGGGCAGAGCAGTTTTCTGTATTCATCACTCAACCAACTCTCTACCCCTCCCTCCCTCCCTCCCTCCCTCCCTCTTCCTCTTCCATTCTCCTCGTATACCTACCTACATACATCCACCCAACCACCCAACCATCCAACCATCCTGCACCTCTCCTGATTTTTTTCCATCCATCCGTCCATCTGACTGTTCATCTCTCCCTCAGTCCCTCCCTCCTCTGGTCTCCTTCCCACCCTCCACCCCCCACGCATCCAACTGTTCATCCTTCTCCCCTCCCTCTCTCTTATCCATCCATCCCTCACAATCCAACCCTCCACCCATCCAACCACCCACCCTTTCTCCGTCCCTCCATTGCTCCACCCAACCTTCCATCCCTCCAATCCTCCCATCCTTCCATCCCTCCAACATTCCTATCTTTCCCTTCAATCGTCTTACTTTTGAATATAGAAATCTGTTGTATAACTTTCTGTTCAAATTGTGATCTGGCCAAAAAAAAAAAAAAAACAGGTTTAGGCTAGGGAAATGCAACCAAAGCTTGAAAAGACGAGGAGCAAGGTTTAAAGTACGTGTGTGTGTGTGTGTGTTTGTGTGTGTGTGTGTGTGTGTGTGTGTGAAACAGAGCAAGTTTCTTGGAGCCTCTGGAGGGAGGATTTCAGGGAACCGAGAGTGGGGGATCCTGCTAACAGGTGGAGAGAAAAGGAAGTGGAAAACTATCTTTTCTACTGCCTTTTCTACCACTTGCTACAGAAAACTGCCTTTTCTACTTGCTAGTTTTCCAAGGAGAGGCCTAGTTGCCGACACCAGGCCAGAAATAAAGGGGAGGAGGAGACCCTGCATGGAGAAATGGGGTTGGGGGTTTTGAGATGGGGAGGCAGAGTTATGGCTCTGACGGGCTGAGGATTATTGTTCAATACTCTCTTTTGCTGGCTTCTGCTTTTGCTCAAGGTAGCCCATTTCCAAAGCATGAGGTGGGTGGGTTTGCGTGGGAGTGGGAGGGAGATGGTGGATTAGGTTTCTGAGCAAGGTGCCAAACTTAAGAAGAAGCAGAAGGGAAGCAGCTTCCTCCTCTTCTGGGACAATGGACCAGGGATGGGGGGGGAGGGGATTAATGGTGGGGGTGGGGAGGAAATAAAGCAGAGTTTCTCAGGGCTTTTTCAGTAACTGCTGGCTAGGTGGCATTTTCCCTTCAGCATTAGGAATTCCTGCTATCTGGCTTGGTGAGTTCAGGTAGCTTTCCTTCCTTCCCCTCCCTTCCCCTCCCTCCCTCCCTTCCCCACTCCCTCCCTCTTTCCCCTCCCTTTCCTTTCCCCTTTCCTTTCCCCTTCCCCTGGGTCTCTTTGAGAATCCTTCCCTCCTCATGCATTTGGCCATTTCATGGCTTTCTTCTAATTTCCCTAAGGCCAGCTGGAGGAGGAGATTTGGGGGGGAGGGACACCTTTGGAACATGGTACTTTGTGGGGAAGATGGTACCCTTTCTGAGGCATCTGTGAGAATCTGGGATGAATCAAGAATCTCTCTTGGCAAGTGATGTCTTCGGTATCTACCTGCTGGTTTCAATCCAGGAAAGTGGAATTTAGCAAAACCTGTCCCCCACCCCCCACCCCAATTCCTTGCACCTTTGCATCCCTGAGTTCCAGTTTGGGATTCAGCAGCTTTTGCAAAAAATGTACAATTCTCTGTCACGTCCTATGGTGGAAATGGGCCTATGGCAACTTGCCGCAGCCAACTCACCACGGGGCAAGAGTTACACTAATATCAAAGAATTGGTGGAATAGAATCATTAAAGAAAGGATGCAAAAGAAGGGACAGATTGAAATGGAAATGGCAAAAATTAAAACCATTTTTATTTATTTTAAATAATTAAATAGAATTGGTAAATTGTCCCACGCGATTTTTCCTGTGGCAAGTTGGCTATGGCAAGCTATCACATTCCCGTGCAAACCTCAGATATACGGTAAGTGGCCTCCAGCTCAGTGTGATGCCTGTGAATAAAATTTATTTATTTAAAATATTTATAAAGCCTCCCAGAGTTGGTTGAAAGATGGGTGGCTACATAAATGTTATAAGCGAAGAAACTAATAAATACATTTTGAGAAGCAGAGATGGTAGTTCTGGGAATAGTGGGCTGAATTTGAGATCCCCTCCAAACCCTGGATATGAATATAAACTCCCTTGAGTGACAGGAAGGTTGAATTCATTAACCTGAATAAATATTAGAGCTCTGTTAGGATCCTACCTTATCCACTTGGCCTACAGTATATGACAAGTCAGGAAGAGCATCTCTCTCTCTCTTCTCGGGAAGTGATTAGGAGTGATGTGTTACATTTTTGTAGCTGAGATAAGATTATGCCTCACATCTAAGAAGATTCTCAGTCATCCAGGTCATAGTTGTATTAAACTTGGTTTTTTATTTTTGAAAAATAATAAAATGTTTCTTTTGTGGAAGAAGAGGAAAAATAGAAGGGGGAGAGAGGATTTGACACCACGTACCTCCAATTTGGGCTTTTCCAAAAGATTACACACCTCTAATTCAGGTGACCCTGTGACCTCAGTAAGCACGATGGCTCTCAGAGACTATTAGGACCAATTGACTGCAAAGAAAAAACACATCTCTCCATTCCCTCACCATCCTGTCAGAACCTATCATTCCCCTCCCCACCAACTAATCTCAACTGTCAATAACTATCCTTCCATC
This sequence comes from Naja naja, assembly GCA_009733165.1. Classification (NCBI taxonomy): domain Eukaryota; kingdom Metazoa; phylum Chordata; class Lepidosauria; order Squamata; family Elapidae; genus Naja; species Naja naja. The sequence goes on along the minus strand of CM019162.1, from coordinate 3,899,405 downwards.
TCTCATACCATCCTCATACCATACCTCCCCCTCCTTCCCCTTCCCCTCCTCCTCCTGTTTTCAAAAAAAAAACATTTTTGACACAAGCATGCCTCACTTTCCCTTAGGGGATCTTTGGGATCTCTTGCAAATCTGTGATTCAAAACTAGGGAGAAATTACTGGTAGTTTGCTTACTCCTGTTGATAGCTGGGACCTTTTTGTGCAAATCATGTGCAGGCTATTTTGCTAAATAGTTTCTTTGCTTTGGCATCCCCCCCCACCGAATAAATATCAAATCCATTAGATAATTCTGTGATCTGAATCGTGATCCTTCAGTGGCAAGCTATGTGTGTTATTTGCATGCACACCGAGTGCTCATCCATCACTGTTTTCATCCCTTTAGCCCACTCCTCCCCTCCTACATGATCCACCCGCCTCCCAGCCCCACCTCCTCCAAAACCTGAATGTAATATTCAAGCCACGTCCCCACACAGTGCTGGAGCAACACAAGCTGTGTCTTGCTGGTAACGTTTTCAGGAGCGGGTTGAATCGTTAAAAAAAAAATTAAAGCTCTTCCCAGAGAAAACTCTATGGTCTTTCCTGGCGGTGGGGAGGCCCGTGGTAATAGAAGATAATGAGATTCACTTTTGACTTTCTGGGGATGCTTTTTGCTGTTCTCTAAAGGACCAGTGCAGTTTCACAGGCTGGCCCTTTCCGTCTCTGAAGACCATGAAATAGCATTAATTACTTATTCATTTATTCATCAGCATGAAAGAGACGAAGACGGACAGGGATACCTGATTCTCAACCAAAGTTGTTTGGTCATTATCACATGCCAGTAATGCCACCTATGCTTTAGCAAACTCCCTCCCCCCCTTTCCCCTCCCCTCCCCTCCCTTACCCTTTTGTTTTCCTTTTCCTTCCTTCCATCCATCCATCCATCCATCCATCCATCCATCCATCCATCCATATGGTTGCAGGATTACATATCCATGGAGATCATCTCTGCAGATCCTAATAGGCTATTTCTGAGAAGAGGTGGGATCTTTCAAATCAAAGACTTGGGCTGGACCTCAAAGTTTGCTTACTGACCTCTGAAAAAGACCTCCTTAGCTAAGGCAGTTCTTTGGGGTGTTCTTCAGCCTCTGCTGAAGACACCTCTAAGCCAAGAACAGTTTTCCCATTTGGTCATCTGCCAGACAAACTTCACTGTCCAGAAGTCCTTTTGACTCAGCCTTCCATCCTCTCTGGGTAGGTAAATTGAGGACCCAAGATTGTTGGGGGCAATTAGCTGACCTTGTAAAAATGCTGCTTAGTAATAAGTAGGCATGTACAATGGAATGAAGGCTATTGCTGAGCACACTGGGTTGTATCCCAAAAATTGTTAAGCTCGGCCTGAGTCTCGGGAGACAGCGGCATATAAATGTAATTAAAAAAAAATATTTAGCTGATGTTCCAAGACCATTGATTTGCATCAGGGCTGGTGAACACTATGGGAATTTCAAGTGTATAAGTGTATGCTCTAGAGACATTCACTCAAAGTAGCTGCCATAACCAGCAACCTCATTTCCTTTATTTTGAAGGAATTCCAAAGGGATATTGGAGAAACATTCCTGAAAATCAAAATGCTTGAGGCCACTGCTTTGCAAGAGTATTTCACGTTTGTAAAATTCTAATAAAACTGGAGCACATGTAGAGCTTATGCTGGAAGGAATATCTGCAGGCA